>JARGYO010000094.1:23361547-23778741 GCA_029206835.1 Rana muscosa | reverse complement strand
TCCACACTCTTCCCCCTGTATGCAATATCCACAATCTTCCCCCTGTATGTAATATCCACAATCTTCCCCTGTATGTAATATTCCACAATCTTCCCCTGTATGTAATATCCACAATCTTCCCCCTGTATGTAATATCCACAATCTTCCCCTGTATGTAATATCCACAATCTCCCCCTGTATGTAATATCCACACTCTCCCCCTGTATGCAATATCCACAATCTTCCCCCTGTATGTAATATCCACAATCTTCCCCTGTATGTAATATTCCACAATCTTCCCCTGTATGTAATATCCACAATCTTCCCCCTGTATGTAATATCCACAATCTCCCCCTGTATGTAATATCCACAATCTTCCCCTGTATGTAATATCCACAATCTTCCCCTGTATGTAATATCCACAATCTCCCCCTGTATGTAATATCCACAATCTCCCCCTGTATGTAATATCCACAATCTTCCCCCTGTATGTAATATCCACAATCTTCCCCTGTATGTAATATCCACACTCTCCCCCTGTATGTAATATCCACAATCTTCCCCCTGTATGTAATATCCACAATCTCCCCCTGTATGTAATATCCACAATCTCCCCCTGTATGTAATATCCACAATCTTCCCCTGTATGTAATATCCATAATCTCCCCCTGTATGTAATATCCACAATCTCCCCCTGTATGTAATATCCACAATCTTCCCCCTGTATGTAATATCCACAATCTTCCCCCTGTATGTAATATCCACAATCTTCCCCTGTATGTAATATCCATAATCTTCCCCTGTATGTAATATCCACACTCTTCCCCCTGTATGTAATATCCACAATCTTCCCCTGTATGTAATATCCACACTCTCCCCTGTATGTAATATCCACAATCTCCCCCTGTATGTAATATCCACAATCTTCCCCCTGTATGTAATATCCACAATCTTCCCCCTGTATGTAATATCCACAATCTTCCCCCTGTATGTAATATCCACAATCTCCCCCTGTATGTAATATCCACAATCTTCCCCCTGTATGTAATATCCACAATCTTCCCCCTGTATGTAATATCCACAATCTCCCCCCCCGTATGTAATATCCACAATCTCCCCCTGTATGTAATATCCACAATCTTCCCCCTGTATGTAATATCCACACTCTCCCCCTGTATGTAATATCCACAATCTTCCCCTGTATGTAATATCCACAATCTTCCCCTGTATGTAATATCCACAATCTCCCCCTGTATGTAATATCCACAATCTTCCCCTGTATGTAATATTTACAATCTTCCCCCTGTATGTAATATCCACAATCTTCCCCTGTATGTAATATCCACACTCTCCCCCTGTATGTAATATCCACAATCTTCCCCCTGTATGTAATATCCACAATCTTCCCCCTGTATGTAATATCCACAATCTTCCCCTGTATGTAATATCCACAATCTCCCCCTGTATGTAATATCCACAATCTCCCCCTGTATGTAATATCCACAATCTCCCCCTGTATGTAATATCCACAATCTCCCCCGTATGTAATATCCACAATCTCCCCCTGTATGTAATATCCACAATCTTCCCCCTGTATGTAATATCCACAATCTTCCCCTGTATGTAATATCCACAATCTTCCCCCTGTATGTAATATCCACAATCTTCCCCTGTATGTAATATCCACAATCTTCCCCTGTATGTAATATTCCACAATCTTCCCCTGTATGTAATATCCACAATCTTCCCCCTGTATGTAATATCCACAATCTCCCCCTGTATGTAATAGCCACAATCTTCCCCCTGTATGTAATATCCACAATCTCCCCCTGTATGTAATATCCACAATCTCCCCCTGTATGTAATATCCACAATCTTCCCCCTGTATGTAATATCCACACTCTTCCCCCTGTATGTAATATCCACAATCTCCCCCTGTATGTAATATCCACAATCTTCCCCCTGTATGTAATATCCACACTCTCCCCCTGTATGTAATATCCACAATCTTCCCCTGTATGTAATATCCACAATCTTCCCCCTGTATGTAATATCCACAATCTCCCCCTGTATGTAATATCCACACTCTCCCCTGTATGTAATATCCACAATCTCCCCCTGTATGTAATATCCACAATCTCCCCCTGTATGTAATATCCACAATCTTCCCCTGTATGTAATATCCACACTCTCCCCTGTATGTAATATCCACAATCTTCCCCCTGTATGTAATATCCACAATCTCCCCCTGTATGTAATATCCACAATCTCCCCCAGTATGTAATATCCACACTCTCCCCCTGTATGTAATATCCACAATCTTCCCCCTGTATGTAATATCCACAATCTCCCCCTGTATGTAATATCCACAATCTTCCCCCTGTATGTAATATCCACACTCTTCCCCCTGTATGTAATATCCACAATCTCCCCCCCGTATGTAATATCCACAATCTCCCCCTGTATGTAATATCCACAATCTTCCCCCTGTATGTAATATCCACACTCTCCCCCTGTATGTAATATCCACAATCTTCCCCTGTATGTAATATCCACAATCTTCCCCCTGTATGTAATATCCACAATCTCCCCCTGTATGTAATATCCACAATCTTCCCCTGTATGTAATATCCACAATCTTCCCCTGTATGTAATATCCACACTCTCCCCTGTATGTAATATCCACAATCTTCCCCCTGTATGTAATATCCACAATCTCCCCCTGTATGTAATATCCACAATCTCCCCCAGTATGTAATATCCACACTCTCCCCCTGTATGTAATATCCACAATCTTCCCCCTGTATGTAATATCCACAATCTCCCCCTGTATGTAATATCCACAATCTTCCCCCAGTATGTAATATCCACACTCTTCCCCCTGTATGTAATATCCACAATCTCCCCCCCGTATGTAATATCCACAATCTCCCCCTGTATGTAATATCCACAATCTTCCCCTGTATGTAATATCCACAATCTCCCCCTGTATGTAATATCCACAATCTCCCCCTGTATGTAATATCCACAATCTCCCCCTGTATGTAATATCCACAATCTTCCCCCTGTATGTAATATCCACAATCTTCCCCCTGTATGTAATATCCACACTCTCCCCCTGTATGTAATATCCACAATCTCCCCCTGTATGTAATATCCACAATCTTCCCCTGTATGTAATATCCACAATCTTCCCCCTGTATGTAATATCCACAATCTCCCCCTGTATGTAATATCCACACTCTCCCCCTGTATGTAATATCCACACTCTTCCCCTGTATGTAATATCCACACTCTCCCCCTGTATGTAATATCCACAATCTTCCCCCTGTATGTAATATCCACAATCTCCCCCCGTATGTAATATCCACAATCTTCCCCCTGTATGTAATATCCACAATCTCCCCCGTATGTAATATCCACAATCTCCCCCTGTATGTAATATCCACACTCTCCCCCTGTATGTAATATCCACACTCTTCCCCTGTATGTAATATCCACAATCTTCCCCTGTATGTAATATCCACAATCTCCCCCTGTATGTAATATCCACACTCTCCCCCTGTATGTAATATCCACACTCTTCCCCTGTATGTAATATCCACAATCTTCCCCCGTATGTAATATCCACAATCTCCCCCTGTATGTAATATCCACACTCTCCCCCTGTATGTAATATCCACACTCTTCCCCCTGTATGTAATATCCACAATCTTCCCCCTGTATGTAATATCCACAATCTTCCCCCTGTATGTAATATCCACAATCTTCCCCTGTATGTAATATCCACAATCTTCCCCTGTATGTAATATCCACAATCTTCCCCCTGTATGTAATATCCACACTCTTCCCCCTGTATGTAATATCCACACTCTTCCCCCTGTATGTAATATCCACAATCTTCCCCCTGTATGTAATATCCACAATCTTCCCCCTGTATGTAATATCCACAATCTCCCCCTGTATGTAATATCCACAATCTCCCCCAGTATGTAATATCCACACTCTTCCCCCTGTATGTAATATCCACAATCTTCCCCCTGTATGTAATATCCACAATCTCCCCCTGTATGTAATATCCACACTCTCCCCCTGTATGTAATATCCACACTCTTCCCCTGTATGTAATATCCACACTCTCCCCCTGTATGTAATATCCACAATCTTCCCCCTGTATGTAATATCCACAATCTCCCCCCGTATGTAATATCCACAATCTTCCCCCTGTATGTAATATCCACAATCTTCCCCCTGTATGTAATATCCACAATCTTCCCCTGTATGTAATATTCCACAATCTTCCCCTGTATGTAATATCCACAATCTTCCCCCTGTATGTAATATCCACAATCTTCCCCTGTATGTAATATCCACACTCTCCCCCTGTATGTAATATCCACAATCTTCCCCCTGTATGTAATATCCACACTCTCCCCCCCGTATGTAATATCCACAATCTCCCCCTGTATGTAATATCCACAATCTTCCCCCTGTATGTAATATCCACAATCTCCCCCGTATGTAATATCCACAATCTCCCCCTGTATGTAATATCCACAATCTCCCCCTGTATGTAATATCCACACTCTTCCCCTGTATGTAATATCCACACTCTTCCCCCTGTATGTAATATCCACAATCTTCCCCTGTATGTAATATCCACAATCTTCCCCCTGTATGTAATATCCACAATCTCCCCCTGTATGTAATATCCACACTCTCCCCCTGTATGTAATATCCACAATCTTCCCCCTGTATGTAATATCCACAATCTCCCCCCGTATGTAATATCCACAATCTTCCCCCTGTATGTAATATCCACACTCTCCCCCTGTATGTAATATCCACAATCTTCCCCCTGTATGTAATATCCACAATCTTCCCCCTGTATGTAATATCCACACTCTTCCCCCTGTATGTAATATCCACAATCTCCCCCCCGTATGTAATATCCACAATCTCCCCCTGTATGTAATATCCACAATCTTCCCCCTGTATGTAACATCCACAATCTCCCCCGTATGTAATATCCACAATCTCCCCCTGTATGTAATATCCACAATCTCCCCCTGTATGTAATATCCACACTCTTCCCCTGTATGTAATATCCACAATCTTCCCCCAGTAATATCTACAATCTTCCCCCAGTATGTAATATCCACAATCTCCCCCTGTATGTAATATCCACAATCTCCCCCTGTATGTAATATCCACACTCTTCCCCTGTATGTAATATCCACAATCTTCCCCCTGTATGTAATATCCACAATCTCCCCCTGTATGTAATATCCACAATCTCCCCCTGTATGTAATATCCACAATCTCCCCCCGTATGTAATATCCACAATCTTCCCCCTGTATGTAATATCTACAATTTCCCCCCGTATGTAATATCCACAATCTTCCCCCTGTATGTAATATCCACAATCTCCCCCGTATGTAATATCCACAATCTCCCCCTGTATGTAATATCCACAATCTCCCCCTGTATGTAATATCCACACTCTTCCCCTGTATGTAATATCCACAATCTTCCCCCAGTAATATCTACAATCTTCCCCTGTATGTAATATCCACACTCTCCCCCTGTATGTAATATCCACACTCTTCCCCTGTATGTAATATCCACAATCTCCCCCTGTATGTAATATCCACAATCTTCCCCTGTATGTAATATCCACAATCTCCCCTTGTATGTAATATCCACAATCTCCCCCTGTATGTAATATCCACAATCTTCCCCTGTATGTAATATCCACAATCTTCCCCCTGTATGTAATATCCACAATCTCCCCCTGTATGTAATATCCACAATCTTCCCCCTGTATGTAATATCCACAATCTTCCCCCTGTATGTAATATCCACACTCTTCCCCCTGTATGTAATATCCACAATCTCCCCCCCGTATGTAATATCCACAATCTCCCCCTGTATGTAATATCCACACTCTTCCCCCTGTATGTAATTTCCACACTCTCCCCCTGTATGTAATATCCACAATCTCCCCCTGTATGTAATATCCACAATCTTCCCCCTGTATGTAATATCCACAATCTTCCCCCTGTATGTAATATCCACACTCTTCCCCCTGTATGTAATATCCACAATCTCCCCCCCGTATGTAATATCCACAATCTCCCCCTGTATGTAATATCCACACTCTTCCCCCTGTATGTAATTTCCACACTCTCCCCCTGTATGTAATATCCACAATCTTCCCCCTGTATGTAATATCCACAATCTTCCCCCTGTATGTAATATCCACAATCTTCCCCTGTATGTAATATCCACAATCTTCCCCCTGTATGTAATATCCACACTCTTCCCCTGTATGTAATATCCACAATCTTCCCCCTGTATGTAATATCCACAATCTCCCCCTGTATGTAATATCCACAATCTTCCCCCTGTATGTAATATCCACACTCTCCCCCTGTATGTAATATCCACAATCTCCCCCACTTACCAGTCTCTCCCGCCGGCCAGTTCAAATCCACGAGCAGCGAGGGGTGATGACGTCACAAGGCGGCCGCCGCCCCCGGGTGTACCAAGATGGCCGCGGCTCCGGAGCTAGGCCAAAGCCGCGGCCTTTCCTAAGGCCGAGGTCGCGGATCGCGGTGTGTACCGATCCGAACGGGGTGACCCGTTCGGATCACGGATCGTCACCGATCCGTTGCACCACTATCAAACATGGTACTAGCAAGGTGTACCTAATAATGTGCCTGGTGAGTGTTTTTACAAATGTTGATACTGCCACGGAAGCTCTCCTTCTGGGGACATGAAATAGTTTGCAAATGTATCACGCATGGTAATGTCTGAATAGTTGGGTCGCAGTCCAGTATACCATACAGAGGGCAATTTGATCTCGTCCTCTTCTTCGACAGAAATTCCCTCTTTGTCATATGTAATGTTATGGAGAACACAACATGCTTGTATAACTAGTTCGGCATTCTCCAGGCTTATTTGAATAGTAGTATGGAATACGCGCCACTTGCTTGTCAAAATGCCAAAGGTGCATTCAATAAGGCCCCTTGCACGACTCAACCGGTAGTTAAAGATTTCTTTAGGGGGAGGGTTAGATTGTGCCTGCCATAGGGCCTTAGGAGATGTCTAGAAAGTGCAAATGCCTCATCAGCTACAAGCACCTGTATGTAATATCCACACTCTTCCCCCTGTATGTAATATCCACACTCTTCCCCTGTATGTAATATCCACAATCTCCCCCAGTATGTAATATCCACACTCTTCCCCCTGTATGTAATATCCACAATCTTCCCCTGTATGTAATATCCACAATCTTCCCCCTGTATGTAATATCCACAATCTCCCCCTGTATGTAATATCCACACTCTCCCCCTGTATGTAATATCCACACTCTTCCCCTGTATGTAATATCCACACTCTCCCCCTGTATGTAATATCCACAATCTTCCCCCTGTATGTAATATCCACAATCTCCCCCCGTATGTAATATCCACAATCTTCCCCCTGTATGTAATATCCACAATCTTCCCCCTGTATGTAATATCCACAATCTTCCCCCTGTATGTAATATTCCACAATCTTCCCCTGTATGTAATATCCACAATCTTCCCCCTGTATGTAATATCCACAATCTTCCCCTGTATGTAATATCCACACTCTCCCCCTGTATGTAATATCCACAATCTTCCCCCTGTATGTAATATCCACACTCTCCCCCCCGTATGTAATATCCACAATCTCCCCCTGTATGTAATATCCACAATCTTCCCCCTGTATGTAATATCCACAATCTTCCCCTGTATGTAATATCCACACTCTCCCCCTGTATGTAATATCCACAATCTTCCCCCTGTATGTAATATCCACACTCTCCCCCCCGTATGTAATATCCACAATCTCCCCCTGTATGTAATATCCACAATCTCCCCCTGTATGTAATATCCACACTCTTCCCCTGTATGTAATATCCACACTCTTCCCCCTGTATGTAATATCCACAATCTCCCCCTGTATGTAATATCCACACTCTTCCCCTGTATGTAATATCCACACTCTTCCCCCTGTATGTAATATCCACAATCTTCCCCTGTATGTAATATCCACACTCTTCCCCCTGTATGTAATATTCCACAATCTTCCCCTGTATGTAATATCCACACTCTCCCCCTGTATGTAATATCCACACTCTTCCCCCTGTATGTAATATCCACAATCTCCCCCCCGTATGTAATATCCACAATCTCCCCCTGTATGTAATATCCACACTCTTCCCCCTGTATGTAATTTCCACACTCTCCCCCTGTATGTAATATCCACAATCTCCCCCTGTATGTAATATCCACAATCTTCCCCCTGTATGTAATATCCACAATCTTCCCCCTGTATGTAATATCCACACTCTTCCCCCTGTATGTAATATCCACAATCTCCCCCTGTATGTAATATCCACACTCTCCCCCTGTATGTAATATCCACAATCTTCCCCCTGTATGTAATATCCACACTCTTCCCCTGTATGTAATATCCACAATCTCCCCCTGTATGTAATATCCACAATCTCCCCCTGTATGTAATATCCACAATCTCCCCCCGTATGTAATATCCACAATCTCCCCCTGTATGTAATATCCACAATCTTCCCCTGTATGTAATATCCACAATCTTCCCCCTGTATGTAATATCCACAATCTCCCCCTGTATGTAATATCCACAATCTTCCCCCTGTATGTAATATCCACACTCTCCCCCTGTATGTAATATCCACAATCTCCCCCACTTACCAGTCTCTCCCGCCGGCCAGTTCAAATCCACGAGCAGCGAGGGGTGATGACGTCACAAGGCGGCCGCCGCCCCCGGGTGTACCAAGATGGCCGCGGCTCCGGAGCTAGGCCAAAGCCGCGGCCTTTCCTAAGGCCGAGGTCGCGGATCGCGGTGTGTACCGATCCGAACGGGGTGACCCGTTCGGATCACGGATCGTCACCGATCCGTTGCACCACTATCAAACATGGTACTAGCAAGGTGTACCTAATAATGTGCCTGGTGAGTGTTTTTACAAATGTTGATACTGCCACGGAAGCTCTCCTTCTGGGGACATGAAATAGTTTGCAAATGTATCACGCATGGTAATGTCTGAATAGTTGGGTCGCAGTCCAGTATACCATACAGAGGGCAATTTGATCTCGTCCTCTTCTTCGACAGAAATTCCCTCTTTGTCATATGTAATGTTATGGAGAACACAACATGCTTGTATAACTAGTTCGGCATTCTCCAGGCTCATTTGAATAGTAGTATGGAATACGCGCCACTTGCTTGTCAAAATGCCAAAGGTGCATTCAATAAGGCCCCTTGCACGACTCAACCGGTAGTTAAAGATTTCTTTAGGGGGAGGGTTAGATTGTGCCTGCCATAGGGCCTTAGGAGATGTCTAGAAAGTGCAAATGCCTCATCAGCTACAAGCACCTGTATGTAATATCCACACTCTTCCCCCTGTATGTAATATCCACACTCTTCCCCTGTATGTAATATCCACAATCTCCCCCAGTATGTAATATCCACACTCTTCCCCCTGTATGTAATATCCACAATCTTCCCCTGTATGTAATATCCACAATCTTCCCCCTGTATGTAATATCCACAATCTCCCCCTGTATGTAATATCCACACTCTCCCCCTGTATGTAATATCCACACTCTTCCCCTGTATGTAATATCCACACTCTCCCCCTGTATGTAATATCCACAATCTTCCCCCTGTATGTAATATCCACAATCTCCCCCCGTATGTAATATCCACAATCTTCCCCCTGTATGTAATATCCACAATCTTCCCCCTGTATGTAATATCCACAATCTTCCCCCTGTATGTAATATTCCACAATCTTCCCCTGTATGTAATATCCACAATCTTCCCCCTGTATGTAATATCCACAATCTTCCCCTGTATGTAATATCCACACTCTCCCCCTGTATGTAATATCCACAATCTTCCCCCTGTATGTAATATCCACACTCTCCCCCCCGTATGTAATATCCACAATCTCCCCCTGTATGTAATATCCACAATCTTCCCCCTGTATGTAATATCCACAATCTTCCCCTGTATGTAATATCCACACTCTCCCCCTGTATGTAATATCCACAATCTTCCCCCTGTATGTAATATCCACACTCTCCCCCCCGTATGTAATATCCACAATCTCCCCCTGTATGTAATATCCACAATCTCCCCCTGTATGTAATATCCACACTCTTCCCCTGTATGTAATATCCACACTCTTCCCCCTGTATGTAATATCCACAATCTCCCCCTGTATGTAATATCCACACTCTTCCCCTGTATGTAATATCCACACTCTTCCCCCTGTATGTAATATCCACAATCTTCCCCTGTATGTAATATCCACACTCTTCCCCCTGTATGTAATATCCACAATCTCCCCCTGTATGTAATATCCACACTCTCCCCCTGTATGTAATATCCACAATCTTCCCCCTGTATGTAATATCCACAATCTCCCCCCGTATGTAATATCCACAATCTTCCCCCTGTATGTAATATCCACAATCTCCCCCGTATGTAATATCCACAATCTTCCCCCTGTATGTAATATCCACAATCTTCCCCCTGTATGTAATATCCACACTCTTCCCCCTGTATGTAATATCCACAATCTCCCCCCCGTATGTAATATCCACAATCTCCCCCTGTATGTAATATCCACAATCTTCCCCCTGTATGTAATATCCACAATCTCCCCCGTATGTAATATCCACAATCTCCCCCTGTATGTAATATCCACAATCTCCCCCTGTATGTAATATCCACACTCTTCCCCTGTATGTAATATCCACAATCTTCCCCCAGTAATATCTACAATCTTCCCCCAGTATGTAATATCCACAATCTCCCCCTGTATGTAATATCCACAATCTCCCCCTGTATGTAATATCCACAATCTTCCCCTGTATGTAATATCCACACTCTTCCCCTGTATGTAATATCCACAATCTTCCCCCTGTATGTAATATCCACAATCTCCCCCTGTATGTAATATCCACAATCTCCCCCTGTATGTAATATCCACAATCTCCCCCCGTATGTAATATCCACAATCTTCCCCCTGTATGTAATATCTACAATTTCCCCCCGTATGTAATATCCACAATCTTCCCCCTGTATGTAATATCCACAATCTCCCCCGTATGTAATATCCACAATCTCCCCCTGTATGTAATATCCACAATCTCCCCCTGTATGTAATATCCACACTCTTCCCCTGTATGTAATATCCACAATCTCCCCCTGTATGTAATATCCACAATCTTCCCCTGTATGTAATATCCACAATCTCCCCCTGTATGTAATATCCACAATCTCCCCCTGTATGTAATATCCACAATCTTCCCCTGTATGTAATATCCACAATCTTCCCCCTGTATGTAATATCCACAATCTCCCCCTGTATGTAATATCCACAATCTTCCCCCTGTATGTAATATCCACAATCTTCCCCCTGTATGTAATATCCACAATCTTCCCCTGTATGTAATATCCACACTCTCCCCCTGTATGTAATATCCACAATCTCCCCCTGTATGTAATATCCACAATCTCCCCCTGTATGTAATATCCACAATCTCCCCCTGTATGTAATATCCACAATCTTCCCCTGTATGTAATATCCACAATCTTCCCCCTGTATGTAATATCCACAATCTCCCCCTGTATGTAATATCCACAATCTCCCCCGTATGTAATATCCACAATCTCCCCCTGTATGTAATATCCACAATCTCCCCCTGTATGTAATATCCACACTCTTCCCCTGTATGTAATATCCACAATCTCCCCCTGTATGTAATATCCACAATCTTCCCCTGTATGTAATATCCACAATCTCCCCCTGTATGTAATATCCACAATCTCCCCCTGTATGTAATATCCACAATCTTCCCCTGTATGTAATATCCACAATCTCCCCCTGTATGTAATATCCACAATCTCCCCCTGTATGTAATATCCACAATCTTCCCCCTGTATGTAATATCCACACTCTCCCCCTGTATGTAATATCCACAATCTCCCCCTGTATGTAATATCCACAATCTTCCCCTGTATGTAATATCCACAATCTTCCCCTGTATGTAATATCCACACTCTCCCCCTGTATGTAATATCCACAATCTCCCCCTGTATGTAATATCCACAATCTTCCCCCTGTATGTAATATCCACAATCTTCCCCCTGTATGTAATATCCACAATCTACCCCCTGTATGTAATATTCCACAATCTTCCCCCTGTATGTAATATCCACACTCTTCCCCCTGTATGTAATATCCACAATCTCCCCCTGTATGTAATATCCACAATCTTCCCCTGTATGTAATATCCACAATCTCCCCCTGTATGTAATATCCACAATCTCCCCCTGTATGTAATATCCACAATCTCCCCCTGTATGTAATATCCACACTCTTCCCCTGTATGTAATATCCACAATCTCCCCCTGTATGTAATATCCACAATCTTCCCCTGTATGTAATATCCACAATCTCCCCCTGTATGTAATATCCACAATCTCCCCCTGTATGTAATATCCACAATCTTCCCCCTGTATGTAATATCCACAATCTTCCCCTGTATGTAATATCCACAATCTCCCCCTGTATGTAATATCCACACTCTCCCCCTGTATGTAATATCCACAATCTTCCCCCTGTATGTAATATCCACACTCTCCCCCTGTATGTAATATCCACAATCTCCCCCACTTACCAGTCTCTCCCGCCGGCCAGTTCAAATCCACGAGCAGCGAGGGGTGATGACGTCACAAGGCGGCCGCCGCCCCCGGGTGTACCAAGATGGCCGCGGCTCCGGAGCTAGGCCAAAGCCGCGGCCTTTCCTAAGGCCGAGGTCGCGGATCGCGGTGTGTACCGATCCGAACGGGGTGACCCGTTCGGATCACGGATCGTCACCGATCCGTTGCACCACTATCAAACATGGTACTAGCAAGGTGTACCTAATAATGTGCCTGGTGAGTGTTTTTACAAATGTTGATACTGCCACGGAAGCTCTCCTTCTGGGGACATGAAATAGTTTGCAAATGTATCACGCATGGTAATGTCTGAATAGTTGGGTCGCAGTCCAGTATACCATACAGAGGGCAATTTGATCTCGTCCTCTTCTTCGACAGAAATTCCCTCTTTGTCATATGTAATGTTATGGAGAACACAACATGCTTGTATAACTAGTTCGGCATTCTCCAGGCTCATTTGAATAGTAGTATGGAATACGCGCAACTTGCTTGTCAAAATGCCAAAGGTGCATTCAATAAGGCCCCTTGCACGACTCAACCGGTAGTTAAAGATTTCTTTAGGGGGAGGGTTAGATTGTGCCTGCCATAGGGCCTTAGGAGATGTCTAGAAAGTGCAAATGCCTCATCAGCTACAAGCACATGTGGCATATCTGGCCCTGCAGTTCCTGGAAGAGGCTTGTCTGATGGCAAATGGAAGTGGCCCTCAAGTAGTCTTCTCCCCATTTCTGATGCTGTAAACACTCTTGAGAGTCTGCAGAACGTCCATACGCCCCAATATCTACAGCTACAAACTTATAATGACTGTCACAGATTGCCATAAGCACAAGGGAGAAGTATTTCTTATAATTAAAAAATTGTGAGCCAGATCTAGGTGGCATCTGAATTCGGACGTGTTTCCTATCCAGGGCTCCAACACAATTATGAAATTGGGTCTTACTCCAAAAACCATTTGCGATTTCCTGCTACATGGATGTATCTGGAACAGGCATTGCAGTACACCGAAGCTCCTCCCAAATTGCTTGACACGTGTCGTGCACAATTCCTGAAATTGTAGAGGTCCCCAACAAAAAGTAGTGGTTTAGGGACGTATAGGATAGTTGAGATGCCAGAAACCTAGGAAGAGTAGAACAAATGATGAAAGGAATCCTACATTACGCTGGAAATAATCAAGCAGAAAGGCTGGCTTACCTCAGGGTAAGTAGAAGTCGCTCCTCTGGAGCCACACAACGTCTCATATCCGTGTTCATTCTTTCCATACGTGGATGCAACTTTTCTAATAAAAAATCAAGCGTTGGTACGGACATTCTGGTCGAATAGATTTTTTTTTTTGTGGGAAACGTTGCAAATCTGCATTGTGCAGAGCAAAAAAATCTTCAGTGGGCCTCTTGAGCAGCATGGGATGTGTCCAGTACCTGCGTCTTCTCACAGAAATCTTCCTGCTCATGATTTTTCGTCTCCTCAAATAGGATAACATGACAAATAATGTCACATGGTCAAAAAATCTGCCCAAATCCATTGCTCTGAACCACGTAGACTACAGCAAGGAAACAGGAAGCACACAGCAATAAAAGCTGAAACCACAAATCAGCATGGGAAGCACAATGCACGCTGGGGAAAACAAAGAATTATGGGAAAATTCCCATAATTCATGAAAAACTGATTAAAAACCTGGGGAAAAAAAAAACGGAGGGAAAAACTGGTGTAAAACGGATGACAATGGATTAAAAACAAATGACAACGGATTAAAAACGAATGACCAGGCCACTTGCCCTCAACATGGGGGGATTGGTGCTTTGGGGCAGGGGGGGCTCTGCGTCCTCCCCACCCCAAAGCACCTTGCCCCATGTTGATGGGGACAAGGGCCTCATCCCCACAACCCTTGCCCGGTGGTTGTGGGGGTCTGCGGGCGGGGGGCTTATCGGAATATGGAAGCCCCCTTTAACAAGGGGACCCCCAGGTCCCAGCCCTCCCCCTATTTGAATTGGTAGCGGGGTACATTGTACCCCTATCATTTCACAAAAAAGTGTTAAAAATTGTAAAAAAAAAACACAAGAGACATCTTGGGACAAGTCCTTTTATTAAAAAATAAAAATGTCCAGCGATTTAAAGTGGAGCTCCACCCTAAATAGCAACTTTTGCTATTTGGAACCCTCCCCCCCTCCGGTGTCACAATTGACACCTTTCAGGGGGGAGGGGGGTGAAGATACCTGTCTAAGACAGGTATTTTCACCTACATCCGGGAGTCCTCTCTCCGGGAATGTGCGGGAGTTACGTCACTTCCCGCAGACTTCCCTTGGTGTTCTGGGAGACACTCGGCTCCCAGAACACAGGAGCACCAATCAGAACGGCGCAGCGCGACTCGCGCATGCGCCGTAGGGAACCGGGCATGAAGCCGCAAGGCTTCACTTCCTGGTTCCCTCAGCGAGGATGGCGGAGGGAGCAGCAGAGCGACGAGCGATCGCTCGTCCTCTGCTGCGGACGTCGCTGGACTCCAGGACAGGTAAGTGTCCAAATATTAAAAGCCAGCAGCTGCTGTAGCTGTAGCTGCTGGCTTTTAATATTTTTTTTTCCGGCGGAGCTCCGCTTTAAATCCACGCCGACCGACCGAAAAAGAAAAAAAAAGCCGCAACAGTTCCACCTCCATGGGAGGCTCCTGCTGAGTGACGCTTCTCCCGCCGGTGACAGCTGTTATACAGCTGAGAGCGGGGTCACCCGTTTACATCACCGGGTGGCCCCGCCCTCAGCTATTTAACAGCTGTGCCGAATTGAACAAAATGGCCCATTCGGGGCTGAAGTAGTTAAAGTGCACCAGAGTCCACAAAGCAAGGTCCATAAAGACATGGATGAGCAAGTTTGGAGTGAAGGAACTTGACTGGCCTGCACAGAGTCCTGACCGCAACCCGATAGAACACCTTTGGGGTGAAATAGAGAGGAGACTGTGAGTCAGGTCTTCTCATCTGACATCAGTGCCTGACCTCACAATTGCGCTTCTGGAAGAATGGTCAAACATTCCCATAGACACACTTCTAAACCTTGTGGACAGCCTTCCCAGAAGAGGAGTTGATGCTGTAAAGCAGGGGTCTCCAAACCTCGGCCCGCGGGCCACATCCAGCCCGCTTGTGCGTTTTATCCCACCCGCAGCTGACAGGTCCTGTAAACAAAGCCGCCCATGCTGCCACGCCATTTTTACATTTTTTTTAACAATAGAAGCCACGCCGTTTTTTTTACATTGGCTGCTGCCTGGGACCGCCGAGGCGTGGCACCTCCCCTCTTCCCACCCACTATTTGAAGTTAAGATCCTTCTACGAGTGACGTCACAGGCGCGGCACCTCCCCTCTTCCCGCCCGCTGTTTGAAGTTAAGATCCTTCTACGAGTGACGTCACAGGCGTGGCACCTCCCCTCTTCCCGCCCGCTGCTACACTCATGGAAGGATCGTTAATTCAAACAGTGGGCGGGAAGAGGGGAGGTGCCGCGCCTGTGACGTGACTCGTAGAAGGATTGTAACTTCAAACAGCGGGCGGGAAGAGGGGAGGTGCCGCGCCTCGGAGACGTCACTCGTGGAAGGATTTAAACTTCAAACAGCAGGCTGAAGTCGCCTAGTACAGAGGTAAGAGGCTGAGAGCATGTAAAAAAAAAAGTTGCACAACGCTGATAAGCACACTACAGGGGAGATTGCTACATTGCTCTGCTGATGGGGATATTTCTGGGGACATTGCTGGGCTGATGGGAACATTGCTAGGGACACTGCTAATGGGAACACCGGTGTCCCCATCAGCAGTGTCCCCAATAGCAATGATGGGGATACCACTGATGGGGACATGGGGGTCACTGCTGATGGGGACATCGCAGATGGGGACACCGGTGTCCCCATCATTGGTGTGCTCATCAGCAGTGTCCCCATCAGCAATGATGGGGATGCTGCTGATGGGGACACCGCTGATCAGGACATGGGGGTCACTGCTGATGGGGACATCGCTGATGGGGACACCGGTGTCCCCATCATTGGTGTGCTCATCAGCAGTGTCCCCATCAGCAATGATGGGGACACCGCTGATGGGGACATGGGGGTCACTGCTGATGGGGAGACCGCTGATGGGGACACCGGTGTCCCCATCAGCGGGGTTCCCATCATGCTGTCCCCATCAGCGGTGTCCTCATCAGCGGCATCCCCATCATTGGTGTGCCCATCAGCGGTGTCCCAATCAGCAATGATGGGGATGCTGCTGATGGGGAGTCTCTAAAAAGGTACACAGACGTGTGGAAGGTTTTTATGAGGACACAGGCGTGTGGAAAGCTCTGATGTGGACACAGTACATAACAGATTTTTTTTTCGGCCCTCGAATACTTGTAAAATCTACAATGTGGCCCTTGTGTTGAAAAGATTGGAGATCCCTGCTGTAAAGGGTGGGCCAACTCAATATTGAACCCTACGGACTAAGACTGGGATGCCATTAAAGTTCATGTGCGTGTAAAGGCAGGTGTCCCAATACTTTTGGCAATATACGGAATATATAGTACACACAGAGATTATTACCCTTAAACTACCATAGGTAATAACATAAAAACGAATACCAAGTTCTACGCAACTCAATAATGAATATACACCTGTACACATGTCTACCTTTGCACCTGTATTAAGTAACGCTTTGGAACCTTGTTCTTACCTGGTCAGAAGTTACTAAAGAGGTATATGGTAAATAGCCTGCACATGAACAGTCAACAAGTGGGTCTTTAACACATGGGGGTATGAAGACATCAGTGTAGGGTGGAGTATTGTGAAGACACAAGTGGTTGCCTAGAGTAATGGAAGTGTAACAAATAACCTCAGTTAGACTTACCGGTAACGGTATTTCTAGGAGTCTTTCAAGACAGGACAGGACAGGAGAGAGAGAGAGAGAGAGAGAGAGAGAGAGAAAGAGAGAGAGAGAGAGAAAGAGAGAGAGAGAGAGAAAGAGAGAGAGAGAGACTCCACCCCTTTTCCCAGGAAACACTGCAGTCAGTTTTCTTTAAAGAATGGACACTTCCACCATGGCCTCAGTTGTTTTAGAGTACCTCCAGCCATGCTGAAATTAGATATGCAGAACATAGCAATAACACCACATCTTATAATCACTCTAGGGCGGGTCATCGGTGCTGTCCTGAAAGACTTGTAGAAATACCGTTACCGTCTAACTGAGGTTTTCTCACCTCGCCTTTCAGGACAGCACCTGGAGATGATAAAAGAGTACTTACTCTAGGGTGGGACCACCGCTTGTAGGACCTTTCTGCCAAATGATTGCTCTGATGCAGAGAGCAAATCCAACCTGTAATGGCGGGTGAAGGTGGAGAAGCTTGTCCACGTAGCCGCCTTGCCGATTCTTCATGGAGAAGCCCCTGCCCATTCCACCCAGGACGCTGCTACTGCCCTGGTTGAATGGGCCCCTACTCCTGCTGGAGGTTCTATCCCTGAAGCTTTATAGTGTTCGCTGATAGCCATTCGTAGCCACCTACCTATGGTGTTCTTAGAAGCACCGTAACCTTTACATGGGCCAGAGAACAGTATAAACAGGGAATTCGATTTTCTGAATTCACTTGTGATCTCTAGGCTGTGAAAGGCTTTTTCCTTCGTGCCCACTGGTGTAGGGCAGAAGGTAGGGAGAACTATTTCCTGTGACCTGTGGAATACTGTTGCAACTTTTGGTAGAAAACCAGGGTCAGTTCTCAGCACTACCCGGTCTGGAAATATAGAAAAGAAAGGTTCTATAATGGACAGGGCCTTTAGATTGCTCACTCTCCTAGCTGAAGTAACTGCCCCTAGGAGTGCTACCTTAAGGGACCAAAACTTGATTGTTGCTTCCTCCGAAAGGTTCAAAGGGTCTTTTTGTCAGACCCTGTAATACCAGAGATAAGTCCCATTTTGGAAAAAACTTAAAAGGGTACTGGCCTAGCTCTGGCCAGTGCCCTAAAATATCTTATGATAAGCGGATCCTGAGATAGTTGTCTCTCCAGGAATACCGATAGAGCGGCCACTTGAACTTTTAGGGTGCTAGTCACCAACCCTTTCTCCATTCCTTCATGGAAGAATTCTAACATGAAGAGACCTGTTCGCATCCCACGCCAATGCGAAGGCGGAACCCTGTTTCTCCCTAAACAGGCGAGATCAAGCGGAGGGATTAGACGCGCTAGCACAACCATGGACCTTCCACTTGTGCTATGCGTTTCCCCCCTTTCAAATGATTCCATTGGTTCTCAAAAAGCTACAGAGGGAGTCTACAGCAGTATACTTAGTAGCCCCATTCTGGTCCAAAAGGACATGGTTCTCAACCATACAGAAGATAGGCACCCCCCCCCCCCAGAAGCTTGCGTCTGTTGTCAGTCTGTGTTCTATAGGGAAAGTCCAAAGCAGGCCTTTGTTCAAATGTGCTTGCTTTCTCCACCACCACAGCTTTCTCTGAACTTAAGGGGGCATTTTGATCAATTTTTCCAGCAACTCTCCATAGGACCAATTCCTGAGAATTGTCTGCTGAAGATCTCTCGCATGGAGACGTGCTCATTGTACCACTGGTATTGACGCTGTGAGTAGGCCTAGAACTGACATGTCTGCCCTGATTGTCATTGGCAGGTTTGTCTGAGTCCTCTTTACTGCTCTCTGGAGCTTCTCTATTTTTTCCTCTGGGAGGAATTTTTTTCCTGTATGGAATTTAGTGTCTTTTTGTCTCTTTTAGATCTTTCTCCAATAGATCCCTTGTTCTGGTAAATAGCAAGAGGTCGTCCAGGTATGGTACTATTGATATCCCCTTTAATCTGAGGGGTGCTAGCGCCTCTGCTATGATCTTTGTAAATATCCTTGGTGAGGATGACAGTCCGAAAGGCAGGGCTCTGAACTGCAGGTGTGAAATTGAGTCTCCTGTCTTCACCGCTAATCGTAGATGCTTCTGCGATACTGGGGCTATAGGAACATGTAGGTACGCATCCCTCAGATCTATGGACGCCAAAAAACAACCTGGCATCATGAGATGTTTTACTGAAAAGATTGTGTCCATCTTGATTTTTTTTGTATCTGATGGATTTGTTTAGTATTTTCAGGTTCAAGATTAACCAGAATTTTCCTGACGGTTTCTTTACTAGAAATATGTGCGAATAGCACCCTTTCCCTTCCTCTTCGGGGGGAATGGTTATAATCACCTTCTGTTGGATGAGTTCTTCTAGTAAAGATGACATCCCTAGAGATTTCCCTAGGTCTCAGGGAGTCTGGGTTACGTAAAAGCGGTTTGGATGGGGTTGAGAGAACTCAAGTCTGTAGCCCTCCGCTATTATCTTGAGGACGAATGGATTGGAGGTCGCTGTCTTCCATTGTGGAAGAAAGGCCTGCAACCTTCCTCCCACCATCGGATGACTGTCACTGGCTTTTTGTGGTTTGACCAGGACGGAATAGTACCCCTGACTTTCCCCTCCCTCTCTGGGACCTCCAGGATCTTTTATAGCCTGTGTCCCTCTTATCCTCGGTTTGCTGAAAAGTCTGAAATTATTTTTGCCCTGAGGAATCACTTTCTTCTTTATTGGGAAGGCCTTCTTCTTATCAGCTGTTCTATCAAGTACGGCTTCCAGATCAGGGCCAAATACCAAGTCACCCTCAAAAGGCAAACCACATAATTTTGCCTTTGAGGCTGTATCCCCTGACCACATCCTAACCCATAACGCTCTACGAGCTGAGTTGACCAGGGCTGCGGATCTCGCTGACATTTTAATAGATTTGGCAGAGGTATCTGCCATGTACCCTACAGCCTTCTGTAGTACGGGCAGCGTGTCTAGCAGGTCCTTACGAGAAGTTCCTGCTTCAATATGTGTTTTTAATTGCTCCAGCCAGTGTTCTAGGTTTCTTGCCACCACGGTTGATGCCATTGCTGGCTTTAAGTTGAATCCCAGGCCTTTTTTAATAGGGAGTCTGCCCTCTTGTCCGTGGCGTCTTTTAGGACGTCCATATCCTCGAAGGCCAAGTCTGTATTCCTTGATACCTGCGAAAAAGCTGCGTCAAGCTTTGGCTTTTTATTCTAAACTTGCTCGCTATCATCCTCAAAAGAGAATCTTCTTTTGAGAGATTTGGAGAAGAAGGGGGCCCTCTCTGGATCCTTCCATTCTCTTTTCACCGTCTCAGAGATGTACTTATGCACTGGTAACACCCGATGCTTTACTTCTCCCATGTCTTGGAACATCTTATCGTGCAAGGATAATTGCGTCTTATCCTCTCTGATATTTAGAGTTGTGTGTATTGTCTTTAATAGATCGTTCACTTCCTCCAGGGATAACCTATAGCGAGAAGAAGAAATTTCCTTTCTTTATCGTACACCACGGGACACAGAGCTAGTCATTACATAATGGGTTAAGGGTCACCAGCGGTGATTGGACACTGGCACAACCAATGGAAGACAGTTCCCCTCCATATAACCCCTCCCATCAGGGAAGTACCTCCGTTTTTTCGCCAGTGTCGAAAGGTGTTGGACGCGTTAGGAGGTGCTAAAGGAAAGCTCTACCAAAGAGACCCTCTGGGGGTAAAAGAGCTATGCTTTCGGATCCATCCAAGACGCCTACAAATGAGCTGAATCTGGATGGGATCCGGGCCTCATCCATGAGGCGTCGCCTGTAATGTCTCTCTTCGGAGGACTGGGCTCTAAGATCCAGCACTTTCGCTATTTCGCTATAAAGTCCTGGTAAGAGTCTTGTACAAGGCCCAGGGGAGAGGTATCCTTTAAATAGGAACCCATATCCCTGAAGGTTGGCACACATAGCCCACCGTGAAGGGTGAAGTTTGGTATCTGTCTGAAAACTTTCAGCAGAAAAACCTGCGGCGTGGATAAGGTGAGATTAGAAGGTCCATAACTAGGTTGGGACCTTTTTCAAAAAGTGGATGTCTTCTTTTTTTCCACCACTGGGGGGAGTAAAGAGCTGAATATACTCACCTCACTCTGTTCAGTGTCGGCTTCGGCGAAGTACACTGCTCGTCACCTCCGCTGCTGAGCTTGCTTGAGCACCCCGCTCCTCCGTCCGGTGGCCGATACAGACACCTGCAGATGCAGGTAAGTGGGGACAGGGGCTGATGAGAGTCCTCTCTCACTATGGCCACCACCATAGCGCTAAAGGCCGCGCGCGCGGGAGCGCGCTTTATCGGAGGGGGGGCCGAGGCGTGCGCGGGCACGTGGCGCGCGCAGGCACAGAAACGGCGCCAAATTTAAAAGACTGTCAGTGTAAAAAGCACTGCAGCAGCAAGCAAGCTCGTTAGTTCTCTTGTTCCTGGCAGAGAAACACAGCAGCTATACAGGGACGTAAGACTCCATGTGGTTGGATTGGGTACTTCCTAGAAGACATCCATGTTATGCATAGTTATGTGTTAAAAGTTGCATACTTAATGTATTTGCTAAACTGAACACGGTAGTATATGCATTTAGGTACCTTGTATTTTGTCTAAACAGTAAGCCTTCCAGGGGAAGTAATGCGGACAAAAAGAGATAAAAGAGCACCGCCGCCTGAGACAGGGGGCTCTAGCTGTGCTGACTCGGTACCTTCCTCTCCTGTGTTGCCAAAAGCACCTGTACAGGATGAGCCATTACCTCTGTCAGGTATGGCGGCTTCCCCAGTGAAGCCTGGGCCTGCATATGTCACTGAGGACACTTTATCAGCTGCCCTAAATAATCTGGAGGAGAAAATTGCTACTTTAATCGCTAAATCCTCTAAAAAGGACAATAAGCGAAGCAGATCTCCTCCAGTATTGGACCTCCCTTCAGAAGTACCTGAGGAGGAGGAGGATGAGGAGGAGGCTACATCAGCAGAGGATGAGGAGTCAGACGGATCAGGGATATCGGATGAGCCTTTTTCGGTATCCCAGATTTTAAAGTCACAGGTGCAATGCTATGCAGGAGCCGTGCGAGCTGCATTTAGGTTACCCTCTTTGGAGGTAACAGAATCACCTGTCTCCTCCCTAGGATCATTAAGATCCCTGCAAGGTGCATGCTCCTTCCCGGTTCATCCGTTACTAGAGGATCTATTGTACGCAGACTGGCAACATCCAGATAAGCGTTTTTCACCTCCAAAAAAGTTTAACATTCTTTATCCTATGGAGGAAAATTTTTTAAAGAAATGGAGCCTGCCTACGGTAGATGCGGCTATTTCTTGTGTAAATAAAAACCTGACATGTCCAGTGGATAATGTACAAGTGTTTAAAGATCCTTCTGAGAAGAAGTTGGAATCCTTACTGAAATCCTCCTTCCTTTTGGCCGGCTCAATTATCCAACCTGCAGTAGCAGCAGTCGGTATGTGTCAGGTCGTCAGCCAACAGGTAAAGCAGGGGCTGAAGGAGCTGCCTTCAGAGCAGGCTAAAAATTGGGAGAATTTGCCTAAAGCCTTATGCTTCACAGTGGATGCCATGAGAGATTCTATCATACAGGCATCACGCCTTACACTCCAGCTGGTACAGATGCGCAGAGTACTTTGGCTTAAGCATTGGTCAGCGGAAGCCCCATGCAAAAAGTTGTTGGCAAGTTTCCCGTTCCATGGCGAACGCCTTTTTGGGGAAGATTTAGAAAGATATATCCAAAAGATATCAAGTGGTAAAACGACACTTTTACCTGAGAGAAAGAAAAACAAGAGACCTTGTTTTAAACACACTCTCTCCCCAGCTCCCGGGAAATCTGACTCCAGCCAGTGGCGACGGCCTTTTCAGCCGCCCAAAAAAGCCAAAGAACAGGCTCAGAAGAACAAGAAGCCGTGGGGTTCAAGAGCTAATAAGCAAGCCCCCAAAACCTCTCATTGAAGGGGCGCCCCCGCTCGGCCGAGTGGGGGGAAGGCTTCGTCAGTTCTCAGCGACTTGGCGGACAGAAACCCAGGACAAATGGGTGGTATCCACAATATCCTCAGGGTACAGACTGGAATTTCGAGAGATCCCATCTTCTCAATTCCGAAGTTCAAGACTCTCCAAGGATCCACAAAAAAGAGGATCCTTCTTCAAAGGTTTGAATCACTTAATAGCTCAAGGTGTGGTTACAGAGGTACCCCAAAAGGAGCAAGGTTCAGGTTTTTACTCAAACCTCTTTGTGATTCCAAAACCGAACGGAGAAGTCAGACCCATCCTGGATCTAACAAATCTAAACCAGTTTCTGAACGTTCGCCATTTTCGAATGGAAACGATTCGATCCGTGGTCGCTACTTTAAAAGGCGGAGAATTCATTGCGTCCATAGATATCAAAGACGCATATCTACACATACCAATCCTCCCCGCTCACCAAAGATTCCTAAGGTTTGCGGTAGAAGATCGCCACTTTCAATTTGTGGCCCTGCCATTTGGTGTAGCCACCGCGCCCAGAGTATTCACAAAGGTGCTAGCTCCTCTGTTAGCAAACCTAAGAACACGGGGCATTGCGGTAACAGCCTATCTAGACGATCTACTATTAATAGATCAGTCAAAGGAGGGATTGGATCACGCTGTAGACACTACAGTAGGATACCTGGAGCATTTAGGATGGATTATAAACTTACAAAAATCCTCTCTCCAGGCCCAAAGAAGGATAGTGTACCTGGGCATGATCATAGATACAGCCCAAAACAGGGTATACCTGCCAGAGCCAAAGATACAGTCTCTGAAAGACCTGATCCACAAGGTCAAAGCAAACAAGAGGCCGTCTATTCGCCTTTGCATGAGACTATTGGGAAAGATGGTAGCCTCCTTCGAGGCGGTCCCTTACGCCCAGTTTCATTCGAGACTACTTCAAGGCAATATTTTAGCCTCCTGGAACAGGAAGAGCCAAGCTCTGGATATACCCATGCGCCTGTCCTCACAAGTACGCCACAGCTTCAATTGGTGGCTAGAAGCCAGGAATTTACGGAAGGGAAAGTCCTTCCTCCCAGTGGCCTGGAAGGTGGTATCTACGGATGCCAGCCTATCGGGCTGGGGTGCAGTATTCGAGGAGGCTTCTACCCAGGGAACCTGGGCCAAGACTCAGGGGATCCTGCCCATCAATGTGCTAGAGATCCGGGCGGTATATCTAGCCCTCAAAACCTGGACATACAGGTTACAGGGCTACCCAGTTCGGGTTCAATCCGACAATGCTACGGCAGTAGCTTACATCAATCACCAAGGAGGCACCCACAGTCGGGCAGCCCAAAGAGAGGTGAACCGGATCTTGGCATGGGCAGAAGAGCATGTACCTTGCATCTCTGCAATCTTCATTCCAGGGATAGAAAACTGGCAAGCAGACTACCTGAGTCGTCAGCAGCTGCTACCAGGAGAGTGGTCTCTTCACCCAGAGATCTTTCAGGCCATATGTCTGAGATGGGGAAACCCAGATGTAGACCTGCTAGCTTCCAGGTTCAACAAGAAATTGGACAACTTTGTGTCCAGAACGAGAGATCCTCTAGCCTACGGGACAGACGCTCTAATAACTCCATGGAATCAGTTCTCACTGATCTATGCATTCCCTCCGATCCCTCTTCTACAAAGACTGCTTCGCAGGATCAAGGAGGAGGGAATACCAGTAATCCTAGTGGCCCCAAACTGGCCCAGGAGGCCTTGGTATGCCGAGATCGTAAAAATGGCGATAGGAAGGCCCTGGAAGCTTCCACTTCGACACGACCTGTTGTCACAGGGTCCAGTATTCCACCCTTCCTTACAAAGGCTAAATTTGACGGCCTGGCTGCTGAGACCCACATTTTGAAAAAGAGAGGGGTCTCTGGCCTGGTTCTTTCTACGCTCATTAATGCTAGAAAGCCAGCCTCCAGACTCATCTATCATAGAGTCTGGAAAGCATACGTTTCCTGGTGTGAATCCAGAAGTTGGAATCCTCTGAAATATGAAATAAGTAGGATTCTTGCTTTTTGCCAGTTAGGAGTGGATATGAAATTAGCCCTTAGCACCATCAAAGGGCAAATATCGGCTCTATCAGTCTTCTTTCAGAGACCATTGTCATCTCACTCCCTAGTTCGGACATTCATTCAGGGGGTACTGAGGATAAATCCTCCAGTCAGGTCTCCCTTGTGTCCATGGGATTTGAATTTGGTATTGTCAGTGTTGCAAAAGCAACCTTTTGAACCTATTCGCCATATTCCTTTAATTATATTAAGTAGGAAATTGGCCTTTCTGATTGCTATAGCTTCTGCTAGGAGAGTATCAGAGCTAGCAGCTCTTTCTTGTAAAGAGCCTTATCTAATTTGTCACAAGGACAAGATCGTACTACGACCCCATCCGGCTTTTCTGCCTAAGGTGGTGTCGGCTTTTCACTTGAATCAAGACATTGTTCTGCCTTCCTTTTTTCCAAACCCGCGGACGGCGGGGGAAAAATTATTACACTCTCTAGATCTAGTGAGAGCGGTAAGGGTGTATCTGCAAGCAACCGCTCAGATACGTAAAACAGATGTTTTGTTTATTTTACCAGATGGTCCCAAGAAGGGCCAAGCGGTATCAAAATCCACCATTTCCAGGTGGATTAGACAAGTAATTGTTCAAGCTTATGGTTTAAAGAACAGGACTCCTCCTTTTCCTGTTAAGGCGCACTCTACCAGGGCGATAAGTGCTTCATGGGCAGTGCACCACCAGGCTTCGATGGCTCAGATCTGTAAGGCTGCAACTTGGTCCTCAGTCCATACATTTTCCAAATTCTATCAAATAGATGTGAAAGGACATGAGGATTCCGCCTTCGGGCGAAGTGTGCTGCAGGCAGCAGTATAGGGCTTCTGGTCCGCAAGCGGTCGGTTTGATCTGTGTCTCCCCCCCTTCATATGAGCATTGCTCTGGGACGTCCCATTATGTAATGACTAGCTCTGTGTCCCGTGGTGTACGATAAAGAAAATAGGATTTTTATAACAGCTTACCTGTAAAATCCTTTTCTTGGAGTACACCACGGGACACAGAGGTCCCACCCTTCTTATGGGAACCTTACTGCTTTGCTACAAAACTGAGGTACTTCCCTGATGGGAGGGGTTATATGGAGGGGAACTGTCTTCCATTGGTTGTGCCAGTGTCCAATCACCGCTGGTGACCCTTAACCCATTATGTAATGACTAGCTCTGTGTCCCGTGGTGTACTCCAAGAAAAGGATTTTACAGGTAAGCTGTTATAAAAATCCTATTTTTCTTCATCCTCTTCTTCCTCAGAACCTGTGGCAACACTTTTCTCCTCATCCTCTGAATCACTGACCCCTCTGTGTGCAGAAGTACTAGGATGGGAACAGGATGGCGAATTGCCTCTACTGTTTGGCTGGGCCGCCGGACGTCTATCCAAAAAGGAACAGAATGACTGAAAAGTGTCCGCTAGTACCTTTCGGAAGGAGCTTAATAGCTCTCCTGGTTGAGTAGCAGCTGTAGCTGAGGCAGTTTCCTCTTTGAACAGATGTGCTAGACAGGTCTTGCATAATGCCTTGGGCCATGTTTCCCTAAGCGTGTTTTTGCAAGACGGACATTTCCTTTTAAGAGGAGGGGAGGAACGTTTGCTCTTGTCTTTGGCTTTAGGCTGAAATACACCAACACCATACTACTTTTAAAACATTTTTAAAATATACAGCAAGCAATAACCTTTAACCCCTATGAACATTTAACCAGCTGCAAAAGGGAAGAGCTAACACTTTAGCCCTTGCATTTATAACCACAGCTCTCCTAGTGACTCACCCCTTGAGCCACCATACTAACAACAAACACACTCTCTCTAGTAACAGTTTCCAGGGAGAGTGGTGCAGGCTCCTTTGCTTCCCCCCAGGGGAACAAAGGAGGGAGAGAATTTACAAGACCCAGGAAAAACATACAGGGACCTCTGCCCCTGCTTACCTGAGCCTGGCTGGTGTGAGTGGCTCCTGCTCCCGCCACCGCCGCTTGTTCCTCTTCCATGCTGCTGAGGTCTGAAGTGGCGTCCGGCAGTTTCTTATTTGATTTTCCCTGTCCTTTCACCGCTGTGAGAACTGGAAATGACACCAGCTGTAGGCCGCCTCCTCCCCCTGCGTTCCAGCGGCTGAAACCGGAAGCCGCGTCGCACCGCCGGAAGTCCCGACCCCGGCCGGTAATGACGTGCTCGCCACCCGGGACCCGGAAAGCATGGAGGCTGAAAATGGAGGGAACGCTGCTCTCCATGCTGAAGAGCAGGCCATCCCTCCTTCCAGACCCCCAGCGCTGGTCTGATGAGAGCGGGACCTCCCGCAGCCTGAACCCTCGCTGGGCACGAAGCGGACAAAAAGCACCGGAGTATCCCCTTCACGTAAGGGGAGATGCTGGGCTTGCCTACTACAAAATAATTCACCTAACAGGTATGCCCCATACTGTCTCCACCTGGAGAGAGCGCAGCATACCCCTGGGTTCCCTGCAGCACTTCCACCATGGGGGAGGAAACACTACAACTGAGGCCATGGTGGAAGTGTCCGGTCTTTAAAGAAAACTGACTGGGTGGCCGGGATGTGAACAGGAGAGGACGTGTGACCGCTGAGCTCCGCTCCTGCCTGAATCCTGAACAATTTCCAGTGTAGATTCCTCCTCACATCAGCCACTTACCTGACACCCTGGGGCGGAAGAAGGCATCCACTACCCCGAGGCTATCCCAGCTGTCTCCGGGTAAGCTTTGCTCGTCTTCGGCGACAACCGCTCGGTCCGCGTCCGCCATCTTGCCCACGAGGCCTGGGGATCCAGCTATGTCTGCCTGCTCTCCTTCCCACCTTGATCCATCCCCATCCCAGGCCGCCTCTCATGCCGAGCTCCTTGCAGCGATCACAAAGGGTCGGGACTCAGTGATGGTCAAGATAGACCACCTAGTGGCGGATGTCAGCCTGATTCGCCATGACATAGACAAATTCAGGGCCCGGTTCACTGAGGCAGAGGGCCGCATCTCCCAGCTAGTGGATTCTACTAGAGTGGATTCTAGGGAACTCCATGCCTTACAGCTACAGGTTAAAGCCCTACAGGACAAGTCCATTGACACCGAGAATAGGCTCAGGAGGAACAATATCCGTGTCCTGGGCCTCCATGAGAAGGTAGAGGACATGAGGCCTGCGGAATTCACTGAAGCCTTCCTGATCTCGCTCCTAGATTTGCCTGCCATGCCTCCTACGTTTGTGGTAGAAAGGGCGCACAGAGTCCCCCTACGTCTCCGCCCCCTGGTAACCCACCTAGGCCCTTCTTGCCCCGGCTGCTTAACTACAGGGACAGAGATCGGATCCTGACAGCTGCCAGGGAGAAACGTGACCTGGACTATAATAGCGTTCGCATCATGCTCTTTCCTGACTACTCTCCAGAGGTTCAACACCGCCGCCGCACCTTTACCGAAGTGAGGAAGCGCCTGAGAGATAAAGGCCTCAAGTTCAGCCTGCTCTATATCCCAGCAAACTTCGCATTATTGATGGCGACCGCACAAGATTCTTCACTGATCCGGAGGTGGCGAAGTCCTGGTTAGATGGCCGGTAGATGACTTCCCCAGCCGCAAGTATTTGACACCCTCTGCACAGTTGCCCCCTGTTTCCCCTTTATTTTCTACCCCTGTTTTTTATCCATGGGGTGAGATGCACTATTTTCCTCTTTTTCCTCCAGGGGGGTCACGGCTGCTATCCTCTCCCTCCCCTGCTGCTGGACTGTCATAAATTGATGCTCGTACTTTCCGGGGGGATAGATCCCTGGCCCTGAGTTAGATCCCCCGTTGCCCCCTCTGCTCCTGCGGGTCAGAACATGTCTGCACTATGGAACCTTGCCGGGTTTCTATTTTTCCTTTGCAGGAGTCGGCTTGCTCAGTGCTCCAAACTGGACGCACACAATCTTCTCCACCACAGTTTGTGACTGCTATCCCCCCCCCCCCCCCGTTGCTGGTGGCCAGTGTTAGCACCAACTATCACCACTCCCAGGGACATTGTCTGGTAACGGAGTGAGTTCACTGGCTCCGGCCGTGTGGGGTCCCTAGTTCGGGGCCCATTCACACCACCTAATCCACAGGTTTTTGCTAAGGGTACAAGACTATTCCCGCCCCCCCCGCATGTTTAGTGGAGGGATGGGACATAGTAGGATAGGCACTTGGTGCCTGGGTAGTTTATTGTTAGTTGTGATTTCTATGTCTGTTTTTGGTTTACCTTTTTTTCTGTGTTTAGTTTATGTAGTATGCTCGGGTGCTGTCAATGTTCAATGCAATGCAACAGAGGTTTTGCCGCCTTTAAGGTCCATTAGGGTGAATATAGCTCATTCGCTCTATTCCACTCCCTACGTGCCCAATGGCTGATCGCCCGCCTCCTTCCTTTACCATCCTTTCTTGGAACGTCAGGGGCCTCAACTCTAAGTTCAAACGTGCCCTTCTCTTCCAGTATTTAAAATCCCACCCCCCCAACTTATACTCCTTTAAGAAACCCACCTTGTGGGCGGCAAAATCCTGACTCTTAAAAAAACATGGATTCAGAGAGCATACATGCCACATATTCTACATATGCTAGAGGTGTATCGATCCTTATTCACAAAAATGTCCCCTGTGTAATTGAAGAGGTCCGCACTGATCCTCAGGGTAAATTTGTAATTTTAGTGTTCACATTGTGGTCGCAGAGGTACATAGTTGTGAATTTGTACATTCCTCCCCCCTTTTCACCTGATCTATTGTATGATGTGCTAGAAAGGGTGACGCCATTCTGCCCTGGTAAGGTTTTGGTGATGGGTGACTTCAATGCCACTCTGTCGCCAGACCTAGATAGGCCCGCGCCTCCTAGGAGGCACTGTCTAGACCTGTCAGCCTAGGCTCAGGCGATGGGTCTGGTGGAGATCTGAAGGTGGAGGCACCCTGATACACGGGCATACTTGTGTTTCTCAGCATCATACAAGACCGCATCGCAGATAGATCTGGCGTTCTCCAACCCCGCACTGTTAGCGGATGTGTTGGAGACCGCCTATCTACCGAGCGGTCTGTCTGATCACAGCCCCTTGATGGTTGTTCTCCGCTCCCCGGCTTCTCGGAGTGCTGCATTCTGGAGGTTGGGTGCTCAGTGGGTTTCCCACCCGAGTCTCTCAGAGAATCTACCCCCCTTACTGGCGGAGTTCTGGGAACACAATGCGGGTTCCTCCCCTCCGGATGTCACCTGGGATGCCTTCAAAGCATATACTAGGGGCCAGTACATCTCGTCCATTGCGAGTATAAAGAGGCAGCACTTGACTGCGACTCTCAATTTGGAACAAAAGGTTACCGATCATACTGATGTATACAGTAAAGACCCCACCCCAGCTCACTTTGACCTGCTTATGGCGGCTCAGAGGGACCTGCAGTTACATTTAACGGAAGTCACGAGACTTGAAACATACAAAGGCAAACAGAGAGCTTTTGAACAAGGTGATCGGAATGGCCGTCTCTTGGCCATGATGGCCCAACACGACCAGCCTCTCACCTTGGTGTCATCCTTACAGGCCCCGGGGGGTGGGACGGTGTCCTCCTCCGCTGACATCTTGCAGACCTTTAATGACTTTTACACTAGTCTGTACTCCTCCAGTTTGCCCTCAGATTTCCAGCCTGAGATGCTAAGGGCCCTGTTGGACCCATTGGCGCTTGGATGGCTCTCTGACAGCGAGAGGGAGACCTTGGTCCAAACTTTCACGGCACTAGAGGTTCAGAACGCCATCCGCTCCTTCCCCCCTGGCAAGGCCCCCGGGCCGGACGGGCTCCTGATAGACTTCTACAGGGCACACCTGGGTCTACTGACCCCCCTGTTGGCACAGCTCTACACTGAATGTTTGACCAACGGCAGCCTACCCACCTCTATGTATCATGCTCATTTGACGTTGATCTACAAACCCCCTAAGGACCCCACCTCGTGTGCCTCGTACAGACCCATAGCGCTTCCTAATACTGATTTCAAGATTTTAACTAAGCTCTTGGCCCTTAGGTTATATCCCATGTTGCCCTCAGTGATTGACCCGGATCAAACAGGGTTTTATGCCCCGGAGATCCACTGATGTTAATTTGCGACGCCTTTTCACTAACATTCATGCCCAACATCTCAACACGGGGTCTTGGGCGGTGGCATCGCTAGATGTAGAAAAGGCCTTCGATACAGTTGAATGGCCCTTTCTGTGGGAAACACTGCGTAGAATGGGCTTTCCTCTAGTATTCATCAACTGGCTTCGGATAATTTATAAATGTCCCACTTCCTCGGTGCGTCTGGGTGGGGTGTTGTCTGTCCCATTTAGGCTTTTTAGAGGAACCAGATAGGGCTGCCCTCTCTCGCCGGCTCTGTTCGCCCTGGCTATAGAACCGGTGGCCGAGGCTCTACGCACTTCACTGCACATAAAAGGTCTCCGTGTGGGGCAGCTGGAGGAGAGGGTAGCCTTGTACGTAGACGACATGCTGCTTTTTCTAAATGATGCGGGTCCGTCATTACAAGGAGCATTATCGGTCCTTGACACCTTCGCTGCGGTCACTGGGCTCAGGGTTAATTGGTCCAAGTCCCTCCTCTTTCCGATAGACCTTGAGGCCACTTCCACTTCCCTACCTGGGAATCCCCTCCGATGGGTTGAATCCTTCAAATATTTGGGAGTCCATGTCTCCATCATGGCATCTGACTATGTTTCACTGAATCTGACCCCGGTGCTCTGGAAGCCCAATCTAGATTTAAGTCCTGGAGTAACCTACCCCTCTCCGTCTGGGGGCGAGTGAACCTACTTAAAATGAAAATTGTCCCTAAGCTTACTTACCTATTCCGCCAATCCCCACAATGGATCCCTAAATCCTTCTTTCCGAAACTGAACCAAATTTTTTCTGCCTTTATCTGGGGGCCCTCGCCACCTAGAAACAAGCTTACGACACTGATGAGACCACGAACGCAGGGTGGCATGGCATTTCCGGACTGCTATAAATACTACCTCGCCGCACAGCTGGTAACTGCGGCGTGGTGGCTACAGCCGGACAGGACGAACTCATCCACTGTGCTTGAAGCCACAGTGGTGGGTTCACTGGAAGCCCTCCAATTTCTACTTTATCGGGGCCCCCGCGCTCCTTATCCTCTGAGCTCGTCTATGCTCAACACCCTGCGAGCGTGGAAGGCTGGCCTGGCCATCGAAAAATGTAAACCACAGGAGATCTCCCCTAACGCCCCGATTTGGTTAAATCCCAGCATATCACATTTTTACAACCTCCCAGACCCTTATGCGTGGACAAAACATGGTGTTAAAAATCTATCACACATAGTATCGCATAATGCCCTACTTCCCTTTTCTGACCTTTCCTCCAATTTCAATCTGCCTTCCCATTACCTCTTTAGATATTGTCAGCTGTCCCATGCATTTGAGGCACGATTCCCGCGCTCCTCCTGTATCGTGGCCCAGTCGGAGCTGGAGAGAACACTGCGGTCTAACTGTGTGGAAAAGCCCACATCACATCTGTACTCATATCTGCTCCGTGTCTCTCTCCCGCCCCTTGACAGGCTGTGGTCCAGCTGGATGAGGGACATTCCCACTCTAGACACTGATGACTGGGATGATGTCTGGGATCTACCTTTTAGATCCCTGGTATCCATCCGTGATAGGGTGGTACAGTACAAGATTGTACATAGGGCATATTTCACCCCACATAGGCAGCGCCTCCCCAGGCGACTTCTCCCACATCTTCTGGCAGTGCCCCGGGATCCAACAATACTGGATCATGGTATTAGACCTAATTAATAGGGTGACCTCAACCTCCATTCCGCTGAAGATGGAGGTCTGTCTCTTGGGAATCATTGAACCCCTTGTCCCGTCATCTACCGGACGTATTCTGGTCAGCCTCCTCTTTTATACTCGCAAAAATATTGCCATTCATTGGAAAAAACCCACCCCCCGTCAGTATTACAGTGGAAACGCTTAGTGAACGCCAGCCTTCCCCTCTATAAAGACACGTATGGCAACAGAGGGTGTTTTCTGAAATATGATAGGGTATGGCGCACATGGTTGGCAGAACCGGAAACTGCCGGCTGATATGTGCTGCATAGCCATTTTTTGAGATGTAGTGGACGTACAGTTGCTATGCTATATGCTGTGAAGCCCTGCCTGTATTGCAATGATATACTGTATGCACCTGTTCTACAAGGACGTTGTATGTGCCTGAGCAATGTTTTTCTTTGTTTTCTCTTCTTTTTATTTCTTTTTTATATACTTTTTATTTCTGTATGTCTTTGTATTTGAAAATCTCTAATAAAAGCAAATAAAAAAGAAAAGAAAACTGACTGCAGTGTTTCCTGGGAAAAGGGGTGGAGCTGCGCTCTCTCTCTCTTCAGGTGCTGTCCTGAAAGACGAGGTGAGAAATACCCATTATAGGTGGCATGGCCTCTAGCAGCGAGGCAAATTGCACCGCAGAGGTTCCCATTCTTTACAGAGACTGCATAGCAAGGCATTGTCCCCAGAGGAAGAACCACTCTCACCTGAGTAGTCTTCAAGGACAGGCCCTGGTATTCCAACCAGGAGAATATTGGCAATGGGGAACCCAACCAAACATCTGTCTCTGTTGCTTCCTCCATCAGGTCCCCTTTCATATTAAGGAGGGAAAATGCCTACATTTGCTACCTATACGGTCCAACCAGCACAATCCCAGAATCTATGCTGTCCCTCAACCAAGCCAATGCACATTCCTCCATAACCACACAGGAATTGTAGGAAAGGTACCCCAGAGGTATCAGAAATACAATATAAGTGAGCACAGCCAGAGCCCCAATAGGCGACATTGATATCACCTCTCTGCCGTCTTGTCGACATAAAGCCTGCCTAACCATATAGTGGGACTGATGCTGAAACAGCAATCCTGGTCAGCTGAGAGAGCACTGTAACACTGGTTACCCCAGGTGATCACCCACCCAGCCTGTCAGTGCCCACTATTGCCCACATCAGGAAGGCGTATTGCATGTGTTACCACCAGGTATATTTTGTGACCAGTCATTGTGTCTACCAGTGGATGTCATCTAGGTTGCAACCATGCATATCTGGTGTGTGAGTCTGTGGGGAAGAAAAACAGCCAGCTGCTTAAAGTGGTTGTAAACCCATGTGAATTTTTTTTTATTTAAATCACCTGTAAGAGAAAGCCATAATGAGCTAATATGACTAGCATAATAGCTCATTATGCATCACTTACCTTAGATCGGGGCCCCCGTAGCCATCCTGGTCACCCTCTCCAGCCGCAGCCATCGCTGCGGCGATAGCCGGAAGGTTACTTCCGGGTATCGCCGCTCCAGCCAATGACAGCGCCGCTCCGACGCTGTGATTGGCCGGAGCGGCGAATACGTGACTCCGCGCATGCGCGCGTGAGCTGTCGAATCCGGCTAAGTCGTCGAATGATGGGACTTAGCCGGATTTGTGAATGGGATTAACCCCATGAATGCGCCATTGTCTACGGCGCGCATGCGCCGTAGACACAGATGCATGTCGTTTTTAGCAAATATCTCCTAAACCGTGTAGGTTTAGGAGATATTTCTTGCACCTACAGGTAAGCCTTAATCTAGGCTTACCTGTAGGTGCAAGTTGCAAAAGTGGGTTTACAACCACTTTAAAGCATTCAGAGATTCTCCATGAATACTCGGATGCATGGCTTTGCCACCTGACATGGACACAGGCGCCACCTCACTCCTGACGTCCCCCGCCATTCTGCACATGAACGCACACAGCCCAGAGTTTAGAGGTGGGGGTGGGGGGTGGAGAAAGAATCCTGACACCTCCCAGTTGATGCAAAAAGTCTCCTAGGCCTCCCTGAGAACAAATTTCACTATGTAGTGCTCCGGAGAAACAGAGTAGCTCCATCTAGTGTCCATAATGTGGTATTACTACCGCAGTGCCACACCATTGGCACTAGATCAGTGGTTCTCAACCTTTCTAGTGCCGTGACCCCTTGATAAAATTTCACAACTTGTGGGGACCCCCAACAGTAAAATTATTTTCCTAGCGTGGGTTGTCAGCACCCAAGGCAAGACAAGTAATTTGCGCCCCTAATGCATGGACATTTAGCGCTCCCCGAGTCCCTTACACTCGTACTGTACCCCATCCCTCTCTCTAGCCGTGTTTCTTGTTCTTTCTCTTATTCTTTCTCTCCCTTTTTCTTTGTTCCTCCCCCTCTTTTCCTCTCCTTTCCATGTATTCTCTATATTTATTCCTTATCTTACTCCTTGGTGGGGGGAATGGGATGAGTGGCAGTGCTGGCGGGGGGAATGGGATGAGTGGCAGTGCTGGTGGGGGGTGGGATCAGTGGCAGTGCTGGTGGGGGGTGGGATCAGTGGCAGTGCTGGTGGGGGGTGGGATCAGTGGCAGTGCTGGGGGGAGTTCTGATCAGCCAACATAGGTGCTCTTGATCAAGGTCATCTGCTGATCTGAAAACTGTAGTGGGGACTTTTAATGGCAACTATAATCACAACTAGTGTTACTCATTGTGTCTCCGACTTTGTGGTGTCTCGTAGCAGTGACACCTATGCTGAAATCAGGAGATGGGGTCTCCTCCAGCCCCTTATACTTCACATTTCTCACCAGTCAGCTGACCTCTAGTCTCTGCCCCCCAGCCATGCCATGAACTGAATGGGCAGCTGCGAAGAGGCTGAGTGGGCAGCCACAGGCTCCAGGAACAGCCCAGCTGGGTGGCTGCAAAAAGGCTGGGAGAGCGGTGCAGGCTTCAGGAACAGCCCAAGATTCGGTGACCCCTAGCAAATCATCATTCGACCCCCAGGTTGAGAACCACTGCACTAGATGATCATAATAAATCACTACATGAAACAGAATACAGGCAATATTGGTAATAGATTGGGAAATGTACGTCATATTTATTCAACTTTTTTTTTTTTTTTTTAAACAGATCTCTAAGTTCTTGTCAAAGCTCACACCACAAAATGTACTCGGCCAATGAAAGGCAATGACTCCATTTTTATTTTCCTACTGCTATTAATGGCCAACACGGTACAACACTTCATCCATGTCTTTGGTGATCTCTGATCTCCTTATGAACTGTTTCTTGCATGATGGAGATCAGCCATGGAGTATATCTGAGGTGTATATCAGGGTGTGCTTCTTCCCCACATGAGAGCTGTGATGTCCAGCAACATTCATATAGAAGACATTTCCCGCACACAAGGCACTAATACACCTCGAGGGTTGTGTGGCATCCCTGATGTACAGGAAGACAGAACTTCAGTGAGGAACAATTCCCTCACTCAGGACAGGAAAGTGGCTTCTCCCCCGTGTGAGGTCTCTGATGTCTGTAAAGACTGGACTTATGTGAAAAACTTTTTCTACACTCAGGACAGGAATACGGCTTCTCTTTGTGCGAGATCTGATGTGTAACAAGGTTTGACTTTTGTGCAAAACATTTCCCGCACTCAGAGCAGGGAAGTGGTTTCTGTCCTGTGTGAGATCGGTGATGTCTGTAAAGACTGGAATTGAATGAAAAACATTTTCCACACTCAGGACAGGAATACGGCTTCTCCCCCGTATGCAATCTCTGATGTGTGTAAAGACTGGACTTCTGTGAAAAACATTTCCCACACTCAGGACAGGAATACGGCTTCTGCCCCGTGTGAGACCTCTGATGTCTGTAAAGACTTGAATTGTCTGAAAAATATTTTCCACACTCAGGGCAGGAATATGGCTTCTCACCTGTGTGAGATCTTTTATGCCTATTAAGTTCAGATTTATAATTAAAACATTTTCCGCACTCAGGACAGGAATACGGTTTCTCCCCTGTGTGAGATCTTTTATGCACATTAAGTTGGGATTTAAAATGGAAACACTTCCCGCACTCAGTACAGGAAAAGCTCTTATCTGTTGGAAGGACGGCACCGTCCCGCACAGTCTGAGGTTCCTCCGGATAAGAGGAATACGATGGTCCATCTACACTGTGTGGTGCCGGATGGACATTTGAGGTAGTCGGGTTTTCTCCTGGACTATACTGTGTGATGTCCTCATCTTCTACTTTACAGTCTGGAGACAAAGTGAGACAATCCTCTGAGGTTTTCCTCATCTCCCGTCCATCTACTAAAATAGAAATAAAAAGATTATTACTAGATATGAGCTGATTGGTTCCCCTAAACCAGGACTCCGCCCACATCAGGCAGCTTTGTCTCTGAGGATCTTACAACTCCCCCCTCAGGGTAACTAGTACATGGGTCCTCTGATCTCCTACCAGATCATTTCTTTATTCATAGTCCTTAGTCAGAGAGTGAGGAAACAAGGAGAACTGCCTTTTATAGGAGTGACAGTGACGAGTGTCCCCACCCCCTCTATCACTCATTGTCATCTTCCCAACACAAGAAGTCCTGCACTTCCTTATTTAGTCAATGATTTATTCATGAATAACAGCGGGGCTGAGCCCCACCAGAGGTCAGAGAGTGAGGATGGGGGGAGAACAAACAAGATGAAGACTGGACTGATCCTGAAGACCACCATCATTGGGTTAGTGACTCCTCCCTCATTATCACTTTCTGTTTAAGGTTCCAAAGTTTGAGGATGTTGTCACATTATTATCAACATGTAAAAATAGGATTTTTACGTCATACTTACCTGTAAAATCCTGTTTGTTTGAGTACATCATGGGACACAGAGTCAGGCTAATATTCATTACCTGCTGGGTTATACTCCATCATCAAGTGAATTGACACTGGTAGACCAAGGTCTTAAGACAGGATGTGATCCCCTATATAACCCCTCCCATACAGGAAGTTACTTCAGTTTTGTAGCAAGCACAATCCTCAAAAAGAGGGGAGGGACCTTTGTGTCCCATGATGTAGTCAAAGAAAAGGATTTTACAGGTAAATATGACGTAAAAATCCTATTTTCTTTTTCCTACATCATGGAACACAGAGTCAGGCTAATATTCATTACCTGCTGGGATGTCCCAGAGCAATAGCCTTGAGGGGAGGGAGACACCCTGCCAAACAATAGCCATCAGTTTTTATACGGCAGCACGCAGAACACTTGATAACATTTTGTGAACGTTTGCACTGAAGACCAGGTATCGGCCTTACAAATCTGAGCCACAGATACCTGATGGCGAGAAGCCCAGGAGGTTCCTACACCCCTGGTAGAATGAGCTCTCACCCTAAAGGGATGAGCTTTATGTTTCAGACCGTAGGCCTGAATGACCAACTGACGGACCCAATTGGCAATGGAAGCCTTGGAAGCTGCCGGTCCTTTTGGTAAAAAAAAAAGTCTGATCCTCGGATCTCCGCAGATCTAGACAAATAAACCTTAACTGCCCAGACAACTTCCAAGGTGTGCAGTCGTGTCTCTTCTGCCAAATGAGGCTGAGAGAAAAAAGAAGGCAAAATAATGTCCTAATTTAAATGAAAGGCCGACACCACTTTTGGCAAAAAGGATGGAACAGGTCATAACACGACCCTGTGGTGGTGTCGGATTAAATACGGTTCCCTGCATGACAAGGCCGTTAACTCCGACACCCTCCTAGCCAAGGTAATAGCCATCAAGAAGTCTAGCTTGCGTGATAGCAAATCTAATGGGATTTCCTTAATAGGTTCAAATGGTTGTTTCTGTAACACAGACAGCACCAAGTTCAAGTCCCAATGACACATAGGTGACCTAATAGGGGGGAAGCAATCAAGTTGCCCCCTGCATAAAGATTCGGATCAGTGAATGGGAGGCTAAAGGCCTTTGGAAGAATACTTAACCTCTGATCGTACTCAAAGTCAATTTGATTTCTACAGCTGACTGTAAAAAATAAAGAGTTCTCCCAATCACGTATTTGCGAGGTTGCCATTTTTTGGCTTCACACCAAGCAATAGAAGTCTTCCAGACCTTATGATAGATCTTCCGTGACAGCTTTTCTAGCACATACTAGGGTTGACTATACTGGTCCCAAGATGCCGCGGTCCTTCAACTCCCTGGCTTCAATAGCCATGCTGTCAAATTTAGAGACTGTAAATTGGGGTGGAATATAGTACCCTGAGACAGTAGATTGGGGCGCTGTGGAAGCGTCCATTGCCCGTCCATTGTTAGTCTCACAATCTCCGGGAACCAGGGCCTTCTGGGCCAGGCTGGTGCCACCAGAATGACTGGAACTCCCTCTTTCCGAATCCTGTGCAACAAATGTGGAAGGAGAGGGACCGGAGGGAAAGCATAAACCAGGGAATTGGCTCCATGGAACTATCAGAGCATCTGCTCCGATTGCCAAAGGATCCCTTGTTCAGGACACAAACTGCTGTAGCTTGTTGTTGAACCTGGATGCCAGTAGGTCAACCTCTGGCCATCCCCAACGTTGGCAAATTTCCTGGAACACCCCTGGGTGTAGGGACCATTCCTCGGGGCAGATCCGCTGGTGGCTGAGATAATCTGCCTTCCAGTTCTCTATTGCTGGGATATGAACTGCCGATATAATTGGCTCATGTCCCTTTGCCCAGGCTAGTATGTGGTTCACCTCCTTTAGAGCTGAACGACTCCTGGTACCGCCTTGGTGGTTTATATAGGCCACTGCAGTGGCATTGTCGAACTGAACCCTGATAGGGTAGTCCTGAAGCTCCATTGTCCAGGACCGCAGGGCCAGACCTACTGCCCGTAATTCCAGGATGTTGATGGGCAGGATCTGTTCCGTCATTGACCATTTCCCATGAGCTGTGAGCCCCTTTAGGGTCCCTACCCAGCCTGAGAGACTGGCATCTGTAGTCATTACTCTCCAAGTTACCGGGAGGAAGGATCTTCCCTTTTGCAGGTTCTGATCCTGTAAACGCCAGCGTAGGCTTATGCGTGCCCGAGGAGATAAGGACATTGGATAATCCAGGGCTTTTCCTCTCCTGTTCCAAGCCAACAAGATGTCTTGTTGTAGCGACCTGGAATGGAACTGGGCATAGGACACTGCCTCGAATGAGGATACCATCCTCCCTAGAAGACTCATACAGAGTCGAATGGAGGGTTGTCTGGTGTCCCTTATCTGACGCACCTGATCCTTCAGGGCACAGATCCTTGCGGGTGGCAAGAATACTCTTGCCTGGACTGTATCTAGGGTCAGATCTAGATACTTTAGACTTTGAGCTGGTCTCAAGTTTGACTTTTCGTTATTTATGATCCAGCCTGAGCTTTCCAAATACCGCACTGTGCATGTTATGCTCTGTTCTAGAGCTTGTAATGAGTGATCTCTGAGCAGGAGGTCGTCCAGATACCCGAGCACCAAGATCCCTTGGGCCCCATCATAATAGTGCTCCAGAAAGAAGGGAAAGATCAGTAAGATACATCATCCTATAGACCGATATCACCGTTATGCTCAGATGTTAAAATATTGGCCAGGGTGTTGGCGGCTAGGATGAATAAATATATTCAGAAACGTATACATCCGGATCAGTCCGGATTTATCCCGAATAGATCTACTAGTGCCAATATCAGAAGGCTGTATTTGAACTTACAGACGCCAACTGAGAATTCAGGCGACAGAACCATGTTATCCCTGGGACGCCACTAAGGCTTTTGACAGCCTAGAGTGGGATTATCTTTGGCACGTTCTAGAGAAATTTGGGTTCGGCCCCATTTTCATTAAGTGGGTAAAAACACTTTATAACTCCCCAAGTTCAAAAATAAAAATCAACAACGAATATTTAAAGACGTTTAGGCTAGAAAGGGGGACAAGGCAGGGATGCCCTCTGCCCCCCCTTCTTTTTGCTCTGGCAATAGAGCCATTAGCAATTGCGATCAGAACCACACAGGGCATACAAGGAGTCCAGAGAAGGGCAAGGGAGGAAAAAAAATACGCACTTTATGCAGATGATATCCTGCTTTTCTTAGGGGACTCTACAACATCTTTAAAAAAACGGCAGTGCAGACAGTGGAGGCATTTGGACGATTTTCAGGCCTGGTGATAAACTGGGAAAAGTCTGTTCTTCTGCCGGTGGACCCAGTAGGCAATGCCGTTTTTGCAGGAATCCCCCAATTAAGAATAGTGGAGAAAATGAATTATCTGGGGATAGTGGTAATACGAGACCCAGAACAATACATTAATAACAATCTAGAGCCACTTCTAGCTAAGTTTAAACGTAAAATTGATATTTGGGGACAGCTTCCTCTATCGATGGCTGGACAAAGTAATCTAATCAAGATGATCTGGATGCCACAATTGCTTTATGTTCTCCATAACTCTCCAGTATGGATAGGTAAAGCACGGTTCAAAAAAATAGAGACCCTTTTCAGGGAATTAATCTGGAAGAAGGGAAAGGCAAGGATCAGTCTCCAAACATTACAACTGCCAACAAATAAGGGAGGCTTGGCCGTCCCACACCCTCGCAGCTACTTTTTAGCGGCACAGCTACAGCACCAGGGGGGGTGTATCAAAGAAGTAGGAGGGAGCGCCAGTGGGAAAATTATGCTAATGGGGGCCGCACATAATTCCATAACAGAAGCCCTAGAGGCCGATTCCTTCCCTGTTAAGAATCCAACATTAAGGATGGTCACAAGAATATGGCAGGCAGGAAAGTTAGCTTTAGGGTACAAGGGACCAACAGAATACTCCCCCCTCTGGGAAAATAAACACCTGCGAGAAATACTAGCCATGGGGAAGTTAAAAGAATGGGAAAAACTAGGCATAACCAACCCGGTGCAATTATACACAGGTAATATATTGAAATCTTTTTCAGAACCAAGTAGAGAGTATGCTATTCCAAATTCCCTGTTCTATACTTACCTGCAGATTAGACACGCCCTCCAAGCCCAATTTAAAGCCCACACGGTAAGATGGCAAAAGATCCCCCACCTTCAACGGCTAATTAAGTCAGTCTTTTCTAAAGGCCTTATTTTCAGAATTATATATGCAGATTAGCGGCGGCTCTATATTGAGTGAGAGCGTAGGAAAAAATAAACAAAAATGGGGAGGAGGATGTAGGCCCTATAACAATGGAACAATGGGAATAGATATTGGAGTTAGGGACATCGGTGTCACTCTCCCCGTCACAGAGAGTATCCCATCTATTTCTAGTGCATAGAGTATACTACACCCCAAAAAGACTATATATGTTTGGAAGGAAACCAGATGACAAATGTCCTAGGTGTCAAAGTACAGGAGACCTTATACACATGATGTGGAAATGCCCGAAGTTACATAGATACTGGGTTAAGGTACTAGACATCATAAATACAACCTGTGGGATAGCTCTGGAACCAGAGGCCAGAGTGTGCGTATTAGGTTGTTTAGAGGAGAGGCATGAGCAAAAGGGCATCACAGTAGCGGTAATAATTTGCCTGTTTCAGGCCAGAAAATTGATAGCACAAAACTGTCAATCTCAGAAAGCACCGGCATCGGCGGAATAGGTTAATGTAATAAACACGACAGTGTGGAAAGAAAAAAAGTATCTCTAACTAGATGTGGCAATTTTAACAAAGTTAAATCACTATGGGAGCCCTGGTTGAGTAGAATGGGGTGCCCACCCTAGAGAGGGGAGAAGAATCTAGATTAGCAACCAGAGATTAGCCCGATGGGAGAGAAAGAGCAAATAGAGAAAGAGAGCTGCACATTACAGATAAAGGTGGACAAACCCACTCGGAAATTAAGGGAAGTAGGAAGGGGAAGGAAAGAAAGATCTTGCTGTAGTAGTGTCAGAATTTGTGTGTGTAGTATAAGTAAGTTGATGGGGGGGGGGGGGGGGTGTAGGGTGGGACATGGGTATAGTGAGCACTTTAAAGTCCATACAATATGTTGCATGTATAAAGATGTATGTATTTTAAAATAGACCTTTTTTTTGTATTGAAGAAAACAATAAAGAATATATAAATAAAAAAAAGATCCCTTGGGCCCTTAAAAGACCCAGTACTGGTGCTAGTACCTTTGTGAACACCTGGGGGGCTGTAGAAAGCCCAAAAGGGTAGAGCCATGAACTGAAAGTGACGTTCCTCTACTGCAAACCGCAGGAACCTCCGATGAGGTTGAAAGATAGGTACGCGTCCTTTATATCGATGGAGACTAGAAAGTCTCCCATCTGGAGTGAAACTACTACTGAGCAGACAGACTCCATCCGAAAGGACTTGATCAGTAGATATTGGTTCAGGGATCTTAGGTCCAAGATGGGCCTTGTGTCCCCGTTTGGTGCTGAGACATTTGAGGAAGCAGTCCCTGAGGTTTTAAACGAGAGACACTTGGTGCTTTTCTTCACAGGAAGTAAAGAACTCTTCCCTCCAGAAATCTTTTGGATATATTTTTCCAAATGATCGCCAAATAAACATTCCCAATGAAAGGGGAAACCTGCCGGTAACTTCTTACAAGGAAGCTCAGCTGACGAGTTCTTAAGCCACAAAAGTCTGCGCATATGTACAAACATGACAGCCAAATGAGAAACCTGCTGTATTGAATCCTTTAAGGCGTAGAGAGTAAAAAACAGCGCTCGAGCAATATCTGCCTTATTTATTATCAGGCTAATTATCCTCCTGGCTAGGCCTGTCAGGCTGTCTGATCTGATTCTTTACGGACTGGCAGATACCAATTGCTGCAACAGCTGGCTAAATAGCTGAACTGGCCAAAGAAAAATAAGCTTTTAATAGACTCCAATTTCTTATCAACAGGGTGTTTCAAGCCCTGTGCATTATCCGTTAAGTTCTTGTTTAAGGAAGAGACTGCTGCATCTATGGCTGGCATGCTTCATTTCTTAGTGAACTTTTCATCCATGGGATATGAAATGGAAAACCTCTTAGGAGGAACAAAAATCCTGTCAGCATACACCACCTCTTCCAACCGGGGGTGTAGGGGGAAAGCCTGTGTGGCCTAAAGAGGCCTCAGGGATCCCAAAGAGGACCAGGGAGGCTCAGTGACCTCTAAGAGGCAACTTAAAGGTAGAGCGAACCATTTCGGTAAGAGTCAGCATAAAGAGCCTGTGATTGAGAGGCAGACACCGGCTGGATATCTTCTTGTCCAGATTGCTCGGAAGCAGACTCATCTGCCAGGTCATCCACAGAATCCTGAGCTGTAAGCTCTTGCCCATCCTCAACCCATTACTGCTCCAGACATGGAGGCTCCGGTAAGGGGGATCTGTTACGCTTCTTGCCACCCTGTGGGATGGTTGCAATCATGTCAGCAATCCTGTGCTCTAAGCTAGGGCTGAGGACAGTTCATCCTTAGTAATAAAGGATGAGGCAGCAGTGTTGACTGTAGGCACCATACCAGATAGACGTAGCGGCTCAGATTGCCCAGAAGCCTCTCGTCTTTCAGGGGATACAACACTAGGGATACGACTAGGTTCATCAGGAACTACTGATGACATAGGTGTGCCCTTCCCTGTAGTGCTAGTCCCGCTCCTCTTTTTTTAAGATATTTACTAGCCACATAAAGGCAGTACTTGAGGTAGGTAGGTAGAGAAAAACAGAAAGAGAGACAAGCTCTCACTGACGGGATTTTCCAGGGAAAGAACAGTTCTGATAGCAGGTGAGTATACTGAAAACAACAATATAGAAAAAATATATAAATTTATTTATAACATCATAAAAATTTACATAATACAGATTCGTAAGCTTGGAAAATATGTATATAGATAAATATAGATAAGAGACCGGCGCTCGGTACTCTCTAGTAACGGTACATTGGCATTATAAAGCCAAAATGTACAGAGACCCATAAAACCAGATAGACCAAACAAGGCAGCATAGAAAAAAAAAAAAGAGAAAAAAAATGATGATGATGATATAACTATTGATAATGATGCCTAAACCCCCACAATGTCTATAAACCCGCGCTACCTGAACTAAGTATCTGTAGTAGGTCCAATCCGCAAAAGATGTATATGAGGTCCCGATATGTCACGGATCATTTCCTTCACAAGGAACCGATTCCCTCCGTCAGCTATTACCTCAGGATGGCACACATCGGAAAACGCAGACTGCGCCATCCTATATAGTAGGAGTCATCCCGGAAGTGAAGGGTCAGTGATGACTTCACTTCCGGTCTGGACGGAGTCATAATTGCCTGTGTTTTGACTGGTTGGCTCTGACGTCCGCCGGTTCCAACAGTTGTGGATGGGGACCGGTCATTATTCTAAAACGACTATCTCAGTGATGTGTATCTTTTTTCAGTCATTTCATAATCAGATTGGGTGAGCATGACATATCTTTATGAAATTTGTGAATATGTACTGTTGTCTATGTATCATAATACTGTTGTTTATGATATTAATTATATATATTTTTATGTCTTATACAGACACCATGAAATTAAAGACACGTGCTAAGCCCTGACGAAGCGCATACAGTGCGAAACATGTCGGCTAATTGCACAACATAGATCTTTATTTTCCAAGCTTACGAATCTGTATTATGTAAATTTTTATGATGTTATAAATAAATTTATATATTTTTTCTATATTGTTGTTTTCAGTATACTCACCTGCTATCAGAACTGTTCTTTCCCTGGAAAATCCCGTCAGTGGGAGCTTGTCTCTCTTTCTGTTTTTCTCTATTTTTCACGTGGGATTGGGAGACCATACAGTATCTGTATCTGGCCTATATCCAATATTCCCAATATATATTGAGGTAGGTAGGTGTATGTGTGTCAAAGTCAACAATCAAGAGAAGACTTCACCAGAGTGAATACAGAGGGTTCACCACAAGATGTAAACCCATTGGGGAGCCTCAAAAACAGGAATGCCAGATTAGAGTTTGCCAAACAACATCTAAAAAAGCCTTCACAGTTCTGGAACAACATCCTATGGACAGATGAGACCAAGATCAACTTGTACCAGAGTGATGGGAAGAGAAGAGTATGGAGAAGGAAAGGAACTGCTCATGATCCAAAGCATACCACCTCATCAGTGAAGCATGGTGGTGGTAGTGTCATGGCGTGGGCATGTATGGCTGCCAATGGAACTGGCTCTCTTGTATTTATTGATGATGTGACTGCTGACAAATGTAGCAGGATGAATTCTGAAGTGTTTCGGGCAATATTATCTGCTCATATTCAGCCAAATGCTTCAGAACTCATTGGACGGCGCTTCACAGTGCAGATGGACAATGACCCGAAGCATACTGAGAAAGCAACCAAAGAGTTTTTTAAGGGAAGGAAGTGGAATGTTATGCAATGGCCAAGTCAATCACCTGACCTGAATCCGATTGAGCATGCATTTCACTTGCTGAAGACAAAACTGAAGGGAAAATGCCCCAAGAACAAGCAGGAACTGAAGACAGTTTCAGTAGAGGCCTGGCAGAGCATCCCCAGGGATGAAACCCAGCGTCTGGTGATGTCATCGCGTTCCAGACTTCAGGCTGTAATTGACTGCAAAGGATTTGCAACCAAGTATTAAAAAGTGAAAGTTTGATTTATGATTGGTAATCATTACTTTTGGTCCCTTAAAAAGTGGGAACCACATATACAAAAACTGTTGTAATTCCTACACCGTTCACCTAATTTGGATGTAAATACCCTCAAATTAAAGCGCTGAAAGTCTGCAGTTAAAGCACATCATGTTTGTTTCATTTCAAATCCATTGTGGTGGTGTATAGAGCCAAAAAGATTAGAATTGTGTCCAATATTTACGGACCCGACTGTTGTATCAGAATGATGTAATGTACAACAGAGTATATAGTGCAGGAGTATGTAATGTACAACATTAATTATACAGTGTTGTGATCAGGACTCAAAATATTGGTATTCAGTAATTAGTGGAAGCTTAAATGTTTACATGAGACAAGTTGCAGAGGTCCCACACCGCTGTCTCCCATCTCCTGAGACTGCACTCAGTGACTTGGGTCTGAGACTATACAGACATATCCCTCCACCCGACACAGCCAGCAGACAACAGAACAAATAACCATGGCAGAATTGTTCTGTCAGAGATCTTACTAGACCCAGGTATGGGGAGGAAGACTAAAGGTACATACCCCAGGAGCCTAGAGCCTATAGTGAAAATCAACATTTCTTTATCGTACATCACGGGACACAGAGCCTAGTAATTACTAAGTGGGTTATATTCCACCTTCAGGTGCTGGACACTGGTGTAATCAATTAGACGGGAAGTTTCCTCACAATATAACCCCTCCCATACTGGGAGCACCTCAGTTTTTTCGCCAGTGTTGGTCACGAGTGAAGATGTGCTCCGAGGAGCTCCACTGGAGGAATCCATGCTGGATTTAAATAGCCTCCATAAAGACCAGATCCATCCAAAGTGCCTTGGGCTAAAGTGGATGGTACCTGGGGCCTCGTATCCGAAGCATGAGGTTTTGCCTGTAATGCCTCTCTTCGGAGAGCTGTATCCTGTTTTCCAGTACTTTGGTTATGACCACATACCAAAGATTTTCTGTCAGGATGCGGTACAGGTCCAGGGGAGTGGAAATCCTGTCTAGGAACCCGGTCCCTGGAGGTCTGTTGACTTAACCCGCCGTGATGGGGGAAGATTGGGTCGGTCTGTGCTCAGCAGTATCCTGCGGCGGGGATTAGGTAAGTGAAGACAATCCTAGGTAAATGCCTTAAGGATTATCTTCCATGAGTAGCTACATGTCTTATCTGTTTTCCGCCACTAGAGGCAGCAAAGAGACATACCTGGTGTTTCACTTACCATGCTCTCCAGGAACGAAAATAGGATTTTTATAACGGCTTACCTGTAAAATCCTTTTCTTGGGAGTACATCACGGGACACAGAGCGACATAGTCATTACTAATGGGTTATATAGATACCTTCAGGTGCTGGCACTGGCAACTTCCAAAACCAGAAGTACCCTCCCCTATATAAGCCCCTCCCATCCGGGAGCACCTCAGTTTTGTAGCAAAGCAATAAGTGTCCCTAAACAGGGGCGGGAGCTCTGTGTCCCGTGATGTACTCCAAGAAAAGGATTTTACAGGTAAGCTGTTATAAAAATCCTATTTTCTTTCTCGTACATCACGGGACACAGAGCGACATAGTCATTACTAATGGGATGTCCTAAAGCAATGCCCAACGAGGGGGGGGATACACCATACATAAGCTGAGCGCTTTCAGACATGAGGATCTTTTGCGGCCTGCAACACACTGCGCCCAAAGGCGACATCCTCCTGACTTCTAACGTCCACCTGGTAGAACCTAGTAAACGTGTGTACTGAAGACCATGTTGCGGCCTTACAGATTTGAGCCAGGGAGGCCTGGTGATGCGCTGCCCATGAAGTTCCAACTGCTCTCGTGGAGTGCGCCCTAACTTTGAACGGAGGCGGTCTCCTTCTCAAGCCATAGGCTTGCATTATGACCTGTCGAATCCACTTGGCTAAAGTAGATTTTGATGCTGCCTGACCCTTTCTGGGGCCTTCCGGCAGAATAAACAAAGTATCCGTTCTGCGAATCTGAGCAGTGGCTTTTAGATAAGCTTTAACTGCTCTTACTACATCCAAAGAATGCAATAACTTTTCCTCTACCGAAGTAGGTTTGGGGAAAAAAGAAGGAAGAACCACATCTTGGTTCAAATGAAACCTCGATACCACCTTAGGAAGAAAGGCTGGATGAGGACGTAACACTACTCTGTCCTTATGGATAACCAGATATGGCTCCCTACAGGACATAGCTGCTAATTCCGACACTCTTTTAGCCGAACAAATGGCTACTAGAAAAATCAATTTCCTGGTGAGAAGAACCAAAGAAATATGCTGTAATGGTTCAAATGTTTGTTTCTGTAGAACCGACAGAACCAGGTTTAGATCCCATGGACATATGGGAATATTAATCGGAGGACTAATACGCATCACTCCTTGTATAAAGGCTTTGACTAGTGAATGCGAAGCCAAGGGCCTTTGAAAAAATATTGACAAGGCCGAAATCTGACCCTTGATAGTACTCAAGGCAAGCTTCCTATCTACAGCCCATTGTAGGAAGTCCAGAATCCTACCTATTACGTATTTACGTGGATGCCATTTCTTGGCCTCACACCAGGCGATGTACGCCTTCCAGATTCTATAGTAGATCTGCCTGGATACCGGCTTCCTGGCATTGATCATGGTAGATACCACAGAATTAGAGAGCCCTCTCTTTTTTAGAATGTGGGCTTCAATAGCCAGGCCGTCAAACCTAGGGCTGGTAAGGAAGGGTGGTATATCGGTCCTTGCGAAAGCAGGTCCGGACGATGTGGGAGGGTCCAAGGACTCCCCACAGACATCTTTACAATCTCCGCGTACCATGCTCTTCGGGGCCACGCTGGAGCCACCAGAATCACTGGTTTCTTTTCTACCCTGATTCTGCGGAGTAATCGAGGTAACAATTGTGGCGGTGGGAATGCATATATCAGCTTGAACTGCTCCCAAGGGAACACTAGGGCATCCGAGCCGCAAGCTAGGGGATCCCTTGTCCAAGAGACAAACCTGTCCACTTTTGCGTTGAATCTGGATGCTAGCAGATCTACATCCGGTGTTCCCCACCGCTGACATATTGTCCGAAAAACCTCGGGATGAAGGGACCATTCCCCTGGGCATAATTGTTGGCGACTTAGAAAGTCCGCCTTCCAATTCTCCACTCCTGGAATGAATACCGCAGATATGGCTGGGACATATCTTTCTGCCCATTTCAGGATGTAATTTACTTCCCTCTGGGCTGCACGACTCCTGGTGCCCCCCTGATGATTGATATATGCCACTGCTGTGGCATTGTCTGATTGAATTCTGACAGGGGACCCTTGGAGTTTGGATGTCCATGCTACTAGGGCATACCGGGCTGCTCGTATCTCTAAGAGATTGATGGGCAGGGCCTTTTCTGCATCCGACCATCTGCCCTGGAGAGACCATTGCTCCAGTACTGCTCCCCAGCCTATAAGGCTGGCATCTGTAGTGACCACCTTCCAAGAAATCGGACTGAAGGATTTCCCTCTTTCCAGATTCTGGGGAACCAACCACCAGCGGAGGCTCTTGCGAACGGAAGGGGACAAGGACATTGGTAAGTCTAAAGCTTTTTTGTTCCAGGCTGACAGTATGGCCCTCTGCAAGTTCCTTGAATGGAATTGACCGTAGGGTACTGCTTCGAATGAAGCCACCATTTTTCCCAGCAGCCTCATGCACAGGCGCATGGATGGTTTTCTTTTTGTACCCACTAAGTGGGTCAAATCTTTCAAAGACGACACCTTCTCTGGAGGTAAGAAAATCTTTCTCTGGTCTGAATCCAGCCTTAGCCCCAAGTATTCCAGACTTTTGACTGGTTTTAGGGCTGACTTGTCTCGGTTGATAATCCAACCGTGATATTCCAGATACTTGATTGTCTCGTGAACAACCACTTCTAGTTTTTCCACTGAGTGGTCTATCAGCAACAAGTCGTCTAGATATGCCATTATCGTTACACCTCGTGTTCTTAGATTGGCCAATAATGGGGCCAGAATTTTTGTGAACACTCGTGGTGCTGTGGCCAGACCGAAGGGTAAGGCTCTGAACTGAAAATGGCGCCCTTCTACCGCAAAGCGTAGAAATTTTTGGTGGGCTGGAAAGATGGGAATGTGCAAATAAGCATCTTTGATGTCGATCGAGGCTAACCATTCCTCCCCTTGTAGGGCAGTGGCCACCGACCGGATCGACTCCATCCGGAAAGTCCTGATATGTAGGAATTTGTTTAGCCCTTTTAGATTTAATATGGGCCTCACGTCCCCGTTTGGCTTCGGGACTGTAAAGAGGTTTGAGTAAAACCCGAACCCCCATTCTTCCAGGGGAACCTCTATAATTACTGCTTGGAGCAATAATTGTTCTAGTGCCAACAGAAGGGATCCTCTCTTCTGGGGATCCCTTGGCACGTTTGACCTTATAAAGTGGGAAGGAGGGGAGTCTTTTAACTCCAATTTGTATCCCAGACTTACTGCGGAGAGCACCCATCTGTCTTTGATCGTGTCCCGCCAGGTCTCTGTGAACAACTGAAGTCTTCCCCCCACCCGATTGAGTGGGGGCAACCCTTCATGCATTTGACTTTGGGGGAGGTTTTGTACCTCTCCTGCTCCAGGGCTTCTTGTTACCCTGCAATTGTCCCTGATTTTTACCTCCGGGATTTGACCGAGGAGGCCGTCGGAACTGTTTCACAGCCGATGTCCTAGGGACTGGAGAAGCAGGCCTCTTAAAAGAGGGACCTCTAACTCTGTTTTTAACCGGCAAAAGTGTACTTTTACCGCTGGAAATTCTCTGGATATATTTGTCCAGGTCTTCCCCGAATAAGCGTTCACCATGAAATGGGAAGCTGACCAGCAATTTTTTACAGGGAGCTTCAGCAGACCAGTTTTTGAGCCACAAAAGCCTGCGCATATGTACTACAGACAGCGTAAGGCGGGAGGCCTGATGGATTGAATCCTTTATAGCGTCAACCGCAAAGCATAAGGCTCTAGGTAGATCAGCTAGGGCAAGGGCCTGCTGATCTGGCAAGTCCCTTAAGACCTGTTTCAACTGATCCTTCACTGCTTGGCAGACCCCAATAGCTGCCACTGCTGGTTGTGTCACCAAGCCTGCTGTAGAAAAAGCAGATTTTAATAAGGACTCCAATTTTTTATCTATTGGGTCCTTGAACATTTGGACATTATCCACCGGACATGTCAGTGATTTATTCACACAAGAGATGGCTGCGTCCACTGTAGGGACCCTCCATTTTTTGATGAACTTATCCTCCATGGGATAGACCACTTGAAATCTCTTGGGAGGAGTAAATATTTTATCAGGATGCTCCCAATCCTGGTAAATGAGCCCTTCCAGTAAAGGATGGATCGGAAAGGAACAAACAGTCTGGGGAGCTTTTAGCGACCCCAACGAGGAGACAGAAGTGGATGATGGCTCCGCAAGGGGCATTTTAAATGCTGATCGGACCATGTTAGTCAGGGACTGAACCCATAATCTTTCAGCATGTGATGCTGAGAATGGCTCTTCCACTGTTGATTCCTCTACAACAGAATCGACCTCATCCTGATCCCCTTCAGGTAGGTCGATCCCTGTATGGGACTGTTGCTCCGCTAACAGGTACTCTGAGGGAGGAGACGGAGATCGAGCGCTTTTTTCCTGTGACAGGGAAGCAGCGATCAATGCTGACAATCTCTCTTCCAGCCCTCCCAGAGCTGAGGAAAAAACCTCCTCTGTTACATACACAGGAGCAGGTGAACTGAGGACAGCCACAGTACCAGGTACTCCTGAGGGTGCTCTACGGTCACTAACCTCTGATTCTTCAGGGGAGATAGGTGCAGCCAAAGCATGCCCAAGATCCTCAGAGCCTGATGGAGACCCCCTATGCTTCCTGGGATTTTTAGTCCCGGAGTTTTTAGACGGCATATTCCTAAGCCCAAAGCTGAGGTATTCCAGCCGAAATACACCACTTACTGACAATAGTCTAGCACAAATGCTGCTATAAAAACAGTTGGTGTCTACTAATGTGCCTTTCTATGGGGATGCCTGCATCAACCGCTTGCTGTATGCCTTTTTTAAATGTTGCCAGCTCTGTCTCTGCACTCCATAGCCAGCTCACAACACATAATTGTGGTTTTTAACATGCTGGGATGCCCGCACATGCGCAGAAGCGCTGCGGCGCGCACAGAGCGTCATCCCCCAAGCTCCGCCCCCTTTCCCAGCTCACCTCTATATATAGAGGCGCGTGCACGCGCTCGCGCGCGGCCACGTGCGCCTTCGGCGCTAATTTTGCAAAGGGAAACTAGGGACAAGAGCCAGGGCCCCTTTTGCCGCAGGCCGGGGGATGGACGAGCATTGCAACATGGCAGAGGAAGCAGTTTCCCACAAGAGAACTCACCGTCTGCCTGGACTTGCTCTGATGAAAAGAAACTTAGTCCACATGACAAGAAACGTTCCACAGCGGCCTCTAGTGGATCAACACAGGTACCGCAGTCTATTATATATTTATTTTATTTTTTTCTTGACCACTATTAAAATTATTAAATTTTTTAGTAGTTACAGGCATGCATAATATTTAGCGGGAATACCGTTAGGTAACAGGCAGAAAGACATATTAGGCTTGGGGGTCCCCTCAATAGAACCAAGTTCCTGAGGGGCCCCCACTTACCTTTTCCCCGCCGCAGGACTCTGTTTGGCCACAGAAGCCCAAACTTCACCTATCACGGCAGGCATTGTAATTAAACCTTCAGGGACCGGGTTCCCAAGGATTCCACTCCCCTGGACCTGTATAGCACCCTGCACAGAAAACATCTTGGTCGTGGGTATGACCAGAGCTCTGGATCCCAGGGTCCAGCTCTCCTAAGAGAAGCATTACAGGCAAAACCTTGCTCTTCTCTGCAAGGCCCGGGTACCGACCGTTTAGCTATGAAGCTTTTTTGGTCGGATCCGGAATAGCTTACTGAGGCCCAAAAGAACCTGTAAGCAAGCTCAGTGAAAAACACGTTTCTTCTTGGCCAACACCTTAGACACTGGCAAAAAACTGAGGTGCTCCCGGATGGGAGGGGCTTATATAGGGGAGGGTACTTCCGGTTTTGGAAGTTGCCAGTGCCAGCACCTGAAGGTATCTATATAACCCATTAGTAATGACTATGTCGCTCTGTGTCCCGTGATGTACGAGAAAGAAAGCTCAGTGTCAGCCGGTCTGTAGAGTGGCTCACTTCCTCCGCTTCAGGCTCTGCCACAGTTGTGGGGGGGTCCCTCGTAGTCTGAGGTCCACGGCGCTCTTTGGGCGATCTCTCTCTCCCCCGCCTCCACCATTTCCCTGTGCGCACGCGCGCTTTTGAAGGTGGGGGGAGGGGATGTGGTTGCCGCTGGCACGCGCGTGCGTGCCGGCTCATGGTGCAGGCCCTTCAAAAAAGACAGGTCAGAGCTCTGTAAAGCCAGAGGGAAACAGCAGCTTGGGGCACGTAAGCACCTCCTGTGTGTTGGATACAGACATACCTAAGACGCCTACTCAGCATCAAGCTGTGCAGATTAGCAGGCATTGTTTTTTTGCTAGACTAAGTTCAGCTGTTGATGCACCTGTGTTAAGTTCCTCTGCTTTTAGCTTAGGACTATGTCTCCCTGTAGAAAAGGCTCAGGGGCAGGAATATAAAAGGGCACCAGGGTATCGCCACCTGAATCTGCTGGCCCTAATCATGCTTGCATGATACCATCCTCCCCTGTAGAGACTTGAGGCAGCCCGCAGGTTGAGCCATCGGCCCTGTCAGGCATTGCAGCCTCCCCCAACATTGCAGCCACTCTGCAAATGTCAGTTTGGATGTTTTTTTGCATTGCATTTGTTGGTCTATAAGAGGTTAACTGCTTTAATCTCAGCATCCTCACAAGAAGCAGAAACCGGGGTGTGCCCCTTCCCCTGCTCTAATCCTCAAACAAGAGGATTAAAGTTCACTGTCAGAGGATAGGGAACAGGTGCAGGCTAACGAGGCGGAGGTATCAGAAGCCTCACAAGTTCTGGAGTTGCAGCTGCAGTCTTTCAGAGATTCATACTGCATATAACTTACCCTCAGCCTAGACGGCCAAAGCCTCTGTCTCCTCCTTGGGGTTTTTAAGGAACAAAAAAATAAAAAATTCCCATAGGTTGCTTGTACCTTCCCACTCCATCCATTACTGCAACAGTTTATTTCTGCTGTTTGGGCACCCGCATAAGCTGTTTTTTCTCCTCCTGAAAACTCTAGCCGAGGAGTATAGGTTGCTAGAAAAACCTCCACTGGATCCTCATCCTGGTGCTGGCTTCAGGCTAGCCAAACGCACAACTGCTGGGATGCACAGTTGCTGGTGCACATTGCTAACGCACAACAGCTATCTCGCATGATTGCGGAAACGCACGTCTGCAGAGGATAACTTCCTCTTTACCAGTCCACATGTTTGCATAAAATACATGAGTTTGGAATGTACAAAATGCATGTGGAGTAAAAACTAGTAACAGAACATGTTTATTGTTGATCACATAAAGATACATGTTTCTGTTTGTATGGATTTACATGTTTTTTACATAGTCGCATGAGGATGCTTGGTCACATTAAAGTGCTTAAGTCGCACAGAGAGGCTTGCTTGCACAGAAATGCCTAAAATCGCATATAAATGCTTGATTGCATAAAGATGCTGGATCGCACAGGGGTGCTTGATCACCCAAGAATACTTGGTCACACAAGGGTACTTGTCGCACAGTAGTGCTTAAAATGCATAAGATATTTGATCGCATAAAAAAAAATTAAAAAAAATGCTGAATCGCATAAGGATGCATGATCGCCTAAAGTTGCATGTTCGCCTAGATTTTGCATGATTGCATAATGAGGCATGATGATTTAAGTTTCCTTAATTATTCAGGATTCCTTGTGTTTACGTAGGAATACATGTCTGCATGGGTACATGTTGCGCAAAATTGCATAACACGTTCATAAACGCATGCTTGCTTGCAGATGCCCTTTCCATAGCACACATTCTATGTGTATGCGTGCATACAGCACACACTTTTTTATGTTTTGCCTAAAACATATTTGTATGAATTCATGCTTCCATAAACGCTTCCATGGGGCATATGGCTTTAACACTTGCCACATACACATACGGGGAGCCATTTTCATATGTGTTTATTTTCATGGGACTGCAGAGGTTGTCTGCGTTTCGCAGGGGAACAGCACCTCTTCCAGTTGGTGGTCTTGCCCTTTGGGTTAGCCACTGTGCCCTGGTTTACAGGGTGCGAGGGCCCGCCTCTAGCAGGTCTAAAGGCCCAGGGTATGGCAGTAATGGCATACCGAGGCAATCTGCTGCTAATAGATCAGTCAGTAGCATGGCTGGACCCAAGTGTGTCCAACATAATCAAGTATCTGGAACTCCTGGGTTAGGATCCCAGTCTAAAAGGTACATTCGTACGTTCGGTAAGAAGCTTGGAATGTTTGGAACACAGCCCAAAAAGGAGAGTTTTTTGCCTCAGACAAAGGCAGCGCTATAAGAAAGCTGGTCTATGTGGTCAAGGAAAGGAAGAGTTCCTTACATTTGCCTTTTGCTTAAGGTGCTAGGGAAGATGGTGGCTTCATTCAAAGCGGTTCCCTATGCTCAGTTTCATTCAAGGCTGCTATAAACATTATTCTGTCGGCCTGGAACATGTAGATCCTAACCTAGCATTATCCAAAGTGTCTGGTCCCAGGGATACGCTGGTGTCTCAGTTGGTGGTTCTTAACCAAAAGATTGGCAGAAAGGAAGATCCTTCATGCCGGTTACCTGGGAGGTAGCGGCTACGAAGGCTGGTCTCTAGGGATGGAGGCCAGGCCTGGAAGAGACCACTGCCCAGGGGAAGTGGTCAAGCTCCAAGTGAGCCTTATCCGTCAACATTCTAGAGCTACGGATGGCACATCTGGCTTAAGGGCCTGGGCGTTTAGGTTGCAGGATTGTTCTGTCAGAGTACAATCCGACAATGCCACACCAGTGACTTACTTTGTTTACCAAGGAAACACTAGAAGTCACGCAGCCAGAGGGAAGTGAGCCATGCTCTGGCTTGGGCAGAGGAACTTGTGCCTTGCCTATCGACAATCTCCATTTCATGAAATGGAGAATTGGCAGGCGGTTCTCTGGAGCCGTCAACAATTGTTCCCGGGAGAATGGCCTCTACACCCCGACTTTTTTCTGACCAAATGCCAGAGAAGGTACCCCGGACATAAAATTTATTGGCGTCTAGGTTCAACAAGAAGTTGGACAGCTCTGTGTCAAGGACAAAGGAGCCATTTACATGCGGGACAGATGCATTAGTGGTCCCGTGGGACCAGTTGTCACTGGTTTATGCGTTTTCTCCCCCCCAGTGCCACGGCTACCGTGGCTTCTATGCAACATCAGAGGGGAACGGATGCTGGCCTAATAGCTCCGGCATGACCCAGATGACCCTACTGTGCGGGGATCTAAGGGTGGTAGTAGAGAACCCAGGGTCCCTTACATCTTGTCCAGACCTACTTCGCAAGGGGGTATTCCATCCTGTCTTGCAAACATGGGAATTAATGATCTGGCTGTTTTAGCCCACATTCTTGAGGATCGGGGCTTTCAGGATCAGCGGCAAATTACCTTGATTCATACAGGATAGCTGGCCTCCAGGACCTTGTATCATAGGATCTGGAAGGCCCATGTTCCTGGTGTGAAACCAAGGGGTGGCATCCTTGGAAGAATGTCATAGGTAAAATTCTTACCTTCCTACATTAGGAAAGGAGATGGAGCTAGCCTTAAGTTCCATCAAGGGTCGAATCTCAGCCTTGTCAGTATTTTCAAAGGCCGCTTGCTTTGCACTCTTTGATCCATGCCTTTATACAAGGGGTAACGCGTATAAGTCCGCCAGTTGGTCCCCCTTGTGCTCGGGGGATTGAGTCTAGTTTTGTTGGCTTACAAGGTCAGCACCTTGGGCCGATGCACCATATTTCCCTTCATACTTCTAACAAGGGAATTGGTGTTCTTGGTTGCGGTAGCCTCCACAAGAGAGTATCAGTGTTGGCAGCTTTCTTTGTATAGAGCCATACTTAATTATTCTTAAGGATAGGGTGATGTTAAATCCTCATCCAGCCTTATTTCCTAGAAGGATCTAGTTTTCATTTGAATCAAGATGTTTCTTGCCTTCCTTTTTTCCAGAACCTTGTTCTGCGGAAGGAAAGGTTATTACTTTTCTCTCAATATAGATGAGAGCAGTTAAAAATCTATCTGAAGGTTTCAGATATAGGAAACTGACGTTTTGTTGTGCTGCCTGAAGACCCTAGAAATGGCCAGGCAGCGTTCAAATCGGCTATTAAAATGGTTACACTCTCATTAGGCCTTGACTGCTCTCACTCTATCTGAAGCGGCTGCTCAGATACGGAAAACTGTTGCACTATCAGGAGGCCCCGGGAAAGGGCAGGCAGCGTCTAAATCAACTGTTTCTATGTGGATTCATCAGGTTATGATCCAGGCTTGTGGTTTAAAGATAGGGTTTTCCCCTGTTTCCTTTAGAGTGCACTCTACCAGGATAGTAAGCGCTTCATTACCAAGCCTTTATGACTCAGATTGCAGGGCCGCAACTTGGTCGCCGGCGCATACGTTCACTAATTTCTATCAGGTGAATGTAAGACGGCAAGAGGATGACGCTTTTTGGCACAGTATGCTGCAGGCAGCAGTATAGGTCCTCATGTCTGATGGCGGTCTTCGTTATTTGTGTCTCCCTCCTCTCAGTAGGCATTGCTTTGGGACGTCCCACTTAGTAGTTACTAGGCTCTGTGTCCCGTGGTGTACGATAAAGAAAATAGGATTTTTATAACAGCTTACCTGTAAAATTATTTTCTTTTTCGTACATCACGGGACACAGAGCGACTTAGTCATTACTAATGGGTTATATAGATACCTTCAGGTGCTGGCACTGGCAACTTCCAAAACCGGAAGTACCCTCCCCTATATAAGCCCCTCCCATCCGGGAGCACCTCAGTTTTTTTTGCCAGTGTCTAAGGTGTTGGCCAAAGAGTAACATGTGTTTTCACTGGGCTTGCGTACAGGTTCTTTTACGGGCCTTAGTAAGCTGTTCCGGATCCGACCAAAAAAGCTTCATAGCTAAACGGTCGGTAACCGGGCCTTGCAACAGAAGAGCAAGGTTTTGCCTGTAATGCCTCTCTTAGGAGGGCTGGACCCTGGGATCCAGAGCTCTGGTCATACCCACGACCAAGATGTTGTCTGTGCAGGGTGCTATACAGGTCCAGGGGAGTGGAATCCTTGGGAACCCGGTCCCTGAAGGTTTAAATACAATGCCTGCCGTGAGAGGTGAAGTTTGGGCTTCTGTGGACCAAACAAAGTCCTGCGGCGGGGAACAGGTAAGTGGGGGCCCCCAGGAACTTGGTTCTATTGGGGGACCCCCAAGCCTAATTTGTCTTTCTGTCTGTTACCTAACGGTATTCCCGCTAATATCTGTGTATGCCTGTAACTACTGGAAAATGTAAAATTTTAATAGTAGTCAAGAAAAAAAAAAAAAAAAAAGGAGACCGCGGTACCTGTGTTAAACCACTAGAGGCCGCTGTGGTCCATTTTTCTTGTCATGTGGATCTTTGGCTTTTTCAAGTCAAAAGATCCAGGCAGTTGGTAAGTTTCTCTGTGGGAATCCACTTCTTCTGCCCTGTTGCTGCGCTCATCCACCGCACAGGCCCTCCGGCAAAAAGGGCCCTGGCTCCTAGTCCCTGCTTGTTTTCAAAAAAGGCGCCGAAGGCGCACGGGCGTGCGCGTGCACGCGCCTCCTATGAAAGGAAAGGGGCGGGGCGGGTGGATGACGCTCGATGCGCGCCGCGGCGCTTCTGCGCATGTGCAGGCGTCCCAGCATGGATAAAAGACACAGTACAAGTGTCAGCTGGATGCAAGCAGAGCTAGCAACAAAACGGTGGCACACAGAGGCGGTTGATGCAGGCATCCCCATAGAAAGACACTTTAGTGGACACCAGCTGGTATATAGCAGCAACTGTGTTAGACTATTACCAGCAAAATTGGTGTATGACGACGGGAATACCTCAGCTTTGTGCTTAAAGGATATGTCGTCCAGACGCTCTGGAAATAAGTCTTCCAGGAAGCCAAAGGGGTCTCCATCGGGCTCTGAGGATTTTGGGCATGCTTGTATTGCACCAATCTCCCCTGAAATTTCAGAGGTCAGTAGCCGTAGGAACCCCGCAGGAGTACCTGGTGCTGCGGCTGTCCCCAGTCCACCTGCTCCTGTATATATAACAGAGGAGGTTTTTTCCTCAACTCTGGGAGGATTGGAAGAGAGATTAACAGCATTGATCGATGCTTCCCTGTCACAGGGAAAGCGCGTCCGATCTCCGTCTCCTCCTTCAGAGTGCCTGTTAGTGGAGGAACAGCCCCACACAGAGATCGACCTACCTGAAGGGGATCAGGATGAGGTTGATTCGGTTATAGAGGAATCAACAGTGGAAGAACCTTTCTCAGCATCTCAGGCTGAAAGATTATGGGTTCAGTCTCTGACTAACATGGTCCGATCAGCATTTAAAATGCCTCTTGCGGAGCCATCAACCACTACTGTCTCCTCGCTGGGGTCGCTGAAGGCTCCCCAGACTGTCTGTTCCTTCCCAATCCACCCTTTATTGGAAAGGCTTATTTACCAGGATTGGGAGCATCCTGATAAAATATTTACTCCCCCCAAGAGATTTCCGGTGATCTATCCCATGGAGGATAAGTTCATACAAAAATGGAAGGTGCCCACAGTGGACGCAGCCATCTCTTATGTGAATAAATCACTGACATGTCCAGTAGATAATGTTCCAATGTTCAAAGACCCAATAGATAAAAAATTGGAGTCTTTACTAAAATCTGCTTTCTCTACAGCAAGCATGGTGACACAACCTACAGTAGCAGCGATTGGGGTCTGCCAAGCAGTGAAGGATCAGTTGAAACAAGTCTTAAGGGACTTACCAGATCAGCAGGCTCTTGCCCTAGCTGACCTACCTAGAGCCTTGTGTTTTGCGGTGGACGCCATAAAGGATACAATCCAACAGGCCTCCCGCTTTACGCTGTCTGTAGTACATATGCGTAGGCTTCTATGGCTCAAAAACTGGTCTGCTGAAGCTCCCTGTAAGAAATTGCTGATTAGCTTCCCATTTCATGGAGAACACTTATTTGGAGAAGATCTGGACAAGTATATCCAGAAAATTTCTGCCGGTAAAAGTACACTCTTGCCGGTTAAGAACAAGGGTAGAAGTCCTTCTTTTAAGAGGCCTACTTCTCCAGTCCCTGGCACGTCGGCTGTGAAACAGTTCCGACGGCCTCCGCGGTCAAATCCAGGAGGCAGAAATCAGGGACAATCACAGGGTAACAAGAAACCCTGGGTCAAGAGAGGTACAAAACCTCCCCCCAAGTCATGAAGGGTTGCCCCCACTCAATCGGGTGGGGGGAAGACTTCAGTTGTTCACAGAGACCTGGCGGGACACCATCAGAGACAGATGGGTGATTTCCGCAGTAAGTCTGGGATACAGGCTGGAGTTAAAAGACATTCCTCCTGCCCATTTTATGAGGTCAAACGTGCCAAGCGATCCCCAGAAGAGAGGATCCCTCCTTCTGGCACTAGAACAACTATTGCTCCAAGGTGTAATCATGAAGGTTCCCTTGGAAGAAAGCGGGTTCGGGTTTTACTCGAACCTTTTCACAGTCCCCAAACCAAATGGGGACGTGAGGCCCATATTAAATCTAAAAGGGCTAAACAAGTTCCTACATATCAGGACTTTTCGGATGGAGTCGATCCGATCGGTGGCCACCGCCCTACAAGGGCAGGAATGGTTAGCCTCGATCGACATAAAGGATGCTTATCTGCATATTCCCATCTTTCCGGCCCACCAGAAATTTCTACGCTTTGTAGTAGAAGGGCGCCATTTTCAGTTCAGAGCCTTACCTTTCGGTCTGGCCACAGCACCACGAGTGTTCACAAAAATTCTGGCCCCATTATTGGCCAATCTAAGAACACGGGTGTAACGATAATGGCATATTTAGACGACCTGCTACTCAGTGGAAAAACTGGAAGTAGCTATTCACGAGACAATCGAGTATCTGGAATCTCACGGTTGGATTATCAACCGAGACAAGTCAGCTCTAAGACCAGTCAAAAGTCTGGAATACTTGGGGCTAAGGCTGGATTCAAATCAGAGAAAGATTTTCTTACCTCCAGAGAAGGTGTCGTCTTTGAAAGATTTGACCCACTTAGTGGGTACAAAAAGAAAACCATCCATACGCCTGTGCATGAGGCTGCTGGGAAAAATGGTGGCTTCATTCGAAGCAGTACCCTACGGTCAATTCCATTCAAGGAACTTGCAGAGGGCCATACTGTCAGCCTGGAACAAAAAAGTTCAGGCTTTAGACTTACCAATATCCCTGTCCCCTTCCGTTCGCAAGAGCCTCCATTGGTGGTTGGTGCCCCAGAATCTGGAAAAAGGGAAACCCTTCAGTCCGGTTTCTTGGAAGGTGGTCACTACAGATGCCAGCCTCATAGGCTGGGGGGCAGTACTGGAGCAATGGTCTCTCCAGGGCAAGTGGTCAGAAGCAGAGAAGGCCCTGCCCATCAATCTTTTAGAGATACGAGCAGCCCGGTATGCCCTAGTAGCATGGACATCCAAACTCCAAGGGTCCCCTGTCAGAATTCAATCAGACAATGCCACAGCAGTGGCATATATCAATCACCAGGGTGGCACCAGGAGTCGTGCATATCCGCGGTTTTCATCCCAGGAGTGGAAAATTGGAGAGCGGACTTTCTAAGTCGCCAGCAATTATGCCCGGGGGAATGGTCTCTTCACCCCGAGGTTTTCCAGGCAATATGCCAGCGGTGGGGAACACCGGATGTAGATCTGCTAGCATCCAGATTCAACGCAAACGTGGACAGATTTGTGTCTCGCACAAGGGATCCCCTAGCTTGCGGCTCGGATGCCCTAGTGTTCCCTTGGGATCAGTTCAAGCTGATATATGCATTCCCACCGCCACAATTGTTACCGCGATTAATCCGCAGAATCTGGGTAGAAAAGAAACCAGTGATTCTGGTGGCTCCAGCGTGGCCCCGAAGGGCATGGTACGCGGAGATTGTAAAAATGTCAGTGGGGAGTCCTTGGTCTCTCCCACATCGTCCGGACCTGCTTTCGCAAGGACCGATATACCACCCTTCCTTACCAGCCCTAGGTTTGACGGCCTGGCTATTGAAGCCCACATTCTAAAAAAGAGAGGTCTCTCTAATCCTGTGGTATCTACCATGATCAATGCCAGGATATCCAGGCAGATCTATTATAGGATCTGGAAGGCGTACATCGCGTGGTGTGAGGCCAAGAAATGGCATCCACGTAAGTACGTAATAGGTAGGATTCTGGACTTCCTACAGTGGGCTATGGATAGGAAGCTTGCCTTGAGTACTATCAAGGGTCAGATTTCGGCCTTGTCAATATTTTTTCAAAGGCCCTTGGCTTCGCATTCACTAGTCAAAGCTTTCATACAAGGAGTGATGCGTATTAGCCCTCCGGTTAGTATTCCCATATGTCCATGGGACTTAAACCTGGTTCTGTCGGTTCTACAGAAACAACCATTTGAACCATTGCAGCACATTTCCTTGGTTCTTCTCACCAGGAAATTGATTTTCTTAGTAGCCATTTGTTCGGCTAAAAGAGTATCGGAATTAGCCGCCTTGTCCTGTAAGGAGCCATATCTGGTTGTCCATAAGGACAGAGTAGTATTACGTCCTCATCCAGCCTTTCTTCCTAAGGTGGTATCGAGGTTTCATTTGAACCAAGATGTGGTTCTTCCTTCTTTTTTTCCCAAACCTACCTCGGTAGAGGAAAAGTTATTGCATTCTTTGGATGTAGTAAGAGCAGGTAAAGCTTATCTAAAAGCCACTGCTCAGATTCGTAGAACGGATACTTTGTTTGTTCTGCCGGAAGGCCCCAGAAAGGGTCAGGCAGCATCAAAATCTACTTTAGCCAAGTGGATTCGACAGGTCATAATACAAGCCTATGGCTTGAGAAGGAGACCGCCTCCGTTCAAAGTTAGGGCGCACTCCACAAGAGCAGTTGGAACTTCATGGGCAGTGCATCACCAGGCCTCCCTGGCTCAAGTCTGTAAGGCCGCAACATGGTCTTCAGTACACACGTTTACTAGATTCTACCAGGTAGACGTTAGAAGTCAGGAGGATGTCGCCTTTGGGCGCAGTGTGTTGCAGGCCGCAAAAGATCCTCATGCCTGATGGCGCCCAGCTTATGTATAGTGTATCCCTCCCCTCATTTGGCATTGCTTTGGGACGTCCCATTAGTAATGACTAAGTCGCTCTGTGTCCCGTGATGTACGAAAAAGAAAAAGGGATTTTTATAACAGCTTACATGTAAAATCCTTTTCTTGGAGTACATCACGGGACACAGAGCTCCCACCCCTCTTTTTGGGACACTTATTGCTTTGCTACAAAACTGAGGTGCTCCCGGATGGGAGGGGCTTATATAGGGGAGGGTACTTCCGGTTTTGGAAGTTGCCATTGCCAGCACCTGAAGGTATCTATATAACCCATTAGTAATGACTAAGTCGCTCTGTGTCCCGTGATGTACTCCAAGAAAAGGATTTTACAGGTAAGCTGTTATAAAAATCCCTTTTTCTTGGAGTACATCACGGGACACAGAGCTCCTGCCCCTCTTGTTTGGGGATATTGGGACACTTAGGCTGCATTCACACCTGAGCGCGAATCGGGCAGATTTGGACGTTTTTATGCTTTTTACATTGGCGACCCTTGGACCTGTACAAAATCGCGGTAAAATTGTGACTTTCTGCCTGAGAACGACATGTTCTTAGGCTGCATTCACACCTGAGCGTTTTGTAGCCCTAAGCCTGAAGCTACAAAACGTTAGAGGGGAAAAAATCCATTATTCTCTATGGAGATGGTTCACATCTCCACTCAAAAACGCCTGAAGCCGAACGCCTGAAGCTCAAACAAGTTCCGGACCCTTTTTTGACGCGCAAATCGGGCAGATTTGGGCGTTTTAGGAGTCATAGAATGTAATGGAAACGCCCGATTCAAGCGTCTAGCGCGACAACGATCATTTCGACGGGCGCAAATTCGCGCGACAAAACGACTGTAAAAACGCTCGAAGCGCTACGCTCAGGTGTGAATGCAGTCTTATTGCTTTGCTACAAAAACTGAGGTGCTCCCAGTATGGGAGGAGTTATATAGGGAGAAAACTTTCTGTAATTGATTACAACAGTGTCCAGCATCTGAAGGTGGAATATAACCCACTTAGTAATTACTATGAGGCTCTGTGTCCCTTGATGTACTCCAAGAAAAGGATTTTACAGGTAAGCTGTTATAAAAATCCTATTTTTGCTCCCAGTTGATCCGCAGAATCTCCATAAATCCAGTCTAGATACATAAATTGTGTCTGCAGCACAGAGAAGGAAGATTATCAGAGAGAAATACAGGAATACAGGATGGGGAACACAGCTCAGGAAAGTGACCAGGGTATTATAGGCTGATATCACCCAGTCCCTATCCTGCTCAGAACCAATCAGTGAGCAGTATGGGTGGAGGAATGTATTCAGTGTTAATGACCCACCTGTGCTGATCTCTGTAGGAGTGTCCTCCTCTATAAATGTCCCCGTTATTCCATCCTCCTCCATAGACTGCTGATCATCCCTCACATAAGTCTCCTCTTCTTCTGCTTTAACCTCAAACTCTATATCGATTGGATCTCCACTCTAAATCAAGAGAATATCATCTGTAAGATATAAGCTTTATTATTGTGACATTACATAAAATATCCACACATTGTCTCTATAAGTGTGTTTTATAACCTCTGTCCCACTAACCTTGTAACAGTGGGGGATGGTGTGATCTTCTTGTGTGGAATCCCGGGAATACAGAGGACGGGGGCATCTCTCTGGTGGGTTCTTGGTACAGTGGAACCTCGGATTGCGAGGAACGCGGTTAACGAGCGTTTCGCAAAACGAGCACTGCATTTTTTTAAATCCTGACTCAGATTGCGAGTGTTGTCTCGCAAAACAAGCAGGATTCAAGCCACTGCGTTGTGCAGTCCCGCGTTTGACCTGAGGTGGGGGGGGGAGCCGGAGCCGAATGGCGCCAATCGGAAATGCACTGAAAAATTTGGAAATACTCCATTCTCGAGCCTTTCCGAGTTCAGCCGAGCTATCCTCGGGCCTTTCCGAGGCTCTCCGGCGCCCCCACCTCTGGCCACATGTGGTATTGCATGCCATTGAAGTCAATGTGGAACGAATTATGTTCATTTCCATTGACTTCAATGGGGGAAACTCGCTTTGATATGCGAGAACTTTGTATTATGAGCATACTCCTGGAACGGATTATGCTCGTAATCCAAGGTTCCACTGTATTAGGTGTCTCCATCATATCCTTGTGTCCTTCTGAAAACTCCTCCATACTCCTCATCCTCCTCTTTATACTCTTCTTTAACAACAATATTATAATCCCCGAGGTTTCCACTCTGAATATATAATACAACATTCATTGTAACAAACATGCTGTGTATAAATCATATTTACCAATAATTGACAATCATCTACCTGATGATGATGAGGGATGGTGTGACCTTCCTGTGTGGAGTCCCGGGAATACAGAGGACGGGGACATCTCTCTGGTGGGTTTCTGTTGCTGGATGACTCCACCATGATGTCCTGGTACAGATCTTTGTGTTCTTTTAGAAACTCTGACTCCTCCATCACCCCATCCTCATCATCCTCCTCTTTTATCTCTTCTTTAACTTCAACTTTAGAATCGCTCAGGTTTCCACTCTGAATATATAATAAAAATTACATCAAAGTTAGCAATGCAGATAATGTACAGATCCTAATGATACTATCAGCGATTGTTCCTCATCTACCTGATGATGGTGAGGGATGGTGTGACCTTCCTGTGTGGAATCCCGGGAATACAGAGGACGGGGACATCTCTCTGGTGGGTTCCCATTACTGGATCCATCTGAAGGAAACACACACACTGACTGAATACATTGTTTCTATGTGATTATCAGATGATGGGGGATCTAGGTGGACCCTCCGTACTGCTCTCTCCTTTACAATAAAGTCTCCTCTTACCCGGTGATGTGAGGGGTGGCTGATTGTCCATCATGACGTCCTTGTAGAGATCCTTGTGTCCTTCTAAATACTCCCACTCCTCCATGGAGAAATAGACAGTGACATCCTGACACCTTATAGGAACCTGACACACACAATGATACAGTCACCATCCAGACACATCCCTTTTCTGTTACTGGATAATGTTCCAGAATTCCCGGCACCGCTCACCTCTCCTGTCAGCAGCTCCATCATCTTCTTGGTGACTTCTAGAATCTTCTGCATGTTGTGTCTCTCTGGTTTTAGGGAGTCACATGGAGGCATTGTGATGGTCATATGATCTCCTGACTTCACAAGAGGAAATCTCTGTATTGTGGAACCAATAGGAATATCATGTTAGAATCCCAGAATCCTCCTCACCTCTTCGGTCAGGTCTGTGTTTTATTACTAGAGATAAGAGTGATGTCATGTGACCTCCCAGAATCCTCCTCGCCTCTCCGGTCTGTGTTTTATTAACCACTTCAATACAGGGCATTTTCACCTCCTTCCTGCCCAGGCCAATTTTCAGTTTTCAGCGCTGTAACACTTTTGCCCCATACACACCATCGGTTTTCCCGTCGGAAAAAAGTTGGATCATTTTTCCGATGGAATTCCTCTCAAACCTGCCTTGCATACACATAGTCACACAAAAGTTCGGTGAACTTTTGAATGCCAAGAACGCGGTGACATAAAAGACTATGTCAAGCCGAGAAAATTAAGTTCTATGCTTCCGAGCATGCGCCAATTTCGTCAGAGCATGTGTCGGAATTTAGCGCGTAGGGATTTGTACACACGATCGGAATGTCAGATTAGCTTTTTTCCTGATGAGAAAATAGAGAAACTACTCTCCATTTTTTTCCAGCAGTTTTTCAGTTGGAAAAAGTCTGATGGAGCATACACACGGTCGGGATTCCCGACCAAAAGCTCTCATCAGACTTTTTCCAACAGGAAAACCGATCGTGTGTACGGGGCATAAGAATGACAATTGCACGGCTATGTAACACTGTACCCAAGTGGATTTTTTTTCCCCACAAATAGAGCTTTCTTTTGGTGGTATTTGATAACCTCTGCGGTTTTTATTTCTTGGGATATAAACAAAAGAGGGAAAAGTTTGAATAAAACACAATATTTTATACTTTTTGCTATAATAAATATCCCAAATTTTTTTTTAACCAATTTTTTTCCTCAGTTTAAGCTGATATGTATTCTTCTACATATTTTTGGTTTAAAAAAAAAAAAATAAAAAAAAATCGCAATAATAGTATATTGATTCGTTTGCGCAAAAATTATAGCATCTACAAAATAGGGGATAGATTTATGGCATTTTTATTATTAATTTTTTTACTAGTAATGTCGGCGATCTGCGATTTTTAACTTGATTGCGACATTGCGATGGACATATCGGACACTTTTGACACTATTTTGGGACCATTCACATTTATACAGCGATCAGTGCTATAAAAATGCACTGATTACTGTATAAATGTCACTGGCAGGAAAGGGGTTAAACACTAGGTGGCGATCAAGGGGTTAAATGTGTTACCTAGGGAGTGATTCTAACTGTAGGGGGAGGAGACCGATCGGTGTTCCTCTGTATTGGGAACACACCATTGGTCTCCTCTCCCCTGACAGGATGTGAATCTGTGTGTTTGCACACACAGATTTACGGTCCAGCTCTGTTATCAGGCAATCGCGGGTGCCCGGTGGACATCGCGGCCGCCGGGTATGCGCATCGGCTCCCGAGTGACGCGGTGGGCCTGCGCCCCCTAGAGGGCCGGGAAGCCTAGGGCATAATATGACGGCCACCCGGAGGGACAAAGGGTTCCTGCGGCCGTCATATTACAATGGCCTGGTAGGGAAGTGGTTAATAGAGATAAGAGTGATGTCATGTGACCTCCCAGAATCCTCCTCACCTCTCCGGTCAGGTCTGTGTTTTATTAATAGAGATAACAGTGATGTCATGTGACCTCCCATAATCCTCCTCACCTCTCCGGTCAGCAGGTAGATGATCTCCAGGGTGAGGTTTAGTATATTCTCAGTCATGTGACTCCGGTCCTCCTTCATCCTCACTTGAGCCATCATCTATGAAGGTTTCCCTGTAGACAGATAACATTGACAATAGAGAATTATCTGGATTGGTTGTACTGTACAATATACGGATGAGGATATCAGGAGGTAATATGAAGGTTCGTATGTACTTAAGCACTATGGTCCCCAGTGAGAAAATATTTGATCTGGACAGTTTAGTGTTCACTATGATTCTTGCAAATCGGGAGTCTTCTAAAATTTGGCCTTCTGGATCACAAATTACATTCTACATGTTGGGTGTGAGATGAGGAGGAGATCCAGGAATCAGGATAAAGGTCAGGACAAGCAACAGACGAGCGCATCCAAGAGATGAAGCCGGGGTCACTACACAGAAAATCAATCCAAGGAAACAACAGGCAGGAGGAGGAATAACAAGAAGGAGCTCAGAGACAACTGAGAATATTGTTTAGGCAATGGGAGGTTATCTCAGCATGACTTACATAATGAAGAAAATGAGGGGGAGGGGAGGAAGTCACTTAAAGTGGTTGTAAACCCTTTTAAACATTTTTTTTTTTTTTAAACAACCTGTAAGAGAAAGGCATAATGAGCTATTATGACTAGCATAATAGCTCATTATGCATCACTTACCTTAGATCGGGGCCCCCGAAGCCATCCTCGTCTCCCTCTTCAGCCGCAGCCATCTCTGCGGTGATAGCCGGAATGTTACTTCCGGGTATCGCCGCTCCTGCCAATCACAGCGCCGCTCCGGCGCTGTGATTGGCCAGAGCGGCGGAGACGTCACTGTGCGCATGCGCGCGGGAGCCTTCACATTCGGCTACGCCCAGCGATTGCTGGGAAGTTGCCACATTTGTGAATGGGATTAACCCCATGAATGCGCCGTAGACAGCGGCGCCTGTCATTTAACTAAATATCTCCTAAACCGTGTAGGTTTAGGAGATATTTCTTGCACCTACAGGTAAGCCTTAATCTAGGCTTACCTGTAGGTGCAAGTTGAAAAAGTGGGTTTACAACCACTTTAAGGTGACCATAGCAGGGTTGCCAACTTTCAGTAAATTTACGAACAGTCTGTAAAATCCGTACTTTTTGCATCTGTCCATGAATGTCTATTGCGGACATGTAGGCTGCATGTCTGTAACTGACATTCATGGACAGATGCAACAATTATGGATTTTACAGATTGTTCGTAAATTTACTGAAAGTTGGCAACCCTGGACCATAGATACATGGAAATTCAGCTGGTTCAGCAGGGATCTGTCACATTTCCATCCATGTGTGGTCACTGCCGGATAAAAGTCATTCGATGAGCAGCTGCAGCCAATAGCTTCATCACTGATCTGTGTATTCTGAGAGCGGAGGAGCGCCCCTCATTGTCAGAATACAATAGTGCAGCGGAGAGGATTCCCCCATCCCCCTCCAATGTGTGGCTGGGGGAATCGCTTCAGTTTTTTCACTCATCCCGCTGGCTGAATGATAAAACTGAACCATGTATGGCCAGTTTTGGACCAAAATATATTAATCATCAACTGATCCTCCCTAAAGGGGTTAATCTAGGTTTCCACACTATATATATGTGTGTATCATCATCTGCTGGAGATAAAAGACATCACAGTGACTATGGAGGAAGAGGACGGACATGACGGGAGTGTGATGAACTAAGGGTGAAGAGAGAGCACACAGAGGCGAATCACCAGGAACCCGATGCGTGGGCGTTTATTGGGGGACTCGGGGTACAGGGAGTAGGAGAATTAGTCCACAGAACAAACAATGGACACAACAATGAAGAGTGCTCCTCAGGACAGCAAAGGGGTGCTAGTGTTTGGTACAGGGGGGGGTTAAAGTCCTTGGCACATGGGCAGAGCAGTGTTGGCACAGCAGGGTAGCAAGACACATTACAATGAAACATTCCTCCGGGTGGCAATGTATCACCACACAGATAGTCCACATAGGATGGCCCAGCAGAAATGGGGAACCCATACTCAGGGACAGAGATCCAGGGAGACAGGGCTAAGCCCAGACCAGGGCAGAGATCCAGGGCAAAGCCCAGACCAGGGCAGAGATCCAGGGCAAAGCCCAGACCAGGGCAGAGATCCAGGGCAAAGCCCAGACCAGGGCAGAGATCCAGGGCAAAGCCCAGACCAGGGCAGAGATCCAGGGCAAAGCCCAGACCAGGGCAGAGATCCAGGGCAAAGCCCAGACCAGGGCAGAGATCCAGGGCAAAGCCCAGACCAGGGCAGAGATCCAGGGAGACAGGGCAAAGCCCAGACCAGGGCAGAGATCCAGGGAGACAGGGCAAAGCCCAGACCAGGGCAGAGATCCAGGGAGACAGGGCAAAGCCCAGACCAGGGCAGAGATCCAGGGAGACAGGGCAAAGCCCAGACCAGGGCAGAGATCCAGGGAGACAGGGCAAAGCCCAGACCAGGGCAGAGATCCAGGGAGACAGGGCTAAGCCCAGGACAGGGCAGAGATCCAGGCATGCAGGGATAAGCCAAGAACAGGGCAGAGATCCAGGCAGACAGGAGTAAGTCTAGAACAGGGCAGATATCTAGGCCGACAGGGATAGGGGCTGAAGCAGGGCGGGCAGGGTGTGGTCACAGCTCAGAGCCTCACACAGCACAGACAATAGGGAACTACATGTCCCAGCAGTCCCAGGGTGCAGAGAGTAGCACACAGTCCATACTGATCCATCAGACTCAGCAGTTCTAAGCACCTTCCAGCTTCCTTCTAGTGAGGTCCGCAGCCATCAGCCCCTCTCTGTGTCCATCATGGAAGACGACTCTCACCAGACTGACCCCCTTCTTTATTATCTGTGTTCTGAATTCAGCCAGAGACCTCACCTCAGATTCAGGGGGTGCCGAGGAGTCTGTCTCTATCCTACCACAATATACAATCATTTATGTTCTTCTTACTGAGGGAGCCTCATGTCCTCCCCATGTGGGGACCCCGGAACTCACACACCAAATTATACATGTAGCGGGGTCCTCAATTTAGTGGGATACACTTGGGGGTAGTGTGACCCAAGTGTGTAATTGTGTTAGGGTTCAGACCCCTTTTTGTTATTCGTGGAGGATTGGGTGGTGTAATATTCTCCTTGACCAGTGGGTGTCAGTGTACCTACTGGCTCGGGGTAGAATCACTACCGCAGTGCTACCCTTCTTTGTCCCTTCCTGGAGATGGTACGGCCGGGGCGGGGAACCCGCCGTGGTATCGACGGGAGGAGATAAAAGGGGGAGACGCCCTCGCCACGAGGTCTTTTCTCGGGGGATCATCTCTTCACGCACCCAGGCACCTTAGGCCTGGGTGCGGGCGGTTCAAGGTTCCGGCCTAGGCGCCCTAGGCCTGGCCGGAATGAAGATGGAGTCCATCCCAGGCACCTTCAGCCTGGGATGAGGTACTATTGAGGAGGCCTGGGACCCAGTGACTCCGACCGGGTCCCGCGAGGGTGAAGTTGCTCCAGGGCGCCCCTTGCGAGGGGACCCGCATCTGAGGTGAGGAGGCTGGGGAGGTCACCCGTTCGAAGACCCGGTGTAGTGTCAACCCGGTGACGGATGGGCCTTCGGTAACTCTCTTGGAGGACATCTTCCCCTGATAGAGGCCGCAACGCAACGGAGGTATTCATGTCAAGACTCCTACAACCCTTGGTCATAGTATAGGGGATGTAGGGACCCAGATCAGTATAGTGCCTCGACCTGCTCATCTCACCGTATCATGCCATCGCATTGCCTGTATGTGGAGATACGAAATAAACCAACAATTGGACTGTGATCGGTGTATGGACTCTGTTAATGGGAGTAAAGGGTGGTTCGGTGATTTCTGCACGACAGACTCGGTACATGCTCAGGACACACCGGCCCGAGGAATCATCAGGTATTGGCCTTCACCTCGCCCGCCGTTGTGGGGAGGACATGGGCCGTAGCGCACCTCACCCTGTCGCGTGACATACCCCTAGCTAAAGAGGACGGGATGAGGGGGTGGCTACACGTGGGGGCTCGTTCGTCCGGGATAGTGTGTGTCTTGGCGATGGAACTGAGAACGTCTGTGTTTGAACTTTGCTGCCCGGAGGAGTTCCGAACAGGTCGGCCATGTGATTGGCCAAAGTGCATCCCTGCTCGGAGTTGTGGACATGACCCTAAGTCGGGAAAGGCCCACGCAGAGGAGCGTAAAAAGGGAAAGGTCCAGCCGTGTGAAGTACTACATGTGGGGACTGTTAATACACTGCGCCACGAGGCACCCCATGACTGTACAATTCGTGGGCGGAGGCTGGCGGAAGCCCGCGAAAACGTACAAGTTGTGGGAGGAGTCTGGCCACGTGTGGAGATACACGTGGAGACTCCGGCGCGTGGTCAGCGCGTGATGGAACAGCAAGTGGTCGGGATGGCCTCAAGCTCCCCGTGGATGCCGGTATCTTACCCCACGAAAATGACTGCATTTGCTGCTCCCCTGACAGACACGGGAATAAGGCTCAGGCCCCGAGGACAGTTGGCTCTGTATTCATGCAGAGACACGGAGGCTCTCGGTGTGATCTGTCCCGGATGCTCGGGACTGGTGGTCCAACTAAAGCCATTCGGGCGATGTGAGGCATGCAAGGAGTTCCTTTTTGAGGTTGAACCATACACGGAAAGGCCCCGGGCCCTACGCCTCAACTGCATCACAGGAACCGCCACTCCGGAGGAAGAGATCCAGGCCTCTGCGGAGGTCCCCGTACGCGCTGACCAGGGCGAAGTGACTGCCCAACCAGAGATTGAGAGAGAAAAATCCGAAGACACTGCTTCGGTCACCACAGACTCCCTGCTGCCACCCCCGAAGAGGAAGATAGGCCTGGTACAGGCATCCTGTGGTCGTGGTCGAGCTTCACCCCGCCGCTTGCCTGGCCTGGATGACGCCGGTAGAGAAGAGAGTCCCGGACATCCCAGTTCTTCAGTAGGTCCAGGTGAGCTAGGGGCTGGGACTGTGGTGTTGGTTGGAGGTGTTGGGAGTTCACAGCCGGTGGAGCCCGAAAGGGAGGGTAGCCTTCCGTCTACTAGAGACTACCTTCCCGCCGAGATGTATGACACCTCCGACCTAGAGTCGTTGTCAGACTGTGGGGATGACGGGGAAATAGACGAGCTGTTTCACCGGAAGAGCTGGGACAGACGCCCGCTACCTGTGCTGAGTAAACCACAGGATTCCCCCATGTCCATAGAAGATAGTACGCTCCGGGCGCAGGCCCCGGAGTTCCCGAGGAAATCTAACCCTCTGACCAACTTTCCTCATTCAACTACATCACCCGCTCTGATGGTGGGGACGCAGCGTGCTTCGTTGCGGGCACCAAAGACAAAGCAACCCGAGATGGTGAAGGTACCTCGGCACCCGGAGGCCATCGTACAGCCAGGAGAAGGTGAGCGAGATGTGATGCCGCCCCTAGCCAGATTGCAGAGACTTTTCTCCCAGAGAGTCGCCCGTGAATATGGGTGGGAGTACCCCTACTTGCCTCGGGACTTATTGTATGAAGTTGAGGTCCTGCGACCAAGGTGGTATGACGAGTTTGTATGGGAAAAGCTTAAAGTACCCCATGCCAGGCGATACCTGTCATGTTCGCCGCCTGTGTCTAAAAAGTTCAAGGATTGCAGAGCTGATTGGAGACTTGGGCGCCATATTCATGCCGATAAGGTGCTCATCTGCAGGAAAGAAGGAGAGGATGTCGAGTATTCGGTGGAAGTGTTTGACGGGCACCTGAAGCCTCTGTTTCTGCCGGATCCAAGGTTCTACTTATAGGAGAAGTGAGCTCCTATCTTGTTGCTGTTGAAACTTTCTGGATGAGACATTCCCAGATGCCTAGAACTGTGCCCTACTTTTGTTTTGATTTGGGCTTTTCTTTTACTCACTGGAGACTTGGGAGCTGTTGTTTTTTTTTTCTCCCTTTTCTTCATGTGCCAAAGGCAGAGACTTTTGGGGTAGAGTCAGAGTAGGAAAGCAGGAAGAATGAAGATCTCACCAAGTGTCATTACCGCAGCTCTGTCACCAGGTGGCAGTGTTGTGCAACGGTTGTTCGAAATGCTACACATGCATTACTTACTTATTGGAGTGAGCGGGTCTCTCGGCTGACGGACCCACTCATGCCAAGTTAACACAGAGTGTTAGGATGTGTTTTCTTTTTGTTGTTTCCCTTCTGCAGGAGATTCATCGGTCAAGACTACTGAGAGTGGGGTGGTTCTTAGACAGCGATGGGAGGGATTGTACATGTGTACAGAATAGATGTCTTATACAAATGTTTATCGTTTTATATTTCCCTTTTCCCTTTTGAGCAGGTCTTGGCACATTTAGTATCCAAAAATTTGAGGGATAGCCTCTGGGGCCCACTTCATGTCACCACTCTTTGGGAGACATGGGTGTGCACCTGACGCTGGGGACCAGCGTCAAATCACAGGGGGGAGTGTGTAGCGGGGTCCTCAATTTAGTGGGATACACTTGGGGGTAGTGTGACCCAAGTGTGTAATTGTGTTAGGGTTCAGACCCCTTTTTGTTATTCGTGGAGGATTGGGTGGTGTAATATTCTCCTTGACCAGTGGGTGTCAGTGTACCTACTGGCTCGGGGTAGAATCACTACCGCAGTGCTACCCTTCTTTGTCCCTTCCTGGAGATGGTACGGCCGGGGCGGGGAACCCGCTGTGGTATCGACGGGAGGAGATAAAAGGGGGAGACGCCCTCGCCACAAGGTCTTTTTCGGGGGATCATCTCTTCACGCACCTTAGGCCTGGGTGCGGGCGGTTCAAGGTTCCGGCCTAGGCGCCCTAGGCCTGGCCGGAATGAAGATGGAGTCCATCCCAGGCACCTTCAGCCTGGGATGAGGTACTATTGAGGAGGCCTGGGACCCACTGACTCCGACCGGGTCCCGCGAGGGTGAAGTTGCTCCAGGGCGCCCCTTGCGAGGGGACCCGCATCTGAGGTGAGGAGGCTGGGGAGGTCACCTGTTCGAAGACCCGGTGTAGTGTCAACCCGGTGACGGATGGGCCTTCGGTAACTCTCTTGGAGGACATCTTCCCCTGATAGAGGCCGCAACGCAACGGAGGTATTCATGTCAAGACTCCTACAACCCTTGGTCATAGCATAGGGCAGGGATATGCAATTAGCGGACCTCCAGCTGTTGCAAAACTACAAGTCCCATCATGCCTCTGCCTCTGGGTGTCATGCTTGTGGGTGTAAGAGTCTTGCTATGCCTCATGGGACTTGTAGTTCTGCAACAGCTGGAGGTCCACTAATTGCATATCCCTGGCATAGGGGATGTAGGGACCCAGATCAGTATAGTGCCTCGACCTGCTCATCCCACCGTATCATGCCATCGCATTGCCTGTATGTGGAGATACGAAATAAACCAACAATTAGACTGTGATCGGTGTATGGACTCTGTTAATGGGAGTAAAGGGTGGTTCGGTGATTTCTGCACGACAGACTCGGTACATGCTCAGGACACACCGGCCCGAGGAAACATCAGGTATTGGCCTTCACCTCGCCCGCCGTTGTGGGGAGGACATGGGCCGTAGCGCACCTCACCCTGTCGCGTGACATACCCCTAGCTAAAGAGGACGGGGTGAGGGGGTGGCTACATACAGATAAATTGACTGTGTTATACATTTCATCTGGATAAGAGATTGACAATGTTATAAAACCAAATAAAAAATAAAATATCCAATATGTCTGACCTTTATTACAAGGGGGTTACTGGGTGTAAATAGAAAATAAGATCTTATTACCTCCTCTGCTGCCACTTCCAGCAACGTCTTCTCTTTACTTCCTCCAGAATGTCCCGTCACATGATATTACTTCCTGTCTGTATTCCATAGAGTATTCCTGTCTGGGTAGAAGTGAGATCACCATCTTGTGGAGCTCAGAGGAACTGCAGCCCTACATCTCGTAGTGTGAACACGGCCTTGTGCTGTGTGTATGTACTGTATATCCTTATAGATGGGTCATCTCCACTCCCACCAAGGGGGATAGAAATATATTACTGCTCGGGGGGGGGGGGGGGGGGACATTTTGGCCCCTTTAATTTTTCAATAAAATTGATGTCAGATTTAGTCATGTAGAACATCTGTTATATGGATACAAAGAACCCCAGCCGAGAGTAATGCCGCGTACACACGATCATTTTTCCCGTCTAGTAAAATGACATTTTTTCCTTTGGACGAGAAAAACGATCGTCTGTGGGCTTTTTGTAGTTTTTCTCGACGGGAAAAATGGCATTAATCACGATGAGAAAAATTAGAACATGCTCTAATTTTTCTCGTCGTGATTCCCGTCGTTTTTTTCCGCGGCAGATTTCCCATAGGGAACCACTGACGGGGAGCCCACACACGGTCGTTTTTTTCGACCAAAAAAAAAATGTCATTTAAAACGCCCGTGTGTGGGGGGAACAAGCTGTTCCTCGTTTTTCACATCGATTTTCTCGACGGTGTTTTCACCGTCGAAAAAATCGATCGTGTGTACGAGGCATAAAGGGTGGAAATGGCTCCTGATCCCCAGATTTGGGCAATTATGTCACCAATATAAATAGAAAAAAACCTGCACTATGTGTAACAACTCAAATACCTACAGAAATAACTTATACCGGACTGCTGCTGTAACAAAGGTAAGTATTCCCTTTATCACCTAGAAGAGCATTATGTGTCACAGCGCTGTCCTATTGTGTGTGCGCCTAAATTATCACCAATACACTAAGATATGTGGAGACATTCATATATAAAGTGCTAGGGGCTCAAATAATATTCTCTGCAGATCTACTGCTTCCACTTTACACCTACTTCATTCATCTTATGGTGTTTATCAATAAATGAAGTAAACTGATTCATGTGAAAATTCATATACAACATAAAGTGCTTTGTGCTCAAGATACTGTTCCCTGCAGATCCACTGCTTCCACTTTGCACCTACTTCATTAATCTTATAATATCTGATGCTATATTAAATAAACTAAAAACTTTTGCAAATTGTAAAATGTAATCATATAATATTTTGTGCTCAATATAGTGTTCTCTGCAAGTCCACTGCTTCCACTTTGCATCTACTACAATTAACTTTTTTTTCTTACAAAAACCCAACAAATCAATGAAAAGTTGATAAGGTGTAAAAGTTCTCCGTGCTCCAAACTGTGCCAGCTGTAGTGTAGCCACGACCTTCTTCCACCTCTTACACATGTGATGGTGAGGGCGCCCCCTTAGTAGTGCTTCCCCACTCACCAGAGCAATATGACTCCCAGCTTTTCATCTACCAGAGTCACCAACATCCTTCACACTCTCCTCACCTCCGATGGCAAAGGAACTGGATCCTCCTCGCTCACTCCTGCAAGTCTGCTGCGGTTTCTGTCAGTCTCCCTCCTAGACTCGGCTTCCTCCTCCGACCGCTGTTCTAGCAGGAGCTCCGCCTCTTCATACACACTCAGGGGCTCCGCCTCTTCATACACACTAAGGAGCTCCGCCTCTTCATACACACTCAGGGAGGAGAAAAAGGGGAAGGATATACAGTTCATACACACTCAGGGCTCCGCCTCTTCATGCACACTCAGGAGCTCCGCCTCTTCATATACACTCAGGACTCTGCCTCTTCATACACACTCAGAGCTCCGCCTCTTCATACACACTCAGGGCTCCACCTCTTCATACACACTCAGGACTCTGCCTCTTCATACACACTCAGAGCTCCGCCTCTTCATACAAACTCAGGGCTCTGCCTCTTCATACACACTCAGGAGCTCCGCCTCTTCATACACACTCAGGGCTCCGCCTCTTCATACACACTCAGAGCTCCTCCTCTTCATACACACTCAGGGCTCCACCTCTTCATACACACTCAGGGCTCCACCTCTTCATACACACTCAGGACTCTGCCTCTTCATACACACTCAGAGCTCCACCTCTTCATACACACTCAGGGCTCTGCCTCTTCATACAAACTCAGGAGCTCCGCCTCTTCATACAAACTCAGGAGCTCCGCCTCTTCATACACACTCAGGGCTCCGCCTCTTCATACACACTCAGAGCTCCTCCTCTTCATACACACTCAGGGCTCCACCTCTTCATACACACTCAGGGCTCCACCTCTTCATACACACTCAGGGCTCCACCTCTTCATACACACTCAGGGCTCAGTCTCTTCATACACACTCAGAAGCTCCGCCTCTTCATACACACTCAGGGGCTCTGCCTCTTCATACACACTCAGGGCTCAGCCTCTTCATACACACTCAGGAGCTCCGCCTCTTCATACACACTCAGGAGCTCCGCCTCTTCATACACACTCAGGGGCTCCGCCTCTTCATACACACTCAGGGGCTCCGCCTCTTCATACACACTCAGGAGCTCCGCCTCTTCATACACACTCAGGGAGGAGAAAAAGGGGAAGGATATACAGTACATACACACACAGCACAAGAGGAAGTAAACCCTTGTACGAAAAAAAACCAACAAAAAAAAAAACCTGCAAGACAAAGGCATAATGAGCTAGTATGCATAGCATGTATTACTTACCTCAGATCGAAGCCCCCGCAGCGGTCCTCGTCCCCCCTCCGGCCGCCGACATGTCGGTAACGGCACGCAGACTGAAGCAACGGCACATACTGTATATACTCGAGTATAAGCCGAGTTTTTCAGCACATTTTTTTGTGCTGAAAATGCCCCCTCGGCTTATGCTCGTGTAGCGGGTGTATACTTTCCCGCCAGTAATTTTGAATTTTTGAGGTGACACCAGTGGTGTATCTCCGGCGGTCCACCGGGTGGTGCTGTCACTTTGGGCCGATGGACGAATCATTGCTGGGTCGAATCCTTTTTTGTCCTACTTCGGCAGGCGTGTGGTGGGGCGGGGAACCCGCTACGCATGCCGGGGAGGGGTATAAAAGGGGCCGGCCGTTTTGTCACGGGGTTGGTTGTCCCTGGCACCTTTAGCCTGCGGACGGAGTTCGTGTTTTTCGTCCTCTGGGCACTCGGCCTAGAGGACCACCGGAGATCGTGTTCCATCTCAGGCACCTTTAGCCTGGGATGAGGTACTCGGACGGTGGTCCGGAGCTCAGTGCCCAACACTGAGTTCCGCGAGGGAAGGATCCTAGGGTGCTCCGGAGGTGGACGCCTTAATCCGAGGTGGACGTAATGGACCGGGGAGAGCTCCTCATCTGAAGACCCGGTGCAGCATACTGCCGGTGACGGGTGAGCCTCTTGTCGGAGACCGTCCGGAAGGTGAATTTCCCTCGTGTGGAGACCATAGCCCACTCTTTGGAGGAGAGTGGAGGAAGGAACTTGTGTCTGGGCCTATATACACATTCACACCTCCTGTTCTGTTTGTAAGCAAGTAAGTCTCTGAATAAAGGAGTGTTGGACTTGCAACGGTGTGAGACTCAGTTTCCTGGCAGACGGTTGGATTCGATGCACAATACAGGCCTGAAGGTAAAGAAATAACTCTGGCCAATACCACTTATACATCTGTGGTGGAAGCCTGGCGTAGCGGACCCACTCCCTTTCCCATCATACCCCTAGACCAGAGACAGAGCGAGCGAGAACTTTAATAGGGGGGATTGGGAAGTGGCCCCCGAAGAGCCCGCTACACTCGAGTCACCTTTTTGCGCCTGATCTCCCGAAATTTGGGGGCCCGGTACCGGCCGACCGTAGGTCCCCTGGACCCTGAACTTGGCACACATATAGCCCTACCCTTCCTCTACAAGTGTGCAAAGGTTGTTGTCTGGGGGACCTACGGCCGGGGAGAACCGATTTTTCAAAGCCAGGCACCCCTTCCATAGACTCCCATGTTAAACGGTCATTTCTCCGGTAACTTTGGGGACCCGGTACTGGCCAGCCGTAGGTCCCCTGGACCCGAAACTTGGCACACATGTAGCACCAGGTCTCCTCTACAAGTGTTCAGAGATTGCTGTCTGGGGGACCTACCGCCGGGGAGCACCGATTTTTCAAAGCCGGGCACCCCTTCTATATACTCCCATGTTAAACTTAAGTCTAGTCATGGGCACAGTGAGGCATGGACACAGTGAGGCATGGGCACACTGAGTCATGGACACAGTGAGGCATGGGCACAGTGAGTCATGGACACAGTGAGGCATGGACACAGTGAGGTATGGGCACAGTGAGGCATGGACACAGTGAGGTATGGGCACAGTGAGTCATGGACACAGTGAGGCATGCACATGGACAGGACACCCTAGGCTTATACTCGAGTCAATACGTTTTCCCAGTTTTTGTGGTAAAATTAGGTGCCTCGGCTTATGTTCGGGTCGGCTTATACTCGAGTATATACGGTAGGTGCCATTGCTTCAGTTTGCCCCAGTGCGCATGTGCCCCGATGACATCGGCACACGCAGGAGATAGGGGATATCTCCTAAACCGTGCAGGTTGAAGAGATATCCTGGGTAGCTACAGATAAACCTTAACCACTAGCCCCCCGCCCACTGTCAATTGACGGCGGGCGGAGGATACTCTCGTTCTGGGAGGATGTCATATGACGTCCTCCCTTTAAAACGAGCTAGGAGGCGCGCCGCGTTCACAAGGCCCCGGTGCGCGTGCCCGGCGGCCGCGATTGCCACCGGGCACCCGCGATTGCCCGGGAAACGAGCAGGAAAGTGGATCTCTGTGTGTAAACACACAGATCCACGTCCTGTGAGGGAGAGGGGACCGATGATGTGTCCCTTGTACATAGGGACAACCATCGGTCACCTCCCCCAGTCAGTCCCCTCCCCTCACAGTAAGAACACATTGAGGGAACATATTTAACCCCTTCCCGCCCCCTAGTGGTTAACCCCTTCCCTGCCAGTCACATTTATACAGTAATCAATGCATTTTTATAGCAGGGATCGCTGTATAAACGTGAATGGTCCCAAAAATGTGTCAAAAGTGTCCGATGTGTCCGCCGCAATATCGCAGTCACAATAAAAAATCGCAGATCGCCGCCATTACTAATAAAAAAATAAAAAAATAAAAATGCTATAAATCTATCCCCTATTTTGTACACGCTATAACTTTTGCGCAAACCAATCAATACGCGCTTATTGCGATTTTTTTTTTTTTTTACCAAAAATATGTAGAAGAATACGTATCGGCCTAAACTGAGGAAAATTTTATTTAAAAAAAAAAAATGGGTATTTATTATAGCAAAAAGTAAAAAATAGTGTTTTTTTTCCAAACTGGACGCTCTTCTTTTGTTTATAGCGCAAAAAATAAAAACCGCAGAGGTGATCAAATACCACCAAAAGAAAGCTCTATTTGTGGGAAAAAAAGGACACAAATTTCGTTTGGGAGCCACGTCGCACGACCGCGCAATTGTCATTCAAAGTGTGACAGCGCTGAAAGCTGAAAAATGGCTTGGGCAGGAAGGGGGTTTTCGTGCACAGTAGAGAAGTGGTTAATATAGGCTTACCTGTAGCATAAGGTTATAAAAAAGGGTTTTACAGCCACTTTAACACTACGAGACATTTCTCCGGGCTGCAGTTCCTCTGAGCTCCACAAGGTGATGATCTCACATCTACCCAGATAGGAAGTCTTTTAGGAATACAGACAGGAAGTGATGTCAGATAAAAACAGGAAGTGATGACATTCCATTTGGAAGGACGCAGAGAGAAGACATTGCTGGATCTGGCGGCAGAGGAGGTAATATGTAGATTAACCCCTTCAGGGGGATCAGTTGATGATTAATATATCTTGCTTCCAAAGCTGGCCATACATGGTTCAGTCAGGGGGCTGAGTGAGAAAAGCTGAAGCGATTCCCCCCCTTCCACACATTGGAGGGGGATGGGGGAATCCTCCCCGCTGCACTATTGTAATCTGACAATGGGGGGCGCTCCTCCGCACTCAGAATACACAGATCAGTGATGAAGCTATTGGCTGCAGCTGCTGATCGAGTGACTTTTATCTGGCAGTGACCACACATGGATGGAAATGTGACCGATTCCCTGCTGAACCAGCTGAATTTCCATGTATCTATGGTCACCTTAAGTGACTTCCTCCCCCTCCCCCTCATCTCCTTCATTATGTAAGTCATGCTGAGATAATCTCCCATTGGCTGAGCAATATTCTCATTTGTCTCTGAGCTCCTTCTTGCTATTCCTCGTCCTGCCTGTTGTTTCCTTGGATTGATTTTCTGTGTAGTGACCCCAACTTCTCTCTTGGATGCGCTCGTCTGTTGTTTGTTCTGACTATGGATGAGCCCGCGGTTCGACTCGAACATCAGGTGTTCGTTTGTTCTAAAACGAACCGAACATATGGGGCGTTCACGGAAAATTTTAGCGCCTCGGAACGCCCCATAATGCACTGCGAGATCGCATTGCTGTATGATGATTGGCCAAAGTATGCACCTGATGTATGGGGCCTGGTATGGATTTTTGGGGGACATCCACGCCATTTTTTATTTTTTGGGTATTTTATCTATATTGCCAGGATCTGACAATATATTACAGCTGCAAGCAGTTTTAAATGATTTTTTTTTCCTTTAGAAATTTCATTTTGCTGCGGTACTGTTATAAACATGGGAAAGGTGCGCTACTTTACAGGCATACTAAGTACACCCCCCAGGCATGGTATTTAAAGGAATATTACATTTTTATTGTTTTACTATAAGCATTATTAAAATCGCTGCTCCTGGAACAAATTGCAGTTTTTAAAACTTTTTTTTGCATTGATACATGTCCCCTGGGGCAGGACCCGGGTCCCCAAACACTTTTTTTATGGCAATAACTTGCATATAAAACTTTAAAATGAGCACTTTTGATTTTTCACATTCGTGTCTCATAGACTTTAACGGTGTTCACGTGTTCGAATAAATTTTTTGCTTGTTCTGCTGTGAACCAAACCAGGGTGTTCAGCTCACCCCTAGTCCTGACCTTTATCCTGATTCCTGGATCTCCTCCTCATCTCTCCTCCATATCCTCTTACACAGCTTTTCTCTACACCTGCAGTGATCCTGGGGGCTGGAAACTTGGCACCAGCACTCAGTGAAATCCATCCTCATTGTCTATTTGCACTCCATTCCCCCGCATGTCACCTGTTCACATGAGAGCTTACTTTCACAGATTTCTGTATAGTAAAGGTCAACGTTCACTCTTCAGTTTAGGAGAGGTGGGACGCACCCATGAACAATGATTTAGTTGGCATGGGAGCCTAATATGGAGGGTCCCTCAAATCTCCCCATCCAAATGTCTCTAACCAGAGTCTATATGTGCTATGACATCACACTGACCTCACAGCTCCTCCTCCTCCTAATATCTCTCCATTGTTTTTTTTCTGATGCTCTTAGGATGTGGGTGGACCCTTGGCATCCTCACTTACAAAGTGTATGTAATGATGTCAGAATGCCTGCAATGAGCTTTGAGCCTGCCAAATGCGGGGGTCCTGTGTGGGTAAATGATACCTTAGCCTGAAGTGGGGCTTTAATAAAATGGAAACCCAAATGATGAGGTGAGGAGAATTCTGGGAATATTATTTTATTTTTTAATTTGTGTTCAGATCTAATTTTCCTCCTGTGAAGTCTGGAGATCATATGACCATCACATTGCCTCCACCTCCCTCCCTGATAGAATAGAGAAATACAAAGAAGATTCTTGAAGTCACCAGAGAGATGATGGAGGAGAGGTGAGTGGTGCCGGGAATTCTGGGACATTATCCAGTAACAGACAAGGGATGTGTCTGGATGGTGACTGTATCATTGTGTGTGTCAGGTTCCTATAAGGTGTCAGGATGTCACTGTCTATTTCTCCATGGAGGAGTGGGAGTATTTAGAAGGACACAAGGATCTCATGATGGACAATCAGCCGCCCCTCACATCACCGGGTAAGAGGAGACTTTATTGTAAAGGAGAGAGCAGTACGGAGGGTCCACCTAGATCCCCCATCATCTGATAAACACATAGAAACAATGTATTCAGTCAGTGTGTGTGTTTCCTACAGATGGATCCAGTAATGGGAACCCACCAGAGAGATGTCCCCGTCCTCAGTATTCCCGGGATTCCACACAGGAAGGTCACACCATCCCTCACCATCATCAGGTAGATGAGGAACAATCACTGATAGTATCATTGGGATCTGTACATTATCTGCTTTGTTACAATTGATGTAATTTTTATTATATATTCAGAGTGGAAAAATGAGAGATTCTAAAGTTGAGGTTAAAGAAGAGATAAAAGAGGAGGATGATGAGGATGGGGTGATGGAGGAGTCAGAGTTTCTAAAAGAACACAAAGATCTGTACCAGGACATCATGGTGGAGTCATCCAGCAACAGAAACCCACCAGAGAGATGTCCCCGTCCTCTGTATTCCCGGGACTCCACACAGGAAGGTCACACCATCCCTCACCATCATCAGGTAGATGAGGAACAATTATTGGTAGTTCTGATTTATACACAGCATGTTTTGTTACATTGAATGTTTTATTATATTTTTCAGAGTGGAAACCCTGTGGATGATAATATTGATGTTAAAGAAGAGTATAAAGAGGATTATGAGGAGTATGGAGTGATGCAGAAGTTTTCAGAGGGACACAAGGATATGATGGAGCCACTCAATACCAGGAACCCACCAGAGAGATGTCCCCGTCCTCTGTATTCCCGGGATTCCACACAGGAAGATCACACCATCCCTCACTGTTACAAGGTTGGTGGGACGGAGGTTATGAAACACACTTATTGAGACAATGTGTGGATTTTTTATGTGATGTCACAATATTAAGGGCTCATGCACACAGGACGTTTTTAACGCTGCTGTTAGGGGTGTCTGATGGTTCTTTTTATTTAACTGCTTTTAAACGCCCCTCCATGTTAGCCTTGCACACATAAACTAGACATTTGGAAGCATAAGCGTTTAGGGGTAGTAGAAAAAACGACAGTCTTTGCTTCCAGGAGCAGTAAAAACGAGTGGTAAAAACATCTGACGCCCGTAAAAGCTGCTAAGTGTTTCTTTTTTACAGGTCAAAATCAATGGTTCTCTATGGGAGACCATTGATTTGAATAGAAGTGGCACCACAAGTCGGATCATAATGATTTGTCTTGCAGTGTTACTTGTGCGCTGAGGATCTTGAAGAGGAACCCCCTGCCAAAATGAAAAATAAAACTGCGTGGGGGTCCCCCCAAGATCCATACCAGACCCTTATCTGAGCATGCAGGTCAGGAATGGGGGTGGACAAGCGAGCCCCCCCCCCTCCAGGACCATACCAGGCCACATGCCCTCAACATGGGGGGGTGGGTGCTTTGGAACAGGCGGGCCCTGCTCTCCCCACTCCAAAGCTCCTTGTTCCCATCTTGATGGGAACAAGAGCCTCTTCCCCACAACACTGGCCGTTGGTTGTCAGGGTCTGCGGGCGGGGGGCTTATTGGAATCTGAAAGAGCCCCCCTTAAGAAGGGGGCCCTCCACCCTATGTGAATGAGTATGGTGTACACCTCTACCTATTCACTTAAGAAAAGAGTGTCAAAAATAAAAACAGTACACAGGTTTTTGAAAAATTAATTTATTAAAGCAGCTCCTCCCTCCGGCGATGTCTTCATCCCCTGGTTCTTCTCCTCTCACCGCTGATGACTTCTTCTGCCAATGTCTTCTCCCTCTGATGTTGCCTCGACACTCTCTCCCGCTGTAATGCTGGGTCCGCCATGTGCTACTACTTTTATATCTGGGGCCTGCACCCTTGTGACATCATCATGCCCCTGGCGGTGACATCACAAGGGGGTGGGCCTTCGGATGATGTCACTGGGTGATACCGCCCCATGGCTCCATAAGTAGTGGCACACGGCGGACCCAGCGGGAGAGAGAGCGTTGAGGCAACATCGGAGGATGAACAGAGGGAGAAGACAGCAGAGGAAGACGGGAGAGAGGAGGACTGGCAGAGGAAGAAGATAGCGGCAGAAGAAGTCATCAGCGGTGAGAGGAGAAGAATCGGAGGGAGAAGAGATGCCGGAGCTGCTTTAAAAAATTAATTTGTCAAAAACCTGTGTATTGTTTTTATTTTTGACACTTTTTATTTTTTTTTTTCTTAGGTGAATGGGTAGGGGTACGATGTACCCCATACTCATTCACATAGGGTGGCTTCCAGTTTCCGATAAGCCCGCAGACCCTGACAACCATCGGCCAGAGTTGTTGGGGAAGAGGCCCTTGTCCCCATCAATGCCCCCTGCCCCAAAGCAACCACCCCCCATGTTGAGGGCATGTGGCCTGGTATGGTCTGCTGGGCTGCATGCTCGGATAAGGGTCTGGTATGGATTTTGGGGGGAACTCACGCAGTGGTTTTTTTTTCTTTTTTCATTTTGGCACGGGGTTCCTCTTCAAAATCCCCAGCGCACAAGTCACACTGCAGGTTGGATCATCATGATCTGACTTGTGGTGCGACTTCTATTCAAATCAATGAGCTCCCATAAGGAACCATTGATTTTAAATAGAGGCAGAGAAACGCAGTTAAAAGCTAGCGTGGCTAAACGTGCATTAACCCCAATACAAAAAGCTACTAAAAGCACTTTGTTACAGCTGCTTTTTCCTGGTGGCTTTACAACTCGTTTTTTTTAACGCCCCGAGTGCATGAGCCCTTAAGCTTATATTTTACAGATGATATTCACTCTCATTTTCTTGATTTAGACTGAAAATCCAATCGATATAAAAGTTGAGGTTAAAGGAGAAGAAGAGACTTATGTGGGGGATGATCAGCGGTCTATGGAGGAGGATGGAATAACGGGGACATTTATAGAGGAGGACACTCCTACAGGGATCAGCACAGGTGGGTCATTAACACTAAACACATTCCTCCACCCCATACTGCTCACTGATTGGTCCAGAGTAGGGCAAGGACTGGGTGATATCAGCCTGTAATCCCCTGGTCACTTTCCTGAGCTGTGTTCCCCATCCTGTATTCCTCTCGGATAATCTATTTATGTATCTAGACTGGATTTATGGAGATTCTGGGGTTCAGCTGACAGCAAAATGTTTATTTATGCCATAGGTGTTATTAGACCTGGGCACCTGGGGTATGTGTTTTGGGTCTTCTGCCCCATGCCCGGGTCAAGCAAGATCTCTGACAGAACAATTCTGCCAGGGTTACTTGTTGTCTGCTGGCTGTGCCGGGTGGAGGGATATATCTGTATAGTCTCAGACCCAAGTCTCAGTGAGATGGGAGGCAGCGGTGTGGGACCTCTGCAACTTGTCTCATGTAAACATTTTAAGCTTCCAATGATTGCTGACTACCAGTATTATGAGTCCTGACCCTTACACTATATAATTTATATTTCATGTTACATACTCCTGACCCCTGCACTATATACTCTATGTTGTACATTACATCATTCTGATACTATATAGTCCTATCTATTGTATCTTTATACAATATATAGAAAGGAGGGGATTCTGGCGTTCCAAGTGATGTAATGCCTTTGTGAGAAATGTAGTAGTCTCTCTGATAGCACATCTAAGTTAGTCAGTTCTAAAATAAGCAAAAATGAGGCAGCCATCCTCAGAGGGTGTCCATTGCCTCTGTCAGCAAGAAGTATAAGAAGGGGAGGTGTCAACTGAGATAATCCTACTGTTATTTGGAATGTCAGTGTAGTGTGTACACATACTGGTTCACTGGGTGGTGATATCCGTCAGGGATGGAGGTTTCCTGGGGTGTGTTGATGCTGCTCGTCCAGGCTCTGGCAACGTTATCCTCGGCCGTAGGGGTGTGAAGGTGTTAGATGTGGTTACAGACTTCTCTGCGGTATTGTGGAATGAAGATGTAGCGCTAAGTGAAAAAATGAAGCCCAATAATTTGGGCCTCCAATCAAACCAAAGTGATAAATAATATCAATATAATGAGTCCATACAGTGTCCATAGAAAATTTTCGTGTAGTGAAGAAAGAACATGTAGCACCGAAGGGTCATCACATAACTCTTGTAGAAAAAGAGAGGTAGAATACTCTTACCGGAACATTAGACCTGTGGTTTAGGCAGGTCAAATAGGCATACGAAATCCCAGTGGCACTCCTCATCAGTTAGTCTGGAAACTGGATCAGATGGGTCCCCAATGTAGACTGTCCGGTAGGCTCCCCGACTTGACAGCAGACTCTGGGTTTCACACCGATCCAGGTGGTCCTCCGATGGAACTGGAACCGTCACTTCAGCAAGGAGACTCTTTACCACGGGGAATATTAGTAACCAGTGGCCAAAGGAAGCTATTACTTGACCAACCACCCATGTGAGGAGAAAAGAAGGGAAGGAATGCTCCAATGGTGCAGGTCAATGAGGGTTTATTCAACCAACATAAAAGTGATCACAAACAATAAAAACGTTTAAAAAGGGGCAGTGAATGAGGTAGTGTACCAAGCCCTACGCGTTTTGAACAAATGTTCTTCAACAGGGGCATCTCTGCGGTATTCCCTTGACAGGAAGCTCTGCGCTGACCAGTCTGAAATGCGGCAGTGACGTCACCACGGCAGGGCGGGCATTCAAACATAGAGTGGGGAATACACAGGCTACGCGCTCGGGGCTCACAGCACTTTCTTCTGGCCATTTTTATATCTGATGATTTGATTGGAGCACAGACTTTTACATGTTGATAATGAAAGGAATTATACACTCTGACAAATGCTGGTTAGGTAGGCCACCACTGCGACACTCCGGATTGGTGAAAGACCAAATGAGACACGTGAAACAGACAGTGTGTTCATAAGTTCTCTGGCTTTAATGAGGAAGAAAATGTTTTTTTTTATAAAAGTGAGAAAAAGAAGGGAGGAGGGGCTGAATATACAGCACATGTGCCCTAAGCTTACTCAGTACTTCCTTGTCACGAGTTAAGGCCGTGGGAATGAGAAACAGAAATAGTCTATGTCTTCACAGAAACAGGAAGCTTGTTCCAGGGATCGGCTTAACCACAAATAACTGACAAAATCTAGTTCTATGTAAACTGAAGTTAGGCTTGCTATAGCAAAACTCATACATACACAGAAATTCATATCTATTTTGCAGAACAGGAGGGGGGGGGGAGAATCTTAAAATGGAGTAACAATTGTATTATATATTCTCTTACAGATAATCATGTGATAACATTCTCAAACCTTAAAGGATAAGTTCACCTTTTTGTAATATGATCCACCATATTCAGTTTGTAACATTTTACTGTTGCAACTGCCCCCACCAATCCCCCGTTGTGAGCGGGGAATCTTCTTTCCACACCCACTATCATTTTAACAAGTTACGGCACGCCCACCACACATTTACTGTGACGGTGCAGCCGTGCTGCGCCAGATTACGTACCTAGTATGTGATCCACGGGGGCGTGCATACCGGTCTGACACTGATGTGATTCGGTTAAGAACCAATTAATGTTCAGGTCTAGGCCAATGATTTATGGCCTGGATCTGCTGATTGGTTGTGACAAATCACAGAACCTCTTGTGTCTGTGTTTATAATAGGAAATTATGTCATCTTCTCCCCTGGAGCCCTTTTTTGGATCCAGCGTGAGAAGAGATAACATCAACTGTGAGTACAAGCACTACACTGACACCAGAACACATAGTTGGGCACAGTTAACCCCCTGATCACCTCCACAGTTAACCCTTTCACTCCCTGTCACAGTATCATTAGGTTCAGTGTGCAGATTTTTTACTAATCGCTGTCACTGGTGACGCCAGATAGCACGAGCGGCAGTCCCAGATGGCATCAGGGTACCCCTGCTACATATTCCCTAATAAAATTTTAACCCCTGATCGCCCCCATCCCCCCAATTAACCCTTTTACTTCCTGGCACAGTATCAGTACTACAGTGTACAGATCTTTTTTCTGATCATTGTATTAGTGTCATGTGTGACGCCAGTTGGCGTCGATAAGACAGCGTCAGATTCATATTCTTTATCACATTTAACTTTTTTTTTTTTTTTTAAATCTTTATTTAAGGTATGCGGTTTACACATAGTGGCATAATATCACATACATCGACCTACAACAGCAAATAACAGGCTTTAACAGTAACCCTTCAAAAAAAAAAAAAAAAAAAAAATGCTAAGTACATCAATGACATAACAGTCAAGGTTCCAATACAGTGTCATGGTAATTCAGGAAACTGTGGTCTAAAGACTCCACAACAGATATATCCTGTACATCACTCTGAACTGTGGTGAGAACCACCCCAACTGGAAAGAGGGCTAAAGTTATTGGATATATACCATTTCAATAGGAACCATAGGGTGTAAGAATGACAACCTGAGAGGCAGAACACTCTTATCCCTGGCTAACAGGTAATGAGCCACTGCAATCCCGGGGGCCAAAACTGAACACTGTACCTGATGTAGAGTGTAACGCTTAGTCCCAGATTCGCAGGGTTGGCACCAGCAGAAAACAGCAAACCATGAGAATTTTCTCTTTTTTAGTAAAGGAAAGTGGAGGGAAAGAGATAGGAAAGGCTAAAGAGAGGAACAGTAAAAAGGAAGTAAGGGGAGGGTAAAAAGTTTGGCAAGGTCGACGGCCCAGGGCCCTCAGGTCCTCCCAGAGCGAGTCACTCAAAAGTAGGACTTGTATTCATCTGAAAATCGGAACTGATCCCAGTGTATCCAGCGAGTATTGTGTTCCTCCTCTCTATTCCCAAGGGCAGCTGTCAGATGCTCCATCCGCTGTATATCGCAAACCACTGTGACACCACCGGTGGAGATTGTTGCTTCCACACACTTGGTATACACGCCCTGGCTGCATTCAGGAGACGTTTCAGTAAAGATTTGTTATATCGCTTACAAGACATGGGCGTCAGGTTTAGAAGTACAGCTGCCGGGTTATCCTGAAGAGAGACATCGGTAATCTTGTGAATAATCTGTAGAACTTGTCCCCAGAAAAGGGACAGCTCTGGACATTCCCAGAAGATGTGAAGTAGTAGAGTACCGGTTTGGGTACCACATCTCCAGCACAGAGGACTATGTCCTGGGAATATTGAAGCTAACACTGATGGGGTCCTATACCAGCGCGTTAGAACCTTGTAGGTGATCTCCTGGTACTTTGACATTTAACCTTTTGATTGCCAGTAACACTAACACCCACACTATACACCTCCATTACTAGTATAGTCTGAACAGATCAACATTTACCTTTTGGTGAACTGGTGAGCACCAGTGTCCTAGTACATGCTGGTCATAGACAATCCAGCACTGCAGTAACACTTGGTGACGGGGCGAATCCCATAAGTGCAGTCCAAGCTGGTGCGGTGGCTAGCACAAGTAGTGTCCTGCAGCCACCAAGAATTAGAGCACAGGCCCGTAGAGCCCATGAAGCCCTTCCTGCTGCACTTGCAAATCCTGACTGGGAGCCCACAGATTCTGCAGCACCCATACTTCCCCCATTCACTGGCCAACCCAGAATTCAGGTGGAAACAGCAAATTGAACTCCCTTGGTTTTTTGGAGCTGTTTTTCACGGAAGATCTATGGATCTATTGTGGACCAAACCAATTTAGATGCCAATCAATATATCGCCGCAAACCCAAATTCGAACCTTGCCAGACAATTCGCTTGGAAACATATCACAGTTTTCGAATTTAAGGTGTTTTTGGGCCTATCCCTCAACATGGACGTTGCTGAAAAAAATGAGTTGCGATCATATTGGTCCACAGACCCGATTCATCATATGCCCGTGTTCTCTGCTGTCATGGCCAGGCATAGATATGAAAAAATTATGCAATTTTTGAACTTCAATGACAATGAACTCTGTTGCCTTCAGTTGTGACCCTGAATATGATCGGTTCCACAAAATTCAGCCCCTCGTAAATCACTTTAACCAAAAATTGCAGCCTTTTATACCCCCCCCCCCCCCCCCAACCAGCTTTCTGTGTAGATGAGTCCCTTAAGTTTTCTGTTTATATCGTAAAAAATTTAAATCCCAGTGGTGATCAAATACCACCAAAATAAACCTCTAATTGTGGGAAAAAAGGGTACAACATTGCATAACCGCGCAATTCCCTATTAAAGTAGCACAGTGCCAAATTGCAAAAATCTTCTGGTCATGAAGGGGGTAAAACCTTCCGGGGCTGAAGTGGTTAAACAGAAAGTGATAATGAAGGAGGAGTCAATAACCCAATGATGGTGGTCTTTAGGATCAGTCCAGTCTTCATCTTGGTTGCTCTTCCCCCCATCCTCACTCTCTGACCTCTGGTGGGGCTTAGCCCCGCTGTTATTCATGACTAAATCATGGACTAAATAAGGAAGTGCAGGACTTCTTGTGTTGGGAAGATAGCAATGAGTAATAGAGGGGGTGGGGACACTCGTCCTATAATCCCCTCATCACTGTCACTCCTATAAAAGACAGTTCTCGTTGTTTCCTCACTCTCTGACTAAGGTCCATGAATAAAGAAATGATCTGGTAGGAGATCAGAGGACCCATTTACTAGTTACCTTGAGGGTGGAATTGTAAGATCCTCAGAGACAAAGCTGTCTGATGTGGGCGGAGTCCTGGTTTAGGGGAACCAATCTGCTCATGTCTAGTATAATCTTTTTATTTCTATTTTAGTAGATGGACGGGAGATGAGGAAAACCTCAGAGGATTGTCTCACTTTGTCTCCAGACTGTAAAGTAGAAGATGAGGACATCACACAGTATAGTCCAGGAGAAAACCCGACTACCTCAAATGTCCATCCGGCACCACACAGTGTAGATGGACCATCGTATTCCTCTTATCCTGAGGAACCTCAGACTGTGCGGGACGGTGCCGGACCATCGTATTCCTCTTATCCTGAGGAACCTCAGACTGTGCGGGACGGTGCCGGACCATCGTATTCCTCTTATCCTGAGGAACCTCAGACTGTGAGGGACGGTGCCATCCTTCCAACAGAGAAGAGGTTTTCCTGTACTGAGTGCGGGAAGTTATTCAAATTCATATCCACTCTTAATGAGCATATGAGATCTCACACGGGGGAGAAGCCGTATGCCTGTACTGAGTGCGGGAAGTGTTTCCATTCTAAATCCAATCTTAATGTTCATAAAAGATCTCACACGGGGGAGAAGCCGTATTCCTGTCCTGAGTGTGGGAAATGTTTTTCAGTGAAGTCTCATCTTTACAAACATCAGAGATCTCACACGGGGGAAAAGCCATATTCCTGTCCTGAGTGCGGGAAATGTTTCTCACAGAAGTCCCATCTTGACACACATCAGCGATCTCACACGGGGGAGAAGCCTTTTTCCTGTCCGGAATGTGGGAAATGTTTTTCAGATCAGTCCAGTCTTTCCAGACATCAGAGCTCTCACCCGGGGCAGAAGCCACTTTCCTGTCTTGAGTGTGGAAAATGTTTTTCACAAAAGTCCAGTCTTTACACACATCAGAGATCTCACACGGGGGAGAAGCCTTTTTCCTGTCCTGAGTGCGGGAAATGTTTTTCACGAAAGTCCCATCTTGACACACATCAGCGATCTCACACGGGGGAGAAGCCTTTTTCCTGTCCGGGATGTGGGAAATGTTTTTCAGATCAGTCCAGTCTTTCCAGACATCAGAGCTCTCACCCGGGGCAGAAGCCACTTTCCTGTCTTGAGTGTGGAAAATGTTTTTCACAAAAGTCCAGTCTTTACACACATCAGAGATCTCACACGGGGGAGAAGCCTTTTTCCTGTCCTGAGTGCGGGAAATGTTTTTCACAGAAGTCCCATCTTTACACACATCAGAGATCTCACACGGGGGAGAAGCCGTATTGCTGTCCTGATTGCGGAAAATGTTTTTCAGACATGTCCACTCTTTACAGACATCAGAGATCTCACAGGGGGGAGAAGCCATATTCATGTCCTGAGTGTGGGAAATGTTTTTCACAGAAGTCCAATCTTTCCAAACATCAGAGATCTCACACGGGGAAAAGCCACTTTCCTGTCCTGAGTGAGGGAATTGTTCCTCACTGAAGTCCTGTCTTCCTGTACATCAGGGATCCCACACAACCCTTGAGGTGTCCTAGTGCCTTGAGTGCGGGAAATATCTTCTATATGAATGTTGCTGGACATCACAGCTCTCATGTGGGGAAGAAGCACACCCTGATATACACCTCAGATATTCTCCATGGCTGATCTTCATCATGTAAGAAACAGTTCATAAGTAGATCAGAGATCACCAAAGACATGGATGAAGTGTTGTACCGTGTTGGCCATTGATAGCAGGAGAAAAATAAAAATTGAGTCATTACCTTTCTGTAACACACGGCACTGTTATTGATTGCCAACTGTTAATTAACCACAAGATGGCAGTGTTCTTCAGGTTAGTTATTACAGATTTCAATATAGTAAAGCAAAGGATTCTTGAACTTGTGTGCTGATAACAGAACTTCTCTCCCCAGACATACTGAAACAGACTACATTTCCCAGAAGAGAGCAGAAGGGGAGGGAGCATATATAAAGAAAAGCCCAGGGAGTTCTGGGATAAGAAAAAAGGAGACTGTGAGAGGGGAGGATGTGTGGGAGAGCAGAGTTTTGATCCAGTAGGTCTCAGACTAGATCCGACTGAACCGGAGAGCCTAGAAGAGAGTTCCCAGAGCGCTGATTGTAGTGAGGAGTAGAATAGTTGGTCCTGCCTGCAGGTAGACTGGGTCATTTCCAGCAGCACCACTATCTCTGCAGGAGCAAAAGAGGCCCCGAGCAACAGGGCCACCCTTCTGCACCGCTACTCTCCAGGAATGGGTGAGAGGGTTCCTAACCCGTACCACACCATCGCGCACTACAAGTTCAGAAGTAGTTGCTGTCAGTTATTTAGTCTAGGATTCCTGCAATACAGGCTACCACATAGGGACACAGACTTTGTAGTCCAAATTGTGCTGTGACCTATCTATATCAGTGGCCCATTCTAGTGCCACACACCGTATATCAACTTTAATAGACTCTGTTTACCTGATTGGCAGGAACTGAAGAAAAGTATATTGCCCCAAGTCCTTCCTACACAAAGAAGCAATAAGTTGCACCTACAAAGTTCCTCACTTGGATATACTTCTGCTAAACCTTACTCCCACCCATTTTCAATTTGGATAACCTCCTTACCTTTGTTGAACACAGTTTAAACTCCTAGTTGTGTTGCCCTTACTAAAGGAGAACTCTGCCTAAAGTGACTGTTGGAAGAGAAAATGTTATATCATATATTTCTGGATTTTTACTGCCTGATTAATAAAGCCATTTGGCCTTTTGTAAGTAGTCTTGGAATGTCAATAAAGCGAGTTTACCCAGCAGAGTGTGTGCAACTGAAGAATGCTAATCAGAATCTTCATCTGGAGAAAGGATTCACGCATACCCCCTGGGGTATGGGCGTAGGAGAGCTTTGCCTCACAACACCTGGTGATGGAAAGATTAAAGTGCCCAATTGCCATGCCTGCAAACAGAGCTTCAAAGGGCCAATTGTTGCTAGAATCTTGACCTGGGTCAAGTTAGGTGTTCATAGACTAATGCTGCCCCCTTGTGGTAGAGAATAATATCCTTCCTGGAAGATGTTCGGGGGAATAATATACTTCCTGGAAGATGTTCGGGGGAATAATATACTTCCTGGTGATTAGGAAGTGAAAGGTGCAATTTTTCCTTTAACCACTAGTTCTGATTTTCATCTTATTATCTAATTATATTTACCTTATCATCGGCATAGAAAACAGCAAATATAAATAATTAACCCAACAACACGTTGATTAATACATTGTTCACTTTTATTATCCCAGACTGGGTGTTAAATAGGGATGAGCTTTATGTTCGAGTCGAACACGAGTTCGACTCGAACATTGGCTGTTCGCCCATTCGGCGAACAGCAAACAATTTGGGGTGTTCACGGCAAATTCGAAAAGCCGCAGATCACCCTTTAAATGTCTATGGGAGAAATCAAAAGTGTTAATTTTAAAGGTTAATATGCAAGTTATTGTCATAAAAAGGGTTTGGGGATCCGGGTCCTGCCTCAGGGGACATGTATCAATGCAAAAAAAAGTAAAAAAAACTGCAGTTTTTCCCGCCAATCCCTGAGGCAGTGTGTTCAGAAAGGTGGTTAGTAAATAGTCTGGGTCTAGGTCCAGTAGGAGAAGCTCCCAGCCTGGAGGACTGTGATCCTCCCAGCTCCCAGGCCACCCTGCACCTTTACCATGAGCCCAGCAAGGCCCCGCACCTATGAAAGGCTGGGGCTTTATTTTCAGAGTAACTGCAAGCTATAGAAGGGGCATTTCACCTGGGATCCAGTCTGGAGAGTCCACTACACAGCTGTCTGCCTGATGCTGAGAAAGGCCCCCCAGCACCCAAGGACTTGTGAGTATAGACCTGAGAGCAGGATCTGGGTAAATGTTGTTGGTAACCCCCCCTGTTGCACAAAGACTGAGGTTCGCCTAGCCTGTGACACTGCTTTGGTGCCCAGTGATGTCCATTTCCCAAGAGCTGTGTCTAGGGGACTTTTCAAGAAGTATTAGTTGTATTCAAAAGCGAAATCCCCTAGACTACTGGAGCCAGAAGTGTGGATGATCCGTGTGCCTGGCTGCTCTTATACTGCGGGAAAATTGGATCTGGGACAAGATAGTGGGACCAGCCAGAGTGTCTGCACTACAGTTATTACCAGGTTGCAGCTAGGGGGAGCTCTAATGTTTAGTGTGTGACCACAGAAAAGTGAGTCCATCTAGCTCACATTAACCCTTTCGCTGCCAATGCTGTTTTTGTATATTTTTTTTGCATACATGTAAAAGGATAATTCACCTTTTAAACAAGGTAAAAAAAATGTGCATTGAAACCATTGTACCTGTGATCGGCAGATTGTGGGGGTAATGCAGGTCTCCTGATGGCTGCCAGTGTAAGATGTCTGTTCATACCTCACATGGGCAGGTAGTTACACAATGACAGGAACCATTAATGAACTACGTATAGCGATCACCAGTGCCCTGGTTGTTCATTGAAAATTACAAGCCATCAGCCACAAAGGCTGACAGTATTTGTAGTTTTCCCATTCACAGAACTCTGTGAACAAATGACATGGCCAAGTGGGCGGAGCCCCGACATGCCCGCTTTTCTTACAAATTGTGAGGGTGAGTTCGGGCAAAGCTTTCTTTCTTGAGCACTATTCAGCTTGTTCCCAGAAGACCCTGTTAGATTGTATTACTACTGTGCAGTCTCTGGTTAGACGAGGCAAATGTAAACTAATCTTTCTTCTGACTTTATACCAAGCCCCGGTCAAAGATACTCTCCCCAATTTCAGTCAATTCACACTTATTCAGTCCTTCCTCCAGACACCAAAAACCTCTTCCTTCATTCCCCTTAGTAACCACAGCTGCTCCTGAGTACTCCATACTTCCAACTGTATATCAGCATGGAAGGCTCCCTCTACCACTCAGTTGCCCTTGTCAACCCATCAGAAATCCTTCTCTGCCACTGCTACCTTTACTTCTCTATATCTGAGTGTGGTCACTACTTCCCCACGAGCAGTACTAACTGGTAGGCACCCCACCAGCATTTAAACCAAAAAAGAAACAATATTTTTTTCCCACTCGCACAATTCTGTCACTGTCCACTCCTGCATCAACCACTGATCCTGTGCCAGTTCCTGCCCTCATGCCTGCTGCCTCACACCAGTCTGCCTCCATGACAGCTGCTTCAATCCAGCCGTTTCAAGTGCTTACCACTCCAGGCCAGCTTCTTCATGTTGCCTGCTGCTCCAGTCCAGCTTTTTCAAGTGATTGCTGCTCCAGTCCAGCCTGCTTCCATGGCTTCTGCTCCAGTCCAGCCTGTTCCAGTGATTGCTGCTCCAAGTCCAGCTTTCTTCCATGGCTTCTGCTTCAGTCCAGCCTACACTAATCATACCTGCCAAGTCCTGCCTGTCCCTGTACCAGCTACTGAAGTTTGAAATGGCACTGCATCAACTATGGGCCAGTCTGCTCCATACTCTGCCACAGTTCTGACATCTGTCCTCTCATATTTTTGGACTCTCAATAATGGCCTTATTCTACCGCAAAAATATCTGATCAGGCTTTTCTAAAAAGTTCCATCCATCTGTCAGGGACATTCCAGTAGTAGGCAGATGCGCATGCGCGGTCCTGCGGGTGGGAACAGGCACTCTATACACAGGACTGCATATGACATGTTCCTGACCCCTGCACTCTATACACAGGTCTGTATATGACATGTTCCTGATCACCGCACTCTATACACAGGACTGTATATGACATGTTCCTGACCACTGCACTCTATACACAGGACTGTATATGACATGTTCCTGACCCCTTCCCTCTATACACAGGACTGTATATGACATGTTCCTGACCCCTGCACTCTATACACAGGACTGTATATGACATGTTCCTGACCACCTCACTCTATACACAGGACTGTATATGACATGTTCCTGACCCCTTCCCTCTATACACAGGACTGTATATGACATGTTCCTGACCCCTGCACTCTATACACAGGACTGTATATTACATGTTCCTGACCCCTGCACTCTATACACAGGACTGTATATGACATGTTCCTGACCCCTGCACTCTATACACAGGACTGTATATGACATGTTCCTGACCCCTGCACTCTATACACAGGACTGTATATGACATGTTCCTGACCACCGCACTCTATACACAGGTCTGTATATGACATGTTCCTGACCACTGCACTCTATACACAGGATTGTATATGACATGTTCCTGACCACTGCACTCTATACACAGGACTGTATATAACATGTTCCTGACCACCGCACTCTATACACAGGACTGTATATGACATGTTCCTGACCACTGCACTCTATACACAGGACTGTATATGACATGTTCCTGACCCCTTCCCTCTATACACAGGACTGTATATGACATGTTCCTGACCCCTGCACTCTATACACAGGACTGTATATGACATGTTCCTGACCACCTCACTCTATACACAGGACTGTATATGACATGTTCCTGACCCCTTCCCTCTATACACAGGACTGTATATGACATGTTCCTGACCCCTGCACTCTATACACAGGACTGTATATTACATGTTCCTGACCCCTGCACTCTATACACAGGACTGTATATGACATGTTCCTGACCCCTGCACTCTATACACAGGACTGTATATGACATGTTCCTGACCACCGCACTCTATACACAGGACTGTATATGACATGTTCCTGACCACTGCACTCTATACACAGGGCTGTATATGACATGTTCCTGACCACCGCACTCTATACACAGGTCTGTATATGACATGTTCCTGACCACTGCACTCTATACACAGGATTGTATATGACATGTTCCTGACCACTGCACTCTATACACAGGACTGTATATAACATGTTCCCGACCACCGCACTCTATACACAGGACTGTATATGACATGTTCCTGACCACTGCACTCTATACACAGGACTGTATATGACATGTTCCTGACCCCTTCCCTCTATACACAGGACTGTATATGACATGTTCCTGACCCCTGCACTCTATACACAGGACTGTATATGACATGTTCCTGACCCCTGCACTCTATACACAGGACTGTATATGTCATGTTCCTGACCACCGCACTCTATACACAGGACTGTATAAGACATGTTCCTGACCACCGCACTCTATACACAGGGCTGTATATGACATGTTCCTGACCACCGCACTCTATACACATATAGCGGACCCCCACTCTCTCTCCGACTGTCTTTAACGGCTGCTCCGGCTCTGGTCTAGTGGTACCTCCGAGGAGAGAGAGGGGCGGGGCACTACGCCAAGCTTTCACCACAGATGTAGTAGGTGTATGCAAAGTTCTGTTACCTTTCGGGCCGGTGTCCTGCAGTAAGAGCTCCTTCTCTGGAACAGTGTCTGTATTAAAAGAGCCCCACACCACTAAAGTCCAACACTCCTTTATTTCCTCAGCATAGGATGACACACCATCAGTTGGACTTCCTTTATACGAACAGGGGATGTGGATACAAGTAAGCCCAGGCACAGTGAACTCTCCTATTCCTGTAGTGAGTCGAATAGGCATGGCGCACGGTCTCTGCCACCTACCGGGTGAACTGTTGCAGCCCCTGCCACAGGCCTGTAGATAACGGTCCCTGCTTGCGACCTTTAGGAAGAATGTCTCTGCCAGACTTTTCCTCAATAGAACCACCTTCCGTGTGTATCAGCCCCTGTTTGAGAGGGCATCCCTCCAGACGGTCTCCGGAGGCCCTCGCCCGTCACCGTAAGTCTGCTGCACCAGGTCTTCGGAGAGGCCACCCTCCAGTCCATTGCGTCTTAGATTCGGGTATCCATCCCCCGGATACCCTAGGACGATCCCTCCCAGGCGGAACCCAGTGGAAGAAGCTGGGCCCCAGGCTAGGACAAGTACCTCACCCCAGACCGAAGGTGTCTGGGATGGCTCCCAAACTCCCGGTGTCCAGGCCTAGGCCACCTGGACACCGCCCACAGACAGCAGCCCTCAGGCTAAAGGTGCCTGGGACTCGAAGACCTCGTGGCCAAGATGTCCGCCCCCTTTATGTCCTCTCCCGGCATGCACAGCGGGTTCCTGGCCCCGCCGTACAGGTGCCGCGAGAGGCCACAAAAGGACACGGCCCTCCAGTAATGGTTCAACCCAGGGCGACAGCGCCACCCTCTGGGCTGCAGGGAACTGAGCATCACTGATATTCTGACCCGAACAACAAATTCAAAACCACATGCCCGCTACATCCTCCCCCTGGTACTTTGACACTGGTCCCCAGTGTCTGGGGTGAACCATGCCCTCCACAGCGACATGGCCCAGTCCAGAGACCGACTAAAAATTCAAAAAACTCCCAAAAGATTTGAAAAAAAACTAAACTCCCTCTAATACCGCTGTGCCTGAGCTTCACACACGAAGGGAAGGGAAACAACAACACATAACTGTAACACTTTCCACCAGATCACATCAGCATTTAACACCAAAAATATTTTTTTACACCCCATCCTAACTAAGACCTGCCCCTTTCCAGCGGTCTTGATGAGATGCTCTCCTGCAGAAAAAAACGTTAGCACACATAAACCCTGACACAGATGTTCGTGTACGAGAAAAAAACCTCTCTGTGAAGAAATCTTTTTCTCCTATGAGTGCATGTTTTGGAAAGTGTATGTCGTTGCACAGCACTGCCACCTGGTGACAGCGCCGCGGTAACTGCACTTGTAGGGACTTCATCGGTGGCCCTATGTACCCCAGAGTCCATGACCACTTGCTGGAGAAAGAAGAACAAACAACCGGAACAGTTCCTCAACTCCTACAGAGAGCACAGACGCCCCCTTTTTTTTCTTTTTTAAAGTACCGTCACTGATGATATTCAAACAAAAAAATAAATAAAAATCAAGCAGCACGACTGGGAAGTGCAATTCAGTGGAAATCAAGAACGGAGTCTCTTTCTCCTCACAGATAGAAACGGGGATGCGGCAGGACAAGGGGCTTCAAATGCTGGTCCATAGTCTCCAGATGGTATTCAACATCTTCTCCCTCCTTACGCCGGATCAGCACCTTGTCCACATGAATATGCCGCCCCAGCATCCACTCTGCCTTGCAGTCCTTGAAATGCTGTGATGCTTTTGGAGAGCAGGCCAAGTACCTGCGCGTGTGTGGAACCTGAAGGTGGGTCCACACAAAGTCATTATACCAGCGCTCTCGGCACACCTCCACTTCGTAAAGTAGTTCTTTTGAGAGGTACGGATATTCCCATCCATAATCAGTAGCGACCTTCTGGCAAAACAAACGCTGGAGCCTCGCCAGCGGAGGCATGGTGGCTTTGTCCCCTTCGCCAGGTAAAACTACTGAGTCCGGATGGCGAGGGACCTTGGTCCCATCAGATCTGGGCATAGGTGCCCGAAGCACAAGTCTCTTTTCCCCGGTATTAGCTGTAAATGGCACCGGGGAAGCGGGGGCAGGCTGGGGACGGGATCCCTCCTCAGGCGCTGGTGCCTCCACCCGGGGTGTACTATCCCCTGTAGACATGGGTGGGTCCCCACTTCTGCGGGACGAGGCACGGGGAATTTTGTCCCAGCCCTTTGTAGTGAACAGTTCATCAATGATGGCGTTGTCTCCAGCGTCGGAGAGCGACTCCAGGTCGGAGGTGTCACACTCCTCCGCGGGTATGTAGCTCGTTGTGGAAACGGAGCCACCACCTCCCGCGGACTTACTGGGCCATGACTTCCCGACACCTCCGCCCACACACACAGTCCCTCCGCCCAGCTTACCTCGGCCTTTGCTGTGAACGGGATGTCCGGGACTCTTCCCACCGGATTCATCCGGGCCGGGCGTAGGCGAGCAGGATAGTCCACCGCAACCGCTCGACGGGGCTACCCAGCCGGTCTTTCTCTTCGGCGGTGGACACTGCGAGACTGTGGTGACCGAGTCAGCATCCTCGGATTTCTCCCGTTGAGTCTGTGCGACCTCCTCCACGGTCGCTGCAGTGCGCATAGGGATGGCTCTCTCAGCAATGATTCCTCCTGCTAGAGTGGTGTCGCCTGTATTTCGACCGGGGTAAATGGTTCGTGGCCTTTCAATGACTGGATCCACTTCAAAGAGAAACTCCCCACAGGCCTCGCATCGCCCGAATGGCTTCAGCTGACACACCAGTCCCGAACATCCGGGACAAATCAAACCCAGGGCCTCAACGTCCATACATGAGTACAGGGCGAATCGTCCCCGGGCTTCAGCCGTATCTGTCACCGGAGCAGCAGTAGTCAAAGTCGTGGATGAAGGGTGAACAGGAATCCACGATGTTTGTCTGAACATGGTGACTTGCTGCTGGTCCATTGCGCACTGCAAGTTTCGCGCCAAAGTCCCCACGTGTAGTCTTTCACACGGCTGGACTCCTCCCCTTTTGCGCTTCAGTTCGCGGGCTTTCTCCCGGCCTAGGTCACGTCCACGAACTGAACAGGGAGGGTGTGCCTCATGGCGCAGTGCAATTAAAGTCCCCAAGTGTAGTACCTCCCACGGCTGGACTCCTCCCTCTCCCCGCTCTTTCTGCATGGGCCTTTCCCGTCTTGGGGTCAATTCCACGACTTCGAGCACAGGGATGCACTGTGGGCCTACTTGTAACTCTTCCAGGCAAACACTCTCCGGTTCCATACTTCTTGCTCTAAGTTGCACGAACACCATCCCGGACCCGAGCCCCCACGTGTAGCGGACCCCCACTCTCTCTCCGTCAGTCTTTAACGGCTGCTCCGGCTCTGGTCTAGGGGTACCTCGGAGGAGAGAGAGGGGCGGGGCACTACGCCAAGCTTTCACCACAAATGTAGTAGGTGTATGCAAAGTTCTGTTACCTTTCGGGCCGGTGTCCTGCAGTAAGAGCTCCTTCTCTGGAACAGTGTCTGTATTAAAAGAGCCCCACACCACTAAAGTCCAACACTCCTTTATTTCCACAGCATAGAATGTCACACAATCAGTTGGACTTCCTTTAAACGAACAGGGGGGGGGGTGTGGATACAAATAAGCCCAGGCACAGTGAACTCTCCTTTTCCTGTAATGAGTCGAATAGGCATGGCGCACGGTCTCTGCCACCGACCGTGAAGTGGTAGCTGCCACCTACCGGGTGAACTATTGCAGCCCCTGCCACAGGCCTGTAGATAACGGTCCCTGCTTGCGACCTTTAGGAAGAATGTCTCTGCCAGACTTTTCCTCAATAGAACCACCTTCCGTGTGTATCAGCCCCTGTTTGAGAGGGCATCCCTCCAGACGGTCTCTGGAGGTCCTCGCCCGTCACCGGCAGTCTGCTGCACCAGGTCTTCGGAGAGGCCACCCTCCAGTCCATTGCGTCTTAGATTCGGGTATCCATCCCCCGGATACCCTAGGACGATCCCTCCCAGGCGGAACCCAGTGGAAGAAGCTGGGCCCCAGGCTAGGACAAGTACCTCACCCCAGACCGAAGGTGTCTGGGATGGCTCCCGAACTCCCGGTGTCCAGGCCTAGGCCACCTGGACACCGCCCACGGACAGCAGCCCCCTCAGGCTAAAGGTGCCTGGGACTCGAAGACCTCGTGGCCAAGATGTCCGCCCCCTTTATGTCCTCTCCCGGTATGCACAGCGGGTTCCCCGCCCGCCGTACAGGTGCCGCGAGAGGCCACAAAAGGACACGGCCCTCCAGTAATGGTTCAACCCCGGCCCAGAGCGACAGCGCCACCCTCTGGGCCGCAGGGAACTGAGCATCACTGATATTGACCCGAACAACAAATTCAAAACCACATGCCCGCTACACACAGGACTGTATATGACATGTTCCTGACCGCTGCACTCTATACACAGGACTGTATATGACATGTTCCTGACCACTGCACTCTATACACAGGACTGTATATGACATGTTCCTGACCGCTGCATTCTTTTTTTTCCCCGTTAAAGTTTTTTATTGAGTTAAAAAAAAAAAAAACAATTTAGTACCAAAAATACTTCAAATTCTTATTCGTACACTGTTATCGTTATTATCAAGGTATCTATTAGGTGTCAGACATCCAACGTAACTTAGCATTAGCAATATCAATTTTAACCATCTAAATATTGTTCAAGTGCTTAATCAGGTAAATATAAATCCCTGTTTACCCCAATGGGGTCATGCTGTAAACATGGGATTATGACTCTATATAAGAAAAAAAACTACATAAACCTGCAAGGGAAGGAAGGGGAGGGGAGAGGGGATGATATGGAAGTTATCCTATACATTCATCTAATGGTAATATTGCTATCGTAGTCTCACAGGAGCACATTCAATAGTTCTTAGAATTCTTCAGAAAATTTGAGGCCCTAGGGTGATTAGTCCATTCATTCCAATATTTCATGAATTTAGTTATGGAACCTTTTTTGTGTGCCCACATTAACTCATAGTGAGCCTGAGTGTCGAGTCTCTGAATGACATCTGATAAATTAGGTGCTAAGGTAGATTTCCATAATTTGGTTATAGTGAGTCTAGCTGCTGTAAGGATGTTAGCGACTATAATTCTATAATGGGAGGGATAAACGTCTAGGTTTAAATTTAATAATGCCATTTCTGGTGTGAGTCTCTTTAGATTTCCAGTAAGAGATGCTATAAATGAGGAGACATTTTTCCAAAAACTAGATAAGGCCTTACAACTCCACAATGTGTGTATTAAGTTGCCAGTATGGGAATCACATCTCCAGCAGGTGGGGGATGAAGAGGGAAATATTTCGGAGAGTCTGTATGGGGTCAAATACCAGCGGTTCAGTATTTTTTGGGCGTTTTCCCAAATGTTCTACACATGATGATGCGGTGTTGTTAATGTGTATGGCTTTCTGCCATTCTTCCCATGAGAAGGTTTGCGCTAGATCCTTCTCCCACTTGATCATGTTTATAGTTTTGGTATGAAGTGGAAAAGATGAGAGGAGTTTATATATATAGGATATGCCCCTTTTACTATAGTTTTTATACGAAGTGAAAAATTCCCAAAGCTCACCAGGGAGTTCCACACTTCTTTCCGGGTTGAAATTTTTATTAGATAGTTTGGCGTTGAGCTTTGTTGTTATATTGAATTTATGATCAGCCGGTAATTGATCAAAGAAGTTAATTCCCTGTTTAGTCCAGGAAGAAGTATTAATACGTGTTTTACAATAGTCAACTACAATTATCGGGACTGGCATATGGACTGGGGTAATTGTTGGATATAGTTTCGTTAAAGCGAACTTCCAGGCTGTCAGGGTGGCTTTAATTGTCAGGAAGTTGGGTATATTTATTTTTGGTAAAATATAGCGGGCCATGAATAGGGAGAATAGGTCATTTCCTTTAGATGTTTCCCGTTCAATGTTCAGCCACAATTTATCATTTGAGTATCTGAACCAGTATCTCATTTGGTCTAAGAGTGTGGCAAAGTAGTATAAACGTAAATCAGGGAGGTTCAATCCTCCTTTGGATTTAGCTAATGACATAATCGATAAAGCAATTCTAGGTTTTTTCCCTAACCAGATCAAGTTGTTCAACTTCGAGTTGATTTGTGTGAAGAATTTAGCTGGTAAGGGGATAGGAAGAGAGCGGAAGTAGTATAAGATCTTCGGCAATGTCTTCATTTTAAAAGCTGCTATCCTTCCAATCCAGGAAAGCTGAGTTTTTTTTAATTGAGAGTATATCTTGTGTTATTTGGGTCAATAAAGATGGGTAATTGGCTTTATATAATTTAGTAGGTGGGTACGTAAGTTGAATCCCTAGATAGGTAATAGAGGGGTTGTCCTAATTGTAATTAGATTGTTGTCTTAGTTTAACGACTTGATCTGGTGAGATATTCATAGGTAAGATAAAACATTTATCATGATTAATCTTATAATAGGAAATTGATCCAAATGTATCTAGGACAGTGGTTCCTTTTTTCAGTAGTGTGTCGGTTATGGATAAAGTCAAAAGGACATCGTCAGCAAATAGTCCAAATTTATGTTCTATTTGTCCTATCTTAATCCCTACGATATTGGGGTTCGCTCTCAAAGCTATCGCGAGGGGCTCTATAGCTAACGAAAATATAATAGGTGACAAAGGGCACCCCTGTCTAGTTCCTTTCGAGAGGTTAAATTGTTTAGAGATACTTCCTGATGTATATACCCTGGCAGAAGTATTCGTATAAAGTGACATTATTGCTTCAAAAATGAATCCCGAGAGCCCGAATCTCTTAAGGGTCTCAGCTATATAGCCCCAATGCACTCTGTTGAATGCCTTCTCCGCATCTAGACCAAGAAGCAGAGAAGGGACTCGACTGTGTTCTATATGATTGAGCAGATCAATCATTCGTCTGGTACTGTCTGGGCCTTGACGACCTCTTACGAAACCAACCTGATCTGGTTCGATTAGGTAAGGTGTGATTTCTAACATTCGATTGGCTATAACCTTAGCAAAGATTTTCAGATCAGAGTTGAGCAGTGAGATGGGTCTATAGTTAGATAGTGACTCTGGATCTTTCCCTTGTTTTGGAATTGTGATAATAATTGTTACAAGCATTTCTTTGGGGAATGAGTGAGTGCTGACAGCATTGTTAAAAACTCTTGTTAGATATGGGGAGAGCAGTTTCAAATGCCTTAAAATATTCGCTAGATAGACCATCTGCCCCGGGAGCTTTATTTAGTGGTAACAATGAGATTACTTTTTTAATTTCATCTAAGGTTATGGGATCATTTAATTTTCCTAGAGTAGTGGGGTCTACTGTGGGGATATTCATTTTATTTAGAAATTGGGCTATATCTATTGGTTGTGGCTGGGAGACACTTTGGTCCTCTTTTAGGTTATATAGACCTTCATAGTAATCTGCAAACGCGTCGGCTATATTTTGTGGGTTATATAATGTTTTAAATAAAAATAACAGTGTACTAAGAAATAAACCGCCCCCTTTCCTTAACACACTCCACTGCGCCTTGGAGAAACGTCTGATAAATTCAGACTGAATTACCCTATTAGCTGCTACTTTAAAAAATAAAAAGTGAAAAATAATTTTGAATAACCAAAATAGTAGCGCTCAGTGTCTTACAACACAAATCTAAATATAAACCATATACACTCCGTGAGATAGTGCATTTACTCCAGGGTAAATGCTTTTGTTTTTTCATGTGGGAGACTTGACTGACCTAATTTCATCGTTTTGGAATCGTTTGTGATACCCTGGGGGGTAATCAAGCTGATTAGCCAAGCATGAGAGTGCGAGGCATATTCTTGTGGTGAGTGCAAGTCCTTAGGGAGTGGAATCACTGAGCACATTGGTGTGGTGAAGGTTTGAAGAAAACACAAGAAAGTTTTATTTGTCATCATCTTCATTTGAAGTCACTTTTAGATGCACTTTTTATGGACTTATTTTGTGCACTTTTTTATGGACTAATTTTCAGTTAAACACTTTAAATCAATTGTTTTAAATCACTGTCATGAACGTTATGGACACTTGATGAGTTTATTGTATGCACATTTCTTTACAGGGTGTATATTTATGAACATTCGCATTTATGCACTATCTCACGGAGTGTATATGGTTTATATTTATATAATGTTTTACCTGATTTGTGATGAATTATTTTATGAATTTTCTGTTTATTTTGTCTATTACGTAATTGGAGAGCCAGGAGTTTACCCGCTTTGTTTCCCTGTGAGTAATGATTTAGTTTTAGTTTTATTAAGGTATTTTTCATGGTTGGAGATCAGTATCGCTCTAAGCTCGTTCCTAGTCTCATTAAGCTGTTGAAGGAGAATGAGATTAATTGGTGATATTTTCTGTTCTTTCTCTAATTTATCTATTTTTGTTAGCAGATTAGTTACTGCCTGTGATCTTCTTTTTTTTTTCCCTTGATGCCATCTGGATCAGTATTCCTCTAATAAATGCCTTATGGGCACACCATATGCAAGAGACAGAGACTGCGTCATTATCGTTCAGTTTGAAAAATTCTTCTAGTCTTTCCCTCATCACTGTCAGAGCTTCCCTTTGAGACAAAATGTAAGTGTTATTTCTCCACAGTATGTGATTGGAATTTTGTTGGGCTAGATCAATAACTAACGAGATTGGAGCATGGTCAGACCATGTTATGTTATGTATACTCACATCTTTGGTTTTTTGTAGGAGAGCTCTGTCAGTGATGAAGAAGTCAATCCTAGAGTAGGATCTATGAACATTCGAGTAGAAAGTAAAGTCTTTTTCTGATGCGTGGAGACATCTCCAAGGGTCATGGAGGTCCTCTTGTAAGAAGATGTCCTTCAGACCTTTTCTCTTGGAATGGATTCCTTTAGTGGTGTCCAGAAGTGGGTCCATCGTCGCATTAAAATCACCACAGAAGATAATATTGCCTTTCTGTATTTTTTTGGTTATTTTGAAAACTTTTTGTAGGAATTGATGTGAGTTTTTTATTCGGAGCATATATATTAGCAATCGTCAGTACTGAATTGTCAATTTTTGCAACCAGAATAACATATCTTCCGTGACGATCGATTTTAGAATCTAAAAGTTGAAAAGAGATCGAGTCTTTGATGATCGTCAGGACTCCTTTTTTCTTCTTGTGGTTGTGAGAGGCAAAGATAAGCTGGAATTTAGGGTGAGCAAATTGCGGAGGGTTGTCTTTTGCAAAGTGCGATTCCTGAATGCACAGAATGTCGCTTCCGAATTTTAAGGCATCGTTCCATAGGGCTTTCCTCTTGAAAGGGATGTTGAGACCTTTTGCATTTAGTGACAATATTTTCAAATTAGTCATAGCGGATACATTTTCACATTGGTGAGTTGCTTAAAAATTGAATGTAGTAGAAGCAAACAGTGTCCATCGACTACGTAACTTCCATGAATGTAAAGGAAAGTCTGATAAACGTTATGTGGGGGGGAAGGGAAGGGAGTTAGACTTGTGGTCTAGAACGTAAAGAAACATATAAGTGAGTCGCCAAGCAACTCTTGTGTGCATATCAAATTGCACTCTCGTTGTGGGGATTCTATAGGTCAAAAGGTCAGAGATTTTAGGGTTAGTGACTCCCTGTGTAACATGAGCCTGAGGGTCTTGGATCGTGGTCGTACGGAGGGAAAGAGATGGTGAGTTCTTTCCTTTGGTGTTTGACCAGCGGGCAAGTCATCCATGACTGACACTCCATGGAGGTGTCATTTTCTCTTTGGTGGATTTATTGGTCGGGGTATCTTCATCATTTGGGAGTAGACCCCATTTTCTCAGTATTTTGAGGCCGTCTTCGATCGTATGGATTGAATGCAATCTGTTATCTCTCTCAACATTCAGTTTGGTTGGGAATCCCCATCTGTAAATTATTTTGTGGTTGCATAAAATTTTGGTGATCCGGTTCAGATTTTTCCGCGCCAGAATAGTAGCTTGGGAAAGGTCGGAGTACAGGATTATTCCTGCATAGGGGTCTGGTAGTGGCGCATGTTGTCTTGCGTATTATATTAACAAATCTTTTGTCTGAAATAAATGGATCTTGGCGATCACATCTCTTGGAAGTTTTTCCGGAATATGTGATGGCTTGGACAATCTGTGGGCTCTGTCGATCACCAGATCTTGGTTTTGCAATGAGGGGATAAGATCTGTAAACATTTTTTGCAAAAAAAAATTAAGATCAATATTTTTTACGTTTTCAGGAATGCCGCGGAATTTTATATTATTTCTTCTAGAGCGATCTTCGAGGTCTGCGACTTTAAGTCTTAATTGTCTGACTTCTTCCTCTAGTGCAAAATGGTCATCTACCAGTTCATTATGGGCATCAGTGAAATCAGTCATTTTATTTTCAATGTAATCCACTCTCTCACCTAAATCATCTATTTCCAGTTTAGATTTTTGCATAAAAGATTTCATGTCGTGTTGGATTGCCCCATGCAATGATTTTAACATTTCTTTCATGTCAGTATCTAACATTGCTTTGCCAGAAGTTGGAAAGGAATCCAGCTTTTCCTCATAGGGGTTAATATCTGCATCTGAGTCAATGTCAATGTCATTTTCACTTACTTTTTGCTCTGCAGCAGATACCTTCCTCCTTTGCCTTGCAGGGCTGATAACATCAGACTGAAAGGTGTCTTGCTCTTTTAGGAGCTGCTGAGGCTGTGTTGCTTGTGTCTCTCCTCTCCCTGCGCGGGCTGTCAGCTTTCCTGTGTGTGTGAGGGAGGAGGGACCAGCGCCATCTTCTTTTCTAGGAGACCCGGCCGGGCTGTTAAAGGACCCCAATTTGCGGGGTTTCTTCCATGAGTTGCGCTTCCCCATGTCGGGGATGAGGTTCTCTGTTACCTCCAGTGTGCTGCTGTGTCCTCGGGCACTCTAAATGTCACCGCTAGCCACTATAGGGAGTAATGTGCGGTAGGAGCTGTAGCAGTGAGCGTCCATACAGTTCCGCCGTTGGCCACGCCCCCCCCTGACCGCTGCATTCTATACACAGGACTGTATATGACATGTTCCTGACCATCGCACTCTATACACAGGACTGTATATGACATGTTCCTGACCACTGTACTCTATACACAGGACTGTATATGACATGTTCCTGACCACTGCACTCTATACACAGGGCTGTATATGACATGTTCCTGACCACCGCACTCTATACACAGGACTGTATATGACATGTTCCCGACCACTGCACTCTATACACAGGGTTGTATATGACATGTTCCTGACCACCGCACTCTATACACAGGTCTGTATATGACATGTTCCTGACCACCGCACTCTATACACAGGATTGTATATGACATGTTCCTGACCACTGCACTCTATACACAGGACTGTATATGACATGTTCCTGACCACTGCACTCTATACACAGGGCTGTATATGACATGTTCCTGACCACCGCACTCTATACACAGGGCTGTGTATGTATGATCGTGGTCATCAGTATGAAATCATGCCTAAGGGGTCTATTTATAGAAAATTTATTGGATGACTGTGACAAGCATTTGCCCAGCTGTGATATATTCAGGCCAATATTTAATTAATACAGTGATTTTCTATGATCATCAGCTACATCTAGTGGTCATAATGAAGTATATTTTTTAAAAAAAAGCATCATACAGCATTATGGCCACTAGATGGAGCCAATTATTATAGAAAATACATCTGATAATTGTCATGGCTGGACAAATGCGTGTCACATTCCTTCAATGTTTTGTTTCTTCAAAATAGAACTCTAAGTGATTGTAAAAGCTTACACCACAAAATGCCAATGAAAAGTAATGACACCATTTTTATTTTTCTCCTGCTATCAATGGCCAACACGGTACAACACTTCATCCATGTCTTTGGTGATCTCTGATCTCCTTATGAACTGTTTCTTAGATGAAGATCAGCCATGGAGTACAGCCGTGGACAAAAGCTTTAAGAATGACAAATATAAATTTTCACAAAGTCTGTTGCTTCAGTGTTTTTAGATCTTTTTGTGAGATATTACTATGGGATACTGAAGTACAATTACAAGCATTTCATATGTGTCCAAGGCTTTTATTGATAATTACACTAAGTTTATGCAAAGAGTCAATTTTTGCAGTGATGACCCTTCTTTTTCAAGACTTCTGCAATTCTCCCCGGCATGCTGTCACTCAACTTCAGGGCCACATCCTGACTGATGGCCGCCCCCCCATTCTTGCATAATCAATGCTTGGAGTTCGTCAGAATTTGTGGGGATGTTTTGTTCACCCGCCTCTTTTTTTTTTTTTATAAATTCTTTATTTTGATTTTTTACTTTCACAAAGATAGAAATTTCACATTTCATACAATATATCTATACAATGCTTCTGTTATTTTTCTCATAACGTCTTCTCTTTAGTTTATATTGATTATTCTTTACATACCTTCAAAAATAACATTCATTGAGATTAAGAGAGAGAACGTGATATCAAAAAGAAGGCAGAAATAAAGACAAATATTATAACGTATACGTGTATACATAACTGCACACGCATAAAAAATAAATACCCGCATTTCTTCCCCTTCATTTCTCTCTATTCTCTCTCCTCCTTTATCATCTTAACCACAAGTTTTTATCCTATTCTACTTTATTACTTTATCTATGTTCCATTTTTATTAACCTGGGATCCCCCCTGGTTATCCCCCTCCCTTTTAGAAACGGGCCCCAAAAAAGAAAAAAAAAAAAAGAGGAGAGAATCAGATCGGCCTGATAAATACCAGGCCTGATAATTACCAGTCTATATCTCTCCCCAGCCCCTCCGGCACCCCTCCCCCTTATCCCAACTGCTCCCTGTATGCAATGTAAGGGGCCCAGGTTTGAAGATATTTGTCCTCCTGCTCCCTCATAATCATGGTTCACCCGCTTCTTGAGGACTGACCACAAGTTCCCAATGGGATTAAGGTCCGGGGAGTTACCTGGCCATAGGGTGACCACATTTCCAAACTACCATTCAGGGACACCCCCCCTTCCCAAAAATCAGCTTGTGCTGTAACGAATCACAGCACAGTGATTGGACACAAGAGGCGGTATTTATGATTTCTCCAATCACAAGCAGGGGGCGGGGATTGTGCTCCTCCAGGCAATCCCGTCCAGGAGTACTGTCAGTGAGTAAAGCGGTGATGTGGCGGCCTTTTTTGGGGGCATCAGATTGGCCCGGGGGGTGGCTGTGTCCGTTTCATTCCGGGACACTGTATTGTCCTGGAATGAATGTGCCCGGGACAGACCTGCAAAATGCGGGACTGTCCCGGGCAATCCGGGACACGTGGTCACCCTACCTGGCCATGGACACAAAATGTCCATGTTTTGTTCCCCAAGCCACTTGGTTATCACTCTGTCTTATAGCAAGGTGCTCCATCATGCTGGAAAAGGCATTGTTCCTCAAACTGTTCTTGGATGGTTGGGAGAAGTTGCTCTCGGAGGATGTTTTTGTACCATTCTTTATTCATGGCAAATTGTGAGTGAGCCTCGCACTCCCTTGGCTGAGAAGCAACCCCACACATGAATGGTCTCAGGATGCTTTACTGGTAGGTATGACACAAGACTGATGATAGGGCTCACCTTTTCTTCTCTGGACAAGGATTTTCCCGAATACCCCAAACAATAGGAAAGGGGATTGATCAGAGAAAATGACTTTCCCCCAGTCCTCAGCAGTCCAATCCCTGTACCTTTTGCAGATGATCAGCCTGTCCCTGATGTTTTTCCTGGAGAGAAGTGACTTCTTTGCAGCCCTTCTGGACACCAGGTCATCCTCCAAAAGTCTTCACCTCACTGTGTGTGCCGATGTCCTCACACCTGCCTGCTGCCATTCCTGAGCTCTGCACTGGTGGTGCCCCGATCCCACATCTGAATCAACTGTAGGAGACAGTCCTGGCGCTTGCTGGACTTTCTTAGGCTCCCTGAAGCGGAAATGTTTTTTATGGGATTAAGTTAATTTTCAGGGCAAAGAGGGACTTTGCAATTCATTGCAATTCATCTGATCACTCTTCCTAACATTCTGGAGTATATGCAAATTCCATCATAAAAACTGAGGCAGCAGACTTTGTTAAAATTAATATTTGTGTCATTCTCAAAACTCTTGACCACGGCTGTATATCTGAGGTGTATATCAGGGTATGCTTCTTCCCCACATGAGACCCTGTGATGTCCAGCAACATTCATATAGAAGAAATTTCCCGCAATGAAGGCACTAATACACCTTGAGGGTTGTGTGGAATCCCTGATGTAAAGCGCTTCAGTGAGGAACAATTCCCTCACTTAGGAACCAAAAGTGTCTTCTCCCCTGTGTGAGATCTCTGATGTGTGTAAAGATTGGACTTTAGTGAAAAACATTTCCCACACTCAGGACAGGAAAATGGCTTCTCCCCCGTGTGAGATCTCTGATGTCTGGAAAGATGGGTCTTCCTTGAAAAGCATTTCCCGCACTCAGGACAGGTATATGGTTTCTCCCCTGTGTGAGATCTCTGATGTGTGTAGAGACTGGATTTCTGTGAAAAACATTTCCCGCACTCAGTACAGGTATATGGCTTCTCCCCCGTGTGAGATCTCTGATGTCTGTAAAGACTGGACTTCTGTGAAAAAAAATTTCCGCACTCAAAACAGCAAAATGGCTTCTTCCCCGTGGGTTCCTCAGGATAAGAGGAATACGGTGGTCCATCTACACTGTGTGGTGCCGGATGGACATTTGAGGTAGTCGGGTTTTCTCCTGGACTATACTGTGTGATGTCCTCATCTTCTACTTTACAGTCTGGAGACAAAGTGAGACAATCCTCTGAGGTTTTCCTCATCTCCCGTCCATCTACTAAAATAGAAATAAAAAGATTATTACTAGACATGAGCTGATTGGTTCCCTAAACCAGGACTCCGCCCACATCAGGCAGCTTTGTCTCTGAGGATCTTACAATCCCCCCTCAAGGTAACTAGTAAATGGGTCCTCTGATCTCCTACCAGATCATTTCTTTATTCATGGACCTTAGTCAGAGAGTGAGGAAACAACGAGATCTGTCTTTTATAGGAGTGACAGTGATGAGGGGATTATAGAACGAGTGTCCCCACCCCCTCTATTACTCATTGCTATCTTCCCAACACAAGAAGTCCTGCACTTCCTTATTTAGTCCATGATTTAGTCATGAATAACAGCGGGGCTGAGCCCCACCAGAGGTCAGAGAGTGAGGATGGGGGAGAACAACCAAGATGAAGACTGGACTGATCCTGAAGACCACCATCATTGGGTTATTGACTCCTCCCTCATTTTCACGTTCTGTTTAAGGTTTCAAAGTTGGAGGATGTCATCACATTATTATCACCATGTAAAAGTCTGTGCTCCAATCAAATCATCAGATATAAAAATGTCCAGCTGGTAGAAAATGGGTACAACAAAAGAGAATACATATTATGTTTATATGTAGCAGTGGGTAGAGGGGAGGGAGCAGAAGTCAGGACTATGTAATGTACAACATATTGTATGTAGCGCCCTGCACCTATTGGGTAGGCGCTAGTTGTAAATTTAGTTGTCTGAGCTGTAGTTTAGCTCAGAATAATTTTGGTAAATTACTGGTTTCTGTTCCAGTTCAGCTGTGTTGGCCATTTTTCCACTTGACTGTGGGTGTTGCTGTCACCACAGGTCAAGGTCGGAAATGCAGCAGGCTGGATGTATTGGGTACCTCTTGCCCAGAAGCAGCTCAGTGGGGAACGCTGTGCATTCTGGGAGAGGGTACTTAAGGGACAGACACAGTCTTCCGGGTCACTCTGACCTGATGGCCCTCCTGGCCTAAGGTATGCCGTAGCAGTTTCCTGCCTCGGGGCCAGCTAGCCCGAGGCCTCATTACTGGAAGTAGGCCCAGGAGTTTCTGGGGCCTACTAATCAGGGGTGGTCCTTTGCTGTCTTGCCTGCAGGAAGAAGCTGAGCAATTGAAGAAACCAGGGGAGGACTTTTCCCAGGAGAGGACCGAGCAAAAAGGCTGGTGCCTCGGGAAGAGCCTGGAGACTCAATTGGAGGACGCATCCTGACATATCTACCTCACAGTATCGCCGGATCGGCTGAAAGAAACTGGTACTTTGTGACTGTACTTTATGTGTATTCTTCAAGTCTGTGGCAGAGGCTATGTGAGTTCTTCATGTCTGTGACAGAGACTTTTGGCCGAGCACCGCACCGGCTGCTAGGTCAGTGAGAGAGGCCTATCCGGTGGTTGCTATATCCAGTTTGGAAGCTGTTTGTCCTCTGGATTAAGAAGTACCCGTGATCCGCAAAAGCAAGGTACCTGAATCTCCCCTAACCCTCCATCCCTCTCATTGACATTCTTTAATAAAACCATTGAAAAGAGACTATGTGTTGGTGCTGACATCTGTGAAAACTCTTTAATGGAACCCCTATGACGGATACGGTGGAACAGACAGGTAACGGCATGACCCAAAAATATAACCAGCAGCTCCTACGGGGGTAGTGCTACACGTATAAGATACAACAGATAGGACTATATAGTATCAGAATTATGTAATGTACAAAATAGAGTTAGGGTCAGGATTATTTAATGTACAATATCAATTATACAGTGTGAGGGTCAGGACTCATAATATTGGTATTCAGTAATCAGTGGAAGCTTAAAATGTTCACAAGAGACAAGTTGCAGAGGTCCCACACCGCTGCCTCCCATCTCCTGAGACTGCACTCAGTGACTTGGGTCTGAGACTATAAAAACATATCCCTCCACCGGGCACAAAAACAACAGAACAAATAACCCTGTCAGAGGTCTTGATAAACCCAGACATGAGGAAAAAGACCCAAAAGCACATACCCCAGTCTAGTAACACCTATGGTGAAAATGAACATTTTGCCGCCAGCTGAACCCCAGTGTCACGGTTCCTACCATGCCATGCAAACGGCCAGACATGGCCACCCCCCCCAGGTGGCTCAGGGAGGTATTGAACCCATGACTTTCTGTGTACTGGTCCTGCTGTATTACCTCTAAGCCACACCTCAGCTCATTAGTTATCCTGGTTTCCAACTATGCCTTGTTCTGCATGCAGCACTGAGGGCTATACTCTGGATCTTGCTTCGCAATTAGCACCCGTCGCTCATGGTTCAGCTGTGGCAGTTTATCAAATCAGCTGGGTATAAAACATTGCCTCACCCTGAGGGCTGTGTCAGTTCATTGTCTCTTGTATTGTCAAAGTTTCCAGTTTGCAAGTTTCAGTGTTTCAATACTGACCCCGGCTTCTGACCTTAACTCTGCTCCTCGTTAACTCTGACTTCTGGAATCTCCTGACTACGGCTTCACCGCGACAATCCTTTGGTAATTTCTCTCTTTTGTATTGGCTATCCAGATCCCTTTCCTGACAAGCCCCGGTGCTCAGTTTCACAGCCCAGGTAGCCTTTTACCTAGTTACCGTGGGCTGTGTGTATTTGCAAGGGTGAGCATACATCTCTGCACTATGGACTCCAACCATGGTAAGCTGTTACATAATGAACTGACCATCATGGAGTCCACAGAGATGAACAAGATGCTCACCTCCCTTGCTCAGCAACTCTCCAGCCTGGGCCAGACCGCTTCGGAGCTGTAGCAAGAAGTTCTGTTATTTAAAGGTACAGTACGCCCAGCCCCAGAACCAGCATGTCCTGAGCCATTTGTTGTGCTGCCAGAGAGGTTTGACGGTAGCCGTGCATCCTTCTCATGCTTTAAGATGGATTGCGAGCTGTTGTTTGCTCTTAAGCCTAGGACCTATGCCACAGATTATATAAAGGTTCACACTACCATAAACCTGCTCACTGGGCAAATCAAAACATGGGCTCATCAGGTACTACAGGAAAGGAGTCCAGTCTTGGACAGCTGGGAAGCATTCATGTTAGCCCTGGACTCTCACTATACAGTTTCAAAGAAAACCAGGGTTCCCAAGTCTGCTCCTAATTCCTGTGGCCTACAGTGACTCAGGAACAGGAATACCCTGTACAGATACGACCCCAAGCCATCCCAGTACATGCCAAGCTATGAAACTCTAATGCCTCGTACACACGATCAGTTTTTCCGACAAGAAAAACTTGTTTTTTTTCAGCAGGAAAATGGCTCAAAATTGTCTTGCATACACACGGTCACACAAAAAGTCTAAAATTCCGAACGTCAAGAACGTGGTGATGTACAACATGTACGACGAGCCGAGATCAATGAAGTTCAATAGGCAGTTTGGCTCTTCTGCTTGATTCTGAGAATGGGTGTTTTTTTTTTTTTGCGTCGTAATTGCATACAGACGATCGTGATTCCCGATAGGAATTTTTCGTGTCACGAAAATTGAGATCCTGCTCTCAATCTTTTCTTGCCCGGAATTCTCACAAAAAAAGTGTGAGGGAGCATACACACGGTCAGAATTCCTGACAAAAAGCTCACAACGCACTTTTCTTGAAAAGCTGACCGTGTGTACGAGGCATAACTCCACAAAGCCTTGACGCTCCTGAGGATATATACACACCTACCCTGGAAGATGTGGAACCCATGGAGATCAGGGTCTTACAGACCAAGCTGTCTAAAGGTGAAAGAGAGCGGAGGAGAGGCTGTGGCCTGTTTCTATTGTGGAGAAAGAGGGCACTTTATCTCTTTCTGCCCAACTCGCCCACCTCAGCCAAAGGTTTTTCAAGTGGGTACTATTAGGATCCATCCTGCTAATCGGCCTGTAAACTGCCAAAGTTGCTGTAAGACCTGTCCACGTTCAATGACACAAGTGGGTTCCCAGACTACGGTGGTCAACGATACCAGTGTCCCTCTAGAACCCGCAACCAATACCCCTGTGAAGCCCCTACCATCTGGCCTAGAGGCAACTATGCAACCTCCTGACAACAGACCTGTTCCTGTAGTCATCCCAAGCTTCACAGTGGTAAGTGCAGTAACATCATCCCTTCCTGCCAAAGAACCACCTCCTGCTCCAGAGACGTCTTCACTACCTCCTGAGAAAACACCTGTTCCTGATACCATCACCACTTCTGTAAAGTCTGGCACCATCACTACTCCCTGTCCTGCCAAAGAACCACCTCCTGCTCCTGAGACATCTTCAGGAAGAGCCTGGAGACTCAATTGGAGGACGCATCCTGACATATCTACCTCACAGTATCGCCGGATCGGCTGAAAGAAACTGGTACTTTGTGACTGTACTTTATGTGTATTCAAGTCTGTGGCAGAGACTATGTGAGTTCTTCATGTCTGTGACAGAGACTTTTGGCCGAGCACCGCACCGGCTGCTAGGTCAGTGAGAGAGGCCTATCCGGTGGTTGCTATATCCAGTTTGGAAGCTGTTTGTCCTCTGAATTAGGAAGTACCCATGATCCGCAAAAGCAAGGTACCTGAATCTCCCCTAGCCCTCCATCCCTCTCATTGACATTCTTTAATAAAACCATTGAAAAGAGACTATGTGTTGGTGCTGACATCTGTGAAAACTCTTTAATGGAACCCCTGTGACGGATACGGTGGAACAGACAGGTAACGGCATGACCCAAAAATATAACCATCACCACTTCTGTAAAGTCTGGCACCATCACTACTCCCTGTCCTGCCAAAGAACCACCTCCTGCTCCTGAGACATCTTCACTACCTCCTGAGAAAACACCTGTTCCTGATACCATTACCACTTCTGTAAAGTCTTGCACCATCACTACTTCCTGTCCTGCCAAGGAAGTTCTACCACCTGACTGTACGTATGCCTCGAATGGCACCATTGTCCATAAGCAGGATCTGGAGATGTTTGAAAAAGCTTTGCAAGTGGCGAATGCCTCCCCTGCGAGAACTTCAAAAAGCAGCAAAGACCAAAAAGAAAAAGTTTTCTAACACTACTGTTGGTGCATTTTTTTCCCCCTGTGAACTAGATGAAGACTGTATATATGGCATGGATGCCTATGGCAGAATATTCCTCCTACCAGACGATATGCTCGAATACTCAGGTGAGGAGGGTGGTCCTGACCTAGAGGGATATGCCTATGAGGAACTACCTGTTCACACCCAGAGGGCATTCTAAGGGGGGAAACTGTCACGGTTCCTACCGTGCCATGAAAACATCCAGGCGTGGCCACCCCCCAGGTGACTCAAGGAGGTATTTAACCCATGACTTTCTGTGTACTGGTCCTGCTGTATTACCACTGAGCCACACCTCAGCTCTTTATCCTGGTTTCCAACTATGCCTTGTTCTGCATGCAGCACTGAGGGCTATACTCTGGATCTTGCTTCGCAATTAGCACCTGTCGCTCATGGTTCAGCTGTGGCAGTTTATCAAATCAGCTGGGTATAAAACATTGCCTCACCCTGAGGGCTGTGTCAGTTCATAGTCTCTTGTATTGCAAAAGGTTCCTGTTTTCCTGTGTTCAAGTTTAGTGTTCCAAGACTGACCCCGGCTTCTGACCCTGGCTCTGCTCCTCGTTAACTCTGACTTCTGGAATCCCCTGACTATGGCTTCACCTCGACAATCCTTTGGTAATTTCCCTCTTTTGTATTGGATATCCAGATCCTTTTCCTGTCAAGCCCCCATGCTCAGATTCACAACCCAGGTAGCCTTTTACCTAGTTACCGTAGGCTGTGTGTATTTGCAAGGGTGAGCATACATCTCTGCACTATGGACTCCAACCATGGTAAGCCGTTACACCCAGAATCTCCATAAATGCAGTCTAGATACATGAATTGTGTCTGCAGCACAGAGAGGGAAGTTTATCTGAGAGAAATCCAGGATAATCATAACAGGACGGGGAACACAGCTCAGGAGAGTGACCAGGGCATTACAGGCTGATATCACCCAGTAGTTGCCCTACTCTGGACCAATCAGTGAGCAGTATCGGTGGAGTAAAGATGGGCCAAATGACCCCCTGTTCGGTTCACGGCAGAACTTCGCAACCGAATAACGAACCCCATTGAAGTCTATGGGACCCGAACTGGAAAAATCAAAAGTGACTATTTTGAAAGCTTATATCCAAATAATTGGGCATACAATGGTTATGGGGGTCTGGGCACTGCTCTGGGTGGACATGTATCAATGGAAAAAAAGTTTGTAAAAAAATTATTTTTTTATGAGCAGTGATTTACTGATGCTTACAGTGAAACCATCAAAATTAGAAATAACAAAAAAAAAATCCTTTAAGTATAGTGTCTGGGGGGGGGGTCCCCTTAGTCTGCCTGTAAATTGGCACATCTGTACCATGTATAGAACCAGCTGCAGCAATAATGACATTTATAAAGTAAAAAAAACAACATTTTCCATTCAAGCTTTCTTTATTTTATAAACAGCTTGGGGAGCCAGTCTGTATGATGAGGCCACAATTTAGTGCACTCGGAACAAGATTAGAGATTTTTTGGATACATTTTGGTGTCTCTTTCACAGACTTTGGATAGAAGTAACAGATAACTGCTTCCTCTGTGGGGACGGGATGCGTTCTCAGACTTTCCCCTTGTAACACTGGTCAAGGAGGGTTGCCAACCAATAGTGATCCTTCTCCTTGATGCCACATATTCCCGGGGTCCTTTTGCAGGCTTTAATGAATGAATGGGCCCATGCTCTGCAAGTTTGCAGGGGCATGAGAAGCAGACTCCTCTGGGTCACTGAGGATTATCTGGAACTGCCTGCTCCCAGCCACGCACTACTGTTAAGAGTTCACGTATGTCTTGCTCTGCTTCAATGCCTCCAAAGCTGCCAGAATCCTCCTCCTCTTCTCGCTCCTTGTTGTTGTGTTCTATGGTATAGGAAGAATGGTGTCTGCAGAGCGGTGTCAGGTCACCTGAGCCCAGGTGACAGATGCACCCCGTTGGAGTCTGGAGTGCACTGCGAGGTAGTGAACCATACGACTGTCTGCTGCGGATGAAGCTCTAGGTGATACAGGAGAGCAGTAGTACCAACATGGATGACACTGGGAGATAGAGCATGAGATTTCCCAGGGCGCAGAATCTAAGAGCCAGGGGGTGTTCACCAGAGGCCCCTAGTGGTGGGGATGGATGAAGCTGTAGTCTGGCACCAGGTCGCCACCCCTAGGGCCTCCCAGTTCACACTCACGGTAGACTACAGGGAGGTAGAGAGGAAGCAGCAGACTGCGACAACAAAGGATAGTCAGGAGATAGCCAAAAGTCGGGGCAACAAGCAGGTAAGGATAGTCAGGAGATAGCCAAAGGTCGGGGTAACAAGCAGGTAAGAATAATCAAGAACAAGCCAAGATCAGTAACTGGAATCAGACGTAGAACAAACAACAAGTAGCACATGGAAAAACACAATATTGATCAGCAAAGCTGGCTTGCAGTGCACGGGTTAATATAGAGTTCCCTAATAGGGGCTGGGGTGGAGCCATGCTTAAGCAGCCAGGTGAGAGTAGCTGGCCTCTAAAGCTGAACACATGGAGAGGTAAGCTGACAAACATTACTGCATATCTATGACCGTTTGAATTTATTATTTGCGTATCTACACTTGGTTAATATTCCATTAGGCCACATTTGGCCATACGTTTCCACTTATTACTTGCCCGAATTCATACGTGTTCCCGGGCCTTGTCACTATTTGGTCTAGGCGCTGCATCTTTTATTTTTACTTTTATTCTTTTGCATTATGTCTGATTGCTGATGCTGGCAGCCATTTTTTTCACTTGACTCACCTAGTAGTGCAACTTTTTTCCTCATTTTATATTCACCCTACACTACCCTTGTTAGCAACCGTGCATGCGGCGAAGTCTCATCGAGCATGCGCAGGCTTACCTGGGGACAGGTAAGCATGTAGCCTCGTACACACGCACGGTTTTCTCGTCGGGAAACAGGCCGACGAGAATCCCGAAGAGAAAATAGAGAGCTGGTTCTCTATTTTTCTCGTCGAGATTCCCGGCAGTTTTCCCGACAAGAAACCATACACACGAACGGGATTCTCGGCAAAAAGCTCTCCCAGCAGTTTTCTTGTACGAGGCTTAAGAGCAATGAGCCATGATTGTATAAAGTCATCATTACTTTCTCCAATCATGGCTCTGACAGTGCTTCGTGCCCTGATTAAGCAAAGCTTTAATTGCTTCAGCCAATCAGGGCTTCCAATGCACTGGGCGGCGGTACAGTGCATTGTGGTCATTCGGCGGGCCGAACAAACCCGATATTTCGGGTGTTCGTCGAACTGGTGAACAACTCATGCTCAGGCTGAACCGTTCACCCAACTGTACGGTGGAGGAATGTATTTAGTGTTAATGACCCACCTGTGCTGATCTCTGTAGGAGTGTCCTCCTCTATAATTAGCCTTATTATTCCAGCCTCCTCCATAGACTGCTGATCATCCCTCACATAAGTCTCTTCTTCTTCTTCTACTTTAACCTTAACTTTTATATCCATCAGATCTTCTCCCTAAACCAAGAGAATGAGAGTAAATATCATCTGTAATATAAGATCACGTAAAAAATCCACACATAAATTCTACGAGTCCATGTTCTAGATGCTCCATCCCACCAACCTTGTAATGGTGAGGGATGGTGTGATCTTCCTGTGTGGAATCCCGGGAATACAGAGGACGGGGACATCTCTCTGGTGGGTTCCTGGTATTAGGTGGCTCCATCATATTCTTGTGTCTTTCTGAAAACTTCTCCATCACTCCATACTCCTCATCCTCCTCTTTATACTCTTCTTTAACCACAATATTATTATCATCCCCGAGGTTTCCACTCTGAAATATGGAAAATGACATCAATGGTAACAATGCAGATAATGTACAGATCCTAATGATACTATCAGTGATTGTTCCTCATCTACCTGATGATGGTGGGGGATGGTGTGACCTTCCTGTGTGGAGTCCCAGGAATACAGAGGACTGGGACATCTCTCTGGTGGGTTCCCATTACTGAAATAGACAGCGACATCCTGACACCTTATAGCAGTGGCGGTGCGTCCATAAAGGGAGGAGTGCCCCCCCCCCGCTCCTGTCACTCTCTATCACACATAGATAGATTCATGCAATGCATGACTCTATATCTATGGTCGCTGCTGACACCCCCTATTTTCGGTTACTGTTTTTTGGAAGCACCTGATTATAGCCAGAGGCTCTAATAGGCGCCCAAAAAGTGAGAAACGGGCGCAACGCTGTGCGTTTGCTTCTCACTCAGCTCAATGTTCGCAAAACCAAAGGAATTCGCTTGGCTAACCTTAACCGGCCTCTCAGTCATTCAGGTTTCCGGTCGCCTGAAACAGCAGGCACTGTGATTAGATCAATCACAGCACCTGAGAGAGGACGGAAGACATGGAGGAGACCGCCACTGAGGGTCCCGCTGGAGACAGGTAAGTTCAGGCAGCATCTGATGGGGCACAGTAGCGACAATTGATGGGCACACTGGCAGCAACTGATGGGGCAGAGTAGTGGCAATTGATCGGCACACTGGCAGCATTTGATGGGGCACAGTAGCGGCAATTGATGGGCACACTGGCAGCATCTGATGGGGCACAGTAGCGGCAATTGATCGGCACACTGGCAGCATTTGATGGGGCACAGTAGCGACAATTGATCGGCACACTGGCAGCATTTGATGGGGCACAGTAGCGACAATTGATCGGCACACTGGCAGCATTTGATGGGGCACAGTAGCGACAATTGATGGGCACACTGGCAGCATCTGATAGGGCACAGTAGTGGCAATTGATGGGTACAGTGGCTGCGTTTGATGGCACAGTAGCTGAGTTTGATGGGCATAGTGGCTGCAATTGATGGGGTTTTTTTCAGTTTGTTTGCGACCCCCAAAAATTTTGAGCACCAGCCGCCACTGCCTTATAGGAACCTGACACACACAATGATACAGTCACCATCCAGACACATCCCTTGTCTGTTACTGGATAATGTCCCAGAATTCCCATCACTGAAACTCTCCCTACCAGTTCTCCATACAACACTTTTTGAATTCAGTATACTGTCGGGGTATAAGATTAATATTTCTAAGATAGAGGCTCTCCATCAACATTCCTCCCACAACTCTGGCCACCTTACAATCAGCTTAATCATTTCACTAGTGTACCCGTTCCCTCAAATATCTAGGCATTCATGTTACACCTACTCCTCATTATACTAAGCTAACTTCCCCTCTTTATTTCAAGACATCCACTTATCCTTGCATTAATGGGACACTTATGCCCTGTACACACGATCGGTTTTACAGATGAAAACAGTCCGATGGACTTTTCTCATCGGACAAATCGATCGTGTGTGGGCCCCATCGGTGAAAAAAAAATAGAACATGTTTTAAATTTATCCGATGGAAAAAAAAAAACAATAGCAAATTTCTCGGCTTGTCGGAGTGTTTTACGTCACCGCGTTTGGGACGGTTGGATTTTTGATTGATGGTGTGTAGGAAGTCAGCTTCATCGGATTTCCGATGGAAAAATCCATCGGATTAGAATCCATAGGAAATCCGATCGCGTGTACAGGGCTTTACTGTATAATATCTCCTGGCTAGGCAGGGTTAATGTCCTCAAAATGTCGTTTCCCCCCCCCCAAGCCGTTGTAGCAATTTTAGACTCTTCCAGGCCAGGTCCCTCTTTCAGGTCCCTCTTTTGTTAAAGTGGTTGTAAACCCTCTCTGAGAACTTTCACCTACAGGTAAGCCTAGATTAAGGCTTACCTGTAGGTGCTTGCAATATCTCCTACACCTACACGGTTTAGGAGATATTTGCAATAAATAATGCACCGATGTCTACGGCGCATGCGCGCCGTAGACAACGGAGCAGGCGCACCGAGCGTGCAGTTTTCTGAAAGGCATCATGCTGCAAGTGTCGGCTTCTGCGTGCATGCGCGAGAGTGACGTCACGCTCCATCACGCGACTCCGGATAGTCACAGACATGGAGTTCGCAGACCCCGGAAGAACCAAGGGTGAAGCGAGGAAGACCGGGACATCGCGGGCTTCTCCTGCAGGTAAGTGACACATAATGGGCTACTAAGTGATGCATAGTAGCCCATTATGCTTTACCTTTGCAGGGAAATAAAGAGGAAGTAAACCCATCAGGGTTTATTTCCTCTTTAAATCTATATGGCACCATAAGACCCATCACATAGCACAATCTACTTTTCTTTCGCTTGGATCTAGGGGCGGTCTGGGACCACCTGACCTGTTAAAAATATTATTATGCCTGGGGGGCGCGTCCGGGAGCCGACTGAGGAGGACGTGCAGACATTGAGCTCCACAACTGCACCCTCAATCTATAGCCATCCTCGCTCCTAATCCACTGGAAATTGCTCCAACTCTTCCCCTGTCGTTCCGGAGGATTCCATACCTGCAACCCAGCCTGAATTGTGACTCCGGGCCGGCCGTGCGGCAACTACCAGGCCTGCTCTACACAGCCCAGGCCCGACGCCATCTTGGGGCCCACGAAGCCTCCACCGCCTCCCGGAGGGTCTCCGGATACTCCACGGACATTCTACATCTCCATCCAGGCTTGGATGGAGGTGTTTGACTCTTAGGGAACCCCCTCGGTCTTCTTTTCGGCCCGTGGTCGGCTCCGGGGCCTGGCCGCCATCTTGCGGCCTGCGGGAACAGCAGCATCCTCCGGCCTAAAGTGCTGCGGTCGGCGGAGTGTGCGGCGGGCGGATCGGCCGCAAGTGTGTCTGCACTGGTCTGGTCTACATACCTGAGGGATCCCGGGACGTTCGGCCTGACACACCCGCGGCGGCCAGTTCTAGGAAAGTCCGCGGCTTCGGCCTACTCCTGGAAGTCGGCGGCCATCTTGCTGCTCCCAATACACCCAGAGCAACATCCAGCACAAAGCACCATCTCGCACGGGGTAAGCAGGGCGGGGGCAGAGTAAAAGGCACCAGAAGTAGGCTGATCCCTCCCCAGCTGGCAGTCAGAAAGGAGCACTCAGTGGGAGCCCTGACCCCATAGGTTCGAGGGGCGGCCATCTTGCTATACCCGACCATAGGACTGCTGGGTCCCCCCTTACCCGTTTAAAACCGCTTTGCCCTACCCATCAAGGTCTGATTACTCTGGTGTACGGGGCGGCTGGGCCTCCACCTCATTCATCTGGCCCTCCCCGTAACCCTCCAGTCACAGACTAGCGAGCAGTGTAGTGCCCATCTTGCTCCACCCGGACTCCGTGCTCCCCCTTGCCACTAGCCTTGCTCTGCCCCCTCCTCAGCCGCCAGTGCTGCCCAGGCTGCCGTACCGCTGTCCTGTAACGCAAACACCGGCACTCCCCTGCGCCTGCTCCAAGACGTCAGTAGCAGCAAAGCAAGCGTCTATTCCCATGTACGACACGGGTCGCACTTTCTGTTCTTCCACTCCACCTATGGGGATGCGTGGCTGAGGATGGACGGCTGAAGACATGTACTGCTGAGCATTGTGCTCTCCCGACGACCGCAGGCTGCGTTCCCAACCAATCACGCCCAATCTGCTGATGGCGGCTTCCAGCTCTACCTCTACTGATTCCGCTGCACTGCAACCAGGTAATATCCAACGGTACCTGCTACGCACAGCCTCACAGGACTCCCGTACAGGGAAAGACAGGGCTTCATCAGCCCGAACTCCAGGCAAACCAACACCTCCTCCCCCGGCTGCAGCAGATTCCTCTGTCGGTGGGACCGGCCCAGGTGTACACCCGACCCCTCCGATGGATCCCGCTACTCTTAGCGTGAACACGGCCTCAGCAGAGATGCTCTCCCAGGGCTCCACATCCGCTGCCGTACTTTCTGCTTTCCGAGCTGACTTTGATTCCTGGGCTTCCAAAATGGAAACTTCTCTCCATGTTGAACTGAATGCCCTCAAACAACGGGTTTCCGCGTCGGAGGTCACGGTTTCTGCTATGGCCACCACCCAGGAGGACCATTCAGCCCGCATAAAGGCGCTTGAAAATGCATCTACGGCTCACCTCTCCCGTCTACGGCAACACCAGCTCCGGATAGAAGATAGTGAGAACCGGAGCCGCAGGAACAACATCCGGCTGCAGGGGGTCCCGGAGGCTACATCAGGTGCCGATCTCAAACCCACTGTCATCGCTATCCTCAATCAGGTCCTGGGCAGGGAAGTTACATCTCCCATTGAATTGGACAGAGTGCATAGAGTGGGAGGCATGGGGGGTGACCGCAGGGACCGCCCTCGTGACGTACTTTGCCGGGTGCACTACTATACCTTGAAGGAAGAAATTTTGCGCAAGGCCTGGCGCCTGGGGCCACTGGACTTTCACGGATCACCTATACACCTCTACCCGGACCTCTCCCGCAACACGCTGTACATGCGGCGAGCGGTCCGTCCTCTGCTGGACTTGATTCGCCAAGTAGGCGCCACGTACACTTGGGGCCACCCCTTCAGCATCAAAGTGACCCGAGAAGATAACCACAAATTTGTGCTGTCAGACCCGGACCAGCTTCCTGCCTTCTTCCTGTTCCTGGACCGGGACCCTATTGTCATCCCGAACTGGTTGGACCCCCCAGATGACCGTCAGCGGCTACCGGGTCCTCCTCTACAGCGTCGAGGACGCCCACAGTCTAGATCGGTACCTTCCGGTCCTAGAGTACGGCGAGCCACGTCACCAGAAGACTGATCCAGATTCTGTCGTCCGAGACCTGAAATGGTTCTTTTTTGATATGTCCTTTAGTCCACCAGGTGACTACAGTTCCTTTATGAGACTCCGGCCAGGTTTGCCTAATGTTTTCTCTATTTTGTTTTGTACTCACGGTTTTACTTGCGTATCCACCCCGCTGACTCTTGCTCACTTTGTTATCTAAGTGCTGCTGATGGTTTAGTTGTCTCGCTTGGCACGGAGAATGTTTCCTTGCCCTCAGCTGGTGCGGTTGTGCTTGCGGGGGCTTTGGAAAGGCGGTCGGTGGTGTTGATATGTTCTTTCACGGCATTGGCTCTACTGGCTGGCTTGGAGTTTCCCGGGCATAGCCCTTTGGCTTGTCCGGGGACCTCCGGGTCTTCCCTCGGGCTCTGGACATCTATGTCCCTGGAGCTTGGGACTGACTGGCCTTATCACTGACACCTTCTGTGCGTTTACACAGATATCTGAGCTAAGCCGTGACAACTATCATAGTTAATGCTGCTATAAATGTAGTAATTGGTGCTTCCAACCCTTGCATGCTTACGCGGGAATACCTGTGCCTTTATTCTGTCACCAGATTGTGTACACCTTGTTCTACGTTGATGTTATTTTTCTATGTAATTTTAGACTGTTTATTACACTCCAGCGTACCAATGGTATTAGTCTGACACTCTGCCCTTTAGTGACTAGGCAGTTGAGCATTAGATGCCACGGTCATTGGGTGTGTTACACTTACAGTTATGTTATATATGCCTGTTAGGTTGTCGGGATCACAACTCAGCTGTTCTAACCCCGTTCTCTCCCCCTAAATAGGATTGGCACAGTTAGTGCCTACTACGTGATATTTCACGAAGTGTTACGTTTTTGCGCACACTTTAGTATTCTTGAGCCGCCTTCCCCAGGTGCTCTCTCCGTTCAATCTCTCACCCGCCTCGCTCTACCTTCTCTCTTCCTCCCCTGTTGTGTTTCCCCCCTTTTTTTTCTTCCCCGCTTTTCTTTTTTTTTCTTCTTCTCTCTCTCCTTCCACCCCATCCCCCCCCCATCGCTCCATCATGGCCCACACAGTGACCTCTCACCCTAGGTTACAATTCTGTTCCTACAATGTCAATGGGCTCAATATTGCCTCCAAAAGAGGACAAATCCTGTATCAAATGCACAAACGCCAAGTCAATGTGCTTCTTCTCCAAGAGACACATTTTCACTCTGCCTCCACCCCTTCCTGTTCCAACAGATACTTCAACAGGTGGTTCCACAGCACTAGCCCAACCCAGAAAGCCAAGGGAGTGTCTGTGGCCTTCCATAAGACGCTCCCTATAGAGGTGCTTGACCATCTCTCGGACCCCCAGGGGAGGTATGTTTTTGTGAAATTCGTGTTATGGGGTACCAAATTTACAGTAGCTAACATTTACCTTCCTAATGTTAATCAAGTATCGGCCGCGTTACAATACATGAGGATTTTGTCAGGATTCAGGGAGGGTAAGCTCATATTGGGGGGAGATTTTAACACCCCTCTTGAACCACTTTTAGATTCCTCCACCTCGCGATCGTGTATCTCCTTCCCCAAACTGAGGGCTCTGAAACGGGCATTCTACGATCTGCGTCTGGTAGACGTTTGGAGAGTGCTGTACCCCACGGTCCGTAACTATACCCACTTCTCCCATGTTCATCACACCTATAGTCGCATAGACTACCTAATGAGTGACCATAGCTGCCTGGACTGGTCCCCGGAATGCACCATAGACCCAATGGTCTGGTCTGACCATTCTCCTATACACATGACATTCTCGCTCCCTTCCACTCCGATTAGGGAATGGTCATGGCGCTTGAACGATTCGCTGCTTACGAACCCGGAATGTGTGACAAGGGTTTCAGATACAATCTCTAACTTTTTTGCGGACCACGCTTTGGATACGACATCGTTGCCCTTTCAATGGGAGGCACTTAAGGCTGTCCTACGTGGTACCTTTATCCAAATGGGTACGCGTCTTAAAAAGGAGCGCTCAGCCGCCATAGAGGCAGCAAATAAAACGCTTAGAAACTTAGAAACTGAGCACAAACGATCCCCGACAGTGACAATGCTGGCGGACGTTTCTAGGGCACGATCACAACTTAGAGAACTTTATGAAGCCTCTGCACGTACATATGCAGATAAGCTCACTTTCCATCAATATAAGTTTCGAGATAAATGTGGTAGGCCACTGGCTCGCTCCCTGCACCCAAAAACAACCTCCGCCTTTGTGCCTCATATTCGGGGGGCACAGGGGGAAATGGTATCCTCACCCACTAAGATGGCGGGGGAATTCAGGGACTTTTATCAGTCCCTGTACAATATCCCTAAGACTCAAGGGACAAGTTCCCCTTCCTCCGGGGTGGAGGACCAGATGTCATATGTATTGGAAACCGCGCTCCCTACGTTAGACGATGACGTCATCGCTGATCTGGAAACCTCAATCACAGAAGACGAAGTCACCAAAGCCATAGCGGGTACACCGAGTGGAAAGAGCCCGGGCCCAGACGGCTTTACTCCTAAGTTCTACAAACTTTTTGCCGCCCTCCTCACGCCCTTTCTAACTAAGGTGTTCAACTCTTTGTCGGAGGGTTCAGTGTTCCCTCCACAAACACTTGAGGCTCACATATCCCTCATCCCAAAGCCAGGCAAAGACCCCACTCTTTGTGCAAGCTATAGGCCGATCTCCTTGATTGGGGTCGATTTGAAAGTCTTTGCTAAAATCCTAGCCAATAGATTACAACCATCGTTGCCTGGGATAATACACCTAGACCAGGTCGGCTTTGTGAGTGGCCGTGAGGCTAGGGACAATACCCTGAAGACCCTTCTTTTAACCAACTATGCCCGGTCCCACGATATCCCACTATGCCTCTTAACAGTCGATGCCGAGAAGGCATTCGACCGAGTAGACTGGCAGTTCCTTCGACTATCCCTGCAACAAATAGGCGTGGGAACCAATATGATGGCGAGAATAATGTCCCTTTACTCCTCTCCATATGCTAGGATTAGACTAAATGGCTCGCTATCTCCAGCCTTCTCTGTATCTAACGGGACGCGACAGGGATGCCCACTGTCCCCCCTCCTCTACGTTCTCACTATGGAACACCTAGCTATTGCTCTACGTAACAATTCTTCTATCCAAGGCATAACAGTCGGGCCCACACATACTAAACTTGCCCTCTTTGCAGATGATCTGCTCCTGTTCGTGACACACCCTCACACATCCTTGCCCTTGGTATTGCAGGAGTTTCGGAAATTTGGAGAAGTTAGCAACTTCAAGGTCAACTACAATAAATCGGAAATCCTCAACATATCTCTGCCTACGTCGGCCCTGCGAAGACTATCGTCTTCTTTCCCCTTCAAAACTGGTTCCTCCTCCATAAGGTATCTCGGAATTCAAATACCGGCGGACGCTTCCCAACTTTTTTCCTTGAACTTTGCCCCCCTACTTCTTAGGACCCAGGCAGATTTAATCAATTATGCGTCCAAACAGCTCTCATGGCTAGGTAGAGTGAATGCCCTGAAAATGGATGTTCTCCCTAGGTTCCTGTATTTGTTTCAGACCATCCCTATTCACATACCTAATTCGTACTTTAAGAAAATACGCCAACTGTTTTCCAAATTTATTTGGAATGCGGCCCGTCCCAGGATACGGTATGAAACACTTTCTCTTCCAAAGGCTCGGGGGGGGGCTGGAGCCCCAGATGCCTCCCTATACCATAAAGCAGCGGTGCTCACCCGCATACTAGATTGGTTCCATCATTCTTCAACCAAGCTTTGGGTTCAGTTGGAAAGCCACATGAGCCCAATTGAGCTCTCCGCTCTCCCCTGGACCTTGCCTACGGTACGGGGGGGTTCGGGCCCTCTTAATGACCTTACCCATCAAACGATCCAGATTTGGGATCGCATGCTGTCCAGAAGGGGCTTATCAAACCGCATGGGGCCTATGACTCCCTTCTTTGGGACCCCGGCCTTTCCGCCAGCTATGTCGGTAGCAAGATTCGGACCATGGCGAAGAGAGGATCATAGGCGACTTGCCCAGGTCCTTCGTGCAGACCCCACTTTGAGGTCAGATACCTCTACCGGTCTGACCTCCCGTCACCCCATGCAGTGGCTTCGGAGGCAACAGACTGCCTCCTACATCCGGACTTTCCCATCTATTACAGACATTCTTGCTGAACCGACGGGATTCGAGGAACTGCTCCTGCAGGTGGAACCTCCAACACATGTTGTATCGCAACTATACTCCCTTCTGCTCGATGTTTACTCCCCTGGCCTCCCACCGTTTACGGTGGCCTGGGAGACAGACCTCCGTCACACTATCTCCCCTATTGACTGGCAGAAATGTTTTACCCTGACGCACAAATTGTCCATAGCCACCAAGACCCAGGAGAAGGGGTTTAAACTGTTAACAAGATGGTACAGATGTCCATCAACTCTTCACCAATTCAATCCGGAGGTGTCGGATGCCTGCTGGCGGTGCCTCGGCTCCCGGGGAACCATGCTCCACATCTGGTGGGAGTGCCCTCCTGTGCGGAAGTACTGGCAGCGGATTTTCACACTCTACTGCAAATTGATGGCGACCTCTATCCACCCTTCACCTGAGGTGGCTCTCTTGTCTATTATCCCAGGATCATTTAAATCCATCAGAAATGATGTCTTGCGACACTTTCTGGCGGCGGTCAGGGTAGTGATTCCCCGTCATTGGAGAACGGCAATCATGCCTTCCCTGGGGGATTGGGCTGTTGAGGTGGACCGCATTAGGGACCTTGAGCGCCTGGTGGTGGAGGAAAATGACAAAAGTGAACAGTTCTCTCTCACATGGACTTCGTGGTCCGTGTTTCGGTACTCCTCGGAGTTTATCTCTTGGGCGGAGTGTGCCCTGGACGAGACCGCTCTCGGACCTTGATGGAGTGATTCTGATCCCTGTCCCCTATCTGTGTACCCCTACTATTTGCCCCTGACTCTGATTCTTTCTCTTTTCTCTACACATAAATACACCTCTAAGAACCCAGTAGGATAACGTACCAGGGCTTCAATTTACCTACTACCTACAACCCATTGAGTGACCCTACTTCATACTCTCCAAATAGGTTTGTGTATACCTTCATCTGATGGTACTTAGCCCTGCTCTGTTCTGACACACATGATGCCTGTTGAGGATGTATCCTATTAATGTTTGTAATGTTTAAGACAATGTATGTCTTTTTCTGTCGTTTCATTGCATAAACAAATAAAATAAGATTGAATTAAAAATATTATTATGCCTCCCACCTCTGCACTTTTATGTCCTGGTCTGTCCATCACTCACCCAATTGTTGGTCTGAAATAGAATTTGGACTTATCTTCCCCACGCATCAATGCTCTTTATTACGGTCAGCCGATTCCACCTCATCCAATCCACTGAAACAATCCTCCTCCTCCCCTATGCCATTTGTTTTGTCCATATGGCAAAAATGTCACACATCGTATTTTCTTTCTTCACCGTGTCCTCTCCTGCTTAACCTTTGGTATAATCCTTCAATCCCAGACTTCCTGTCCTGGGCTGAAACCAATAGATTTCAGTTGGGTCATTTTGAAAATCCAGTCACATGTAAACTCAGACCCTTTGGGGAATTCCACACTAAGCACCATATTCCCAATAACCTCTTTTATTCTTATATTCAATGTAAGCATTTTTTCTCCCCCCTCTCTCCATTATTTAGTTTTAGACCGCCCAACTAAATTTGAGCACATATGAATCCAAGACTCACAGCAACTACACCTCAAATCCTCCATCTACAAACTATTACACAAGGTTCTCCCGGTTATATATGTGGAAGTGGACCCAAAATCCCCACTGCCCTATCCCTGTGAAACCTTGGGAGAGAATGTGGCTTCTAAATCCTCCAGATGTGTGGTATATAGGGAGAACGCATACAAAGATATGATGGACTGGTACAAGACGTCTGAGGTGCTCCATGCCCAGGGGAGGGCTGGGCCAGGGGGCAGGGTGGCAATCGCCTCCCAGGCCGCCCTAACTTATGTTCAAAATGGCCGGCAGCCGCTGCCCACTACCATTTTCTTTTTTATTCTGGTCTAGGAAGTCGGGCCGGGGGCATGGCCATGGCGGCCGACCACTAGCTGTTGCATTCCGGGAGTTTCTGGTGGGTGGAAAACACAGCAGCAGAGAGGAAACTACAACTCCCTGGGACCGGATTCTTGGAAGCTGGCAGAGGCAGGGCGCGCCAGAGAGTCGGGACGCAGGGCTGGGCGCTGGCTGCAAATTGACCCCAGGATCAGGAGCGTTACCCCCCCAGGAGATAGTGGCGTGCAAGGACCTGCTGAGCTGAGATCAGTGATGTGAGAGACCCTGACCCCCCATACACCCCATGTAACCTGCCCCAGTGATCAGGCTGCATTGATGGGCACTGGAGTTGGCTGCACTGATGGGCACTGGTGAGGCTGCCTTGAAAAACCAGGTGGGCCATGGATGGTGAGCTGATTCGGCGGTTCAATGGGCCACTTGACTGGACTTGCCCCCCAGGCCTAAGACCGCCAGCCCTCCCCTGTCCATGCCACTAACCCTCCTTTACCTGACTTCTGCTGGACATGTGGCTAAGACAAAGGCTCTTTATTTCACTTACCATGAAGATGTCCTGATCTCCAGATTTTGGCTTTATGTTAAGTCCATGCTTGAAAAGTTCCTTGATGCCTCCTTGATCGATGACCCCATCCACTACCTTCTTTTTTAGATATTTCTAAACAATCATAGAAGTTGGCCAATAACATCTTAACAGTAGCTAAAAGAGCAATCTCTAGGTTTGGTATTCTACTTTTCCCCACACCCATCCCATAGCCAATTCATATATACTGTACTATAACTATGGATCGGCAGCACATCCACACACAAAATATAAATGGATTCCTTTATTGAAAATGATAAAAAGCAATGAATGGGCACTGCTTGAGACCGGACTGGAGCGGCTTCAAAAAAAGTATTCATACTGATTTCTTCTTTACAGGGCTAGATAGGTTAGTGTTAGATCATTGATGTCTGAAGATGTAGAGATTTTAGTGTTAAGCCTCGTACACACGGCCGAGAATCTCGTCAGGAAAAAAACACGTCGTTTTTCCTGAAGAGATTCTTGACAAGAATCTTGTCCCGGCCGAGTGTACACACGCTCGAGTCAAAAGAACCGCCGTTCTTTTGAATGGAACAAACGCGGTGACGTCATCGACTACGACGAGCGTGTGCTCGTCACATTCGATGCCGCCATCTTGCTACACCCTACCTATACCTAAGAAGCTACTGCGCATGCGTCAAAGTCACTCTCGGGTTTCTCGTCAGGAAACAGGCCGATGAGAAAATAGACAGCAGGTTCTCTATTTTTCTCGTCGAGATTCTGGCCAGTTTTCTTGATGAGAAACCTGAAAGCCTCGTACACACGACCGGTTTTCTCGGCAAGAAAGCTCTGCCAGCAGTTTTCTTGTCGTTTGACAAGAAAACTGGCCGTGTGTACGAGGCTTTAGGCTGGACTTCCACTTCAACTGACAAACCGGATCTATTCAATAAAGTCCAGCACTTTGAGGGCTGCTCTGACTTATTTCACTTTACTGGATATAAATTCTGGGTATGCTGTATATCTATTGGCTATTGCAAGCTGTAATACCTATTGTAACGGCACCCCAAATATGAAAGGAGTTAAACGCCGCTTAAGATATTCCCTCTCCTGGACACACATTCGCTACTGATCCTCCACAGTCAGGTGACCACTTCCCATAGGATTAATCCTTCCAAAGAACGAGACAACGCTCTGTATCTTTCCAAAATAGACTGACTCCTTATTGAGAAAACACAGGTCTTTTTATACACTCAATGAATACTGCATTAATCTAAATGAACAATGGTCCAACTCCACCCACAACATAACGAGGCCCAATACACATTATTTTGACATCTCTTAGAAAACAACAGGTTAGCTAATCCCCTTTCAGTTTAAATGATTATGCATGACCCTTTGTGTCCGGCAGCCTGAGTACAATACTTATAATTACAGGCTTAACTCCCACAAGCCACAATAGACAATAGAATGTAATCACACCCTACCTCATCACAGCAATGATTACACAACCGCCCACACACAGTATACACACGATATCTATCCTGTATACACAGCATTGAATATGGCTATCACAGATCATGGTGGGGGTCTCATTCACCCTGTGCCCCTATTAGAGACACAGGGTGGTTTATACATAAGAGGCGTTGGGGAAGCTGAAGCAAGGGTATCTCATACTTTCTAAGAGATTCTGGGTTCCCCGGGCCCTCCCGTTACACCTATATACCCTTTTCATGCTGTAATACCTATATACCCTCTTCATGCTGTAATACCTATATACCCTCTTCATGCTGTAATACCTATATACCCTCTTCATGCTGTAATACCTATATACCATTTTCATGCTGTAATATCTATATACCCTCTTCATGCTGTAATACCTATATACCCTCACTATGCTGTAATACCTATATACCTTCACTATGCTGTAATACCTATATACCCTCACTATGCTGTAATACCTATATACCCTCTTCATGCTGTTTTTGATGGCTGCATAATTCAATCCATTGACTATTCTCCACTACTGTTTTGTGAAATACAATTACAAATAAGAATTCCCGGCACCGCTCACCTCTCCTGTCAGCAGCTCCATCATCTTCTTGGTGACTTTTAGAATCTTCTGCATGTTGTGTCCCTCAGGTTTTAGGGAGTCACATGGAGGCACTGTGATGGTCATATGATCACCTGACTTCACAAGAGGAAATCTCTGTATTGAGGAACCAATAGGAATATCATGTTAGAATCCCAGAATCCTCCTCACCTCTCCGGTCAGGTCTGTGTTTTATTAATAGAGATAAGAGTGATGTCATGTGACCTCCCAGAATCCTCCTCACCTCTCCGGTCAGCAGGTAGATGATCTCCAGGGTGAGGTTTAGTATCTTCTCAGTCATGTGACTCCGGTCCTCCTCCATCCTCATTGGTGCCATCATTTGATCTATACAGGTCTCCTTGTAGACAGACGGATAACTTTGGGAAAGGAAAGCGAGAATTATTTGGATGCATTGGTCACACAATAATAGTGTAGTCACCTGGTCCCGCTCCCTTGGTTTAAGGGACCGGACTGTTTTTTTTCTTTTCTTGGGTCTGCAGCGAATTACCTCCCCCGAGTGGATCCTTTAGCTCCGTTGTCTAGGCCAGGGATCCTCAAACTACGGCCCTCCAGCTGTTGCAGAACTACAAATCCCATGAGGCATTGCAAAACTCTGACATTCACAGACATGACTAGGCATGATGGGAATTGTAGTTCCTCAACACCTGGAGGGCCATAGTTTGAAGACCCCTGGTTTTGATCAAATCATCTTTTTATTATTATTTCTTACATACATACAAAAAACAAAAACAACCAAAAACATACAGTACAACATACAACCCATGCCCGCGTTATGAGGGTGAATGGAGAGAAAGAAGAAAAAAAAATAAAAAAATTAAAAACAAAACAAACAAAAAAAAAAAATTAAATAAACTGCCTCCTCCTTACCCCCAGCTCTCCCACCCTCCCACCCATCTCCCCGTCCCACCTCCTCGTCCCACCTCCTCTCATATCTCCAAAATATCACACCACCCTCTCCATATTTTTACAAATTTCTCTGGGGAGCCTTTGCGTAAAAAAATATATTTTTCTTTAATTATCGTTTCCCTTATTTGTATTTTCCACTCTTCTACGGTGGGAGGATATTGTGAAATCCACTTTTGCGCAATAAGCTTACGAGCCTGAAATAAACTTCTATTTATTGAAATCATACATTCTACTGGGATTGTCGATTCATCCAATATGCCCAGAAGACATCCTCCAGGCTCATTGAGGATCCCACTCTCAAGTACCCTATTAATCATAGATACCACCCCGGACCAATAACGATGAAGTTTGGGGCATCTCCACATCATATGTATTAGGTTGGCTGTTCTCCCTTTACATCTAGGACATCGATCTGTGTCTCTACATTTCCATTTAAATCATTTCTCTGGTGTATAATGTGCCCTATGTAAAATAAATAGTTGTGTTAAATTTTGTGTTGGGGATAAAGAGGCCTGAGGTATTGCTGTTAGTGCCTGTGCCCACTGTCCATCTGAAATTGTCCCAATATCCCCCGACCAGGCTAATCTTGCTGGTATGTCCACCGTTTTTTTAAATTTATCAAATAATATGTCATATAATTGTGATATCAAACCCTTTTTTTTTTGTCCCATCTTGTCTAACAAGGCTATCACCACTGACTTATTGAATTTAAGTTCCTGTGTACGCCCCTGTGTTTTTATCGCGTGCCTAAGCTGGAGAAACTGAAAAAATCTTTGATTTGGAATATTATATTCTTTGCTTAGTGCACTAAAGGACTTCATCTGATCTTCCTCAAATAGCTGTGGCATATATCTTATTCCCTTCTGCCTCCAAAGCTCAAACCCCTCCAATTTCCCCAATTCCGCATAGCTGGAGTTATTCCAAATTGGTGTATATGTAGTAAATCCCTTTATCTCAGTGATTTTCCTCATCTCTTGCCATACCATGTCAAATAATTTACCCGTATGGAATCTTTTATCGCTCAGTTGATTTCTCGATTCTAATAATGAAATTAATGGGTAAATTTCATATACTGATAGTAGTAGATTCTGTATAGGATCAGAAGGTAATACTTTTGTCCATCCACTGAAATGTTGAATTTGTGAGGCTAAAAAGTAATTTTTGGGATGGGGAATTGCAAGGCCGCCCTCTTCCTTATTTAACATTAAGGTTGTTAACTTTATACGTGGTCGTTTGTTCCTCCAAATCAGTTCCCTGAAAAGAGATTCTAATTTCCTAAACCAAAAAGCTGTGATCCATACAGGTGAATTATTAAACACATAAAGCAATTGCGGGGCCCAAATCATTTTAATTAGATTTGCTCTTCCTATCACCGTCAGAGGTAGTTTGCACCAGCTTCGACATTGATCTTTAAATTTTGCTAATAGTGGCTTCAAATTCAAATTAATATAATCTTTTACATCCCGAGAGATCTCTATCCCCAGGTATTTCACTGTATCCTTAATTTGAATTTTAGACGCTTGGTTTAACAATGGAGTTTTTAACTCATCCAATGGTAAAAGTAAGGATTTATCCCAGTTAATCTGGAAGCCAGAGAATGATCCAAATATGGAGATAAGGCTCATAAGTTCCGATAATGAGTTTGAGGTGTCCCCCAAGAAAATAAGAGCGTCATCTGCATAGAGGGCCACTTTGTCCTCCCTACCTGCCCGACGAAACCCAACTATTTTAGTTGATTGTCTTATAGCAAGGGCGAGGGGCTCTATTGCTATAGCAAATAGTAATGGGGATAACGGGCAGCCCTGTCTTGTCCCTCTAGATAAGGAGAACGGGCTTGATAATATATTATTAATTCTAACCCTAGCTTTAGGGTCCCTATATAATATTTTCACCCATTTCAAAAAACCCATACCAATTCCAAAGGCCTCCAATACCTTCCATATATATTCCCACTCCACCATGTCAAAAGCTTTTTGGGCGTCTAAACATAATATTGCTCTAGATCCCCTATTTTCCATAGGCAATTGCATGTTCAAAAATAATCTACGAATATTTGTTGCCGCTGCTCTCATTGGGATAAAGCCTGTTTGATCTTCATGTATCAGACTACTAATATATTTTGGTAGCCTATTTGCAAGAACCCTGGCCAGAATCTTTACGTCTGAGGTAAGGAGGGATATAGGACGATATGACTCAGGCAGCATTGGGTCTTTATCCTGTTTTGGAATCACTATTACTATTGTTTCCTGCATTGATTTCGGGAGTTTTTGTTTTTCATACGCGTCTTTTATCACATCTAGAAGTTCTGGTAATAGAATTTTTTCAAATTTTTTGTATATCTCAGTCGGTAATCAGTCCATCCCTGGTGCTTTATTATTGTGGGTTTGTGAAACGGCTAATCTCAGTTCTTCTAGGGATATGGGACTGTCAAGTGCTTCTCTGTCCTCTAATTTAAGTTTTGGGAGATCCAATTTATCCAAAAATTGTTTAATTTGGCTACTGGGATTAGATACCTTAGACTCATATAGTGAGGTGTAGAAGTCCACAAATATCTTCTGACCCCTGGTTTAGGCAAACAATAATCTCCAGGAATAATGCCAATGTCCACACTTGAGTAAAACCTAATCAGCAAGGCTTTATTCTTTTTCAGTCAACTCGAACAGAGGAAGAGCAGAAGTTGAAAGAAGAAGGGGAAAAGGTTCAGGCACGCAACACTTAAGTTCAGTATCTACACTCGTTGCCACTCAAGCCTGAGTGGGTATTGCTCACCCAGATAGTCCCTATGAGAGCGGTCCTAGCAGCCGGGATGGAGCACGGATATCAGAGACGATGAATCCCCTCTAGGTAAGTCTCCAGGCCTCTCCCCGAGATAGCAGCACCGTCGCTAATCTCCGCCGGGACTGATCCTCCCCTGGAATCCTTTCCTAAAGTTGGTCCCCCTTCAAGCGGGCAGCCTGGAATCCTTCTCTGAAGCGTAGGCCCTAGTCAGTGGAGCTGGGCCTACAATGCAGCAACAGGACCTCGGGCGGAAGGTGCCCGAGGCCTAAACACACTCGCGCACCTCGTGCCATGCGGGCCATGAGGCACACTCACTGGACCAGAGGTCCCCCCTGAACGCCTTGGGGTCCCCCTGGAATCACACAGCGGGTAGACCACGTCCACTGCACGGCTGCTGAGAGAGAACACCCAAGGTGCTGTGATACCCCCCGTAGTTTAACCTATGCTGGCGGTGACAGTGCCACCTGCAGGCAATGGAGAACACTACTGCCAGGCAGTATCACACCCAGAGCAGAACAACAATTGAATCGTAATTGGTCTGAGCCCAATTATCGGCTCAGACTACCCTTAAATTTTCACATAGCGCCCCAAAATATTGGGGAGGGGCGCTACAATAGGGTGTGGATGTGAGGGGCTGTACATTCAAGAACTACTGCCCCCATGGGAACACATTTTTTTTTTATTATACAGGAAAAAGTACAGTTGTTAGGTGAGGACAGAATAGGCTTCTCTGAAAAGGAGGGTTTCCAGGAATCATCTAAAAGCAAACAGAGTAGGAGATAGTCAGACAGATTGGGGTATGGAGTGCCATAGGATGGGAGAGGCTTGGAAAAAGTCCTAAAGGCGAGCATGGGATGAGGTGACAAGGGAGCTAGAGACCAGGAGGTCTTGGGAGGAACTAAGGGAATGATTAGGTTGGTATTTTTAGACTAGGTTAGTGATGTAGCTGGGGGCCGAGTTGTGGATGGCTTTGTTAATTATTGTTAGTATTTTGAATTTAATTTGTTGGGTGAGTGGCAGTCAATAAAGGGATTGGCAGAGAGGGGTAGCAGATGATATGCGCTATGTAAGGTGGATGAGCCTTGCAGCAGAATTCATGATGGACTGAAAGGGGGATGGCCTATGTAAAGGTAAGCCCATGAGGAAGGAATTGCAGTAGTCCAGGCAAGAGATGACCAGGGAGTATATTAGGAGCTTTGTGGTGCCATTAGTTAGGAAGGGCATTTCTTGGAGATGTTGCTTAGGTTGAGGCGGCAAGGTTTTGACAGTGAACGGATGTGGGCCAAAAACGGTAGTTCAGAGTCCAGGATTACACCTAGCACCTTGTCATGTGGGATGGGTTGATAATTGTGTCATCAATCTTGGCAAGGAAATCAGGGAAAGAAGCACGTGGGTGAGGAAATATTATGAGCTTGACTTTGGATAGATTGAGTTTGAGTAAGTTGTGTGACATCCCAGCTGATATGTCTGTTAGTAAATTAGTAATACATGAGAAGACAAAGAGTGGGCTGAGGGGTAGAGAGATAAATTTGCGTGTCATCAGCATAGAAATGCTATTGGAAGCCATGGGAGGCTGACCAAGGGAGGTGTAGATGGAGAATAGGAGAGGTCCAAGAACAGAACCTTGAGGGACACAGACAGAGAAAGGAAGAGGAGAAGAGGTAGGAGAATTGTAGCACTAAAGGTGCAGTTGGATAAGAACCAGCGAAGAGCACAATCATGAAGACCAAAGGAGTATAGTTTTTTTTGAGGAAATAGAGGTCCAGGAAGAGGAGTACAGTATAGTGTTTATTGGTTTTAGGCATTAGTAGGTCATTTGTGAGTTTAAGGAGAGCAGTTTCCATGGAGTGTTGAAGGAAAAATCCGGACCGAAGGGGATCAAGAATTTTGTTCTCAGTCAAATGGTCACTCAGTCAGTTGTAGACTGAGGAGTTTGGAGGAAAAGGGGAGTAAGGAGATGAGCCTTCCGTCCCTCCTGGCAGCCCTGCGAATCTTTGACAGGTTCGGCTCTTTCTCAGGCATCAAAATTAATTGGTCCAAATCGATTCTCTTCCCAATCGATGATAGGGCGGCTACCCTGGGCTCCTCTACTCCGCTCCGCTGGGTGGAGGAGTTCAGATATCTGGGGATACAGGTGACCAGGCAGACTACAGACTTTTTTGATCACACTCTTCAACCCTTACTTGCCTCACTTAAAAGGATTGTTCATCTTTGGCGGGGCTTCCACTAAACCTTCTGGGCCGCATCAATCTTGTCAAGATGATGCTTCTTCCTCGTTTCAATTATGTGTTCCGCAACTGTCCAACTCCTGTTTCTGTGGCCTTTTTCAAAGAAATTGATCGCTGGTTGAATTCCTTCATCTGGAATGGGGTGTCTCCCAGACTAGCTAGGTCGACCTTGTCCTTACCACAAAGGTTAGGAGGACTGGCACTACCAGACTTTCGAATATATTTCTGGGCGGCGGTTTTGGTCTCAGTGTTTTGGTGGTTTCAGGGCTCCAGATCCAATGACCTGTTTGGAAGCGTCATTTTTGGGATCTCTACTGGATCTCAGGAACTTAATCTATAGAGGCCCGCGAGCATACCCCTATGTGCTGGGACCAACGCATGCCACGTGGAAGGTATGGAAGGTAGCAACTAGACCAGGGATATGCAATTAGCGGACCTCCAGCTGTTGCCAAACTACAAGTCCCATGAGGCATAGCGAGACTCTGAAAGCATCAAGCATGACACCCAGAGGCAGAGGCATGATGTGACTTGTAGTTTGGCAACAGCTGGAGGTCCGCTAATTGCAGATCCCTGAACTAGACGTTTTAGCCAACCGGGCCAACGATCGCCTGCCCAGCCTTTGTGGGATAATCCACATCTCCCTAATTTTCTTACTGTCCTGGACCCTCATGTGTGGGCACGCTTTGGGGTCAAAACTGTGGGGGACATCTTGCCTGTGGGTGTCCTTCTGACCTTCTCTCAGATGTCCCAGAAATTCGGCCTGCCCGGGTGGATGCTTTTCAGGTATCATCAATTGCGGCACGCAGCTAGGGCTCAATTTACCCAGCCTCCCACCATTACAGAAGATCCTATTGAGGAGCTAATGTCCCCGGGGGCAATGGAGAAACCCTTGTCCACCCTCTACGGTGCGCTACTTTGCACCAGCTCGGTCAACCTGGAAAAACTGTGGGAATATTGGCAGGCAGATGTTCCATCTTTGGATAGGGAATCTTGGGAGGAAAGTTTGGAACTAGGGCCCAAACTTGTAATCTCGTCCAGGGATAAATTAATACAAGTCAAATAAATAACGCCTGAAATACTGAGGGCTTTCACACTGAGGCGGTGCGCTGGCAGGAGACAAAAAAATCTACTGCAATCTGCATCTTTGGAGCGGTGAAGGAGCGGTGTGTATACCGCTCCTTGCCATTGAAATCAATGGGACACCACGGTATTAACCCTTTTTCGGCCGCTAGCGGCCGAATATCGCGGTAAACACGACGGTATAGCGGTGCTGAAAATCGCGCCGCTATACCGCCACCGCATATGCCCGCCCCAGTGTGAAAGGGGCCTTATAGTGTCATACTGACAAGCCGTTTTTGCTGACATAAACCTCAGGATGCAAGTTAATCTGACCCCTACCCCAGCTTTGGCTTTGTTGGGGATCCCTGATGATGAGTAGCATTCACATCACTCTAAATTGCTTTTAGCATACCTTTTATATTATGCTAAAAAGGCGATCCTGCTTAATTGGGTTTCTTCATCTCCGCCGACCATCTCCGGTTGGGAGAGGCTGGTGGATGAGGCACTCGTTATATAGGATGACGTATTCGAACAGGGGGTGTGCTTGGAAATATGATAAGGTATGGGCACCCTGGACACTGACGTGATGTCCCCCTTTGGGGGTAGGCAGGGGGTGTGGGGGTTGTTCCCTGGTTTGGGGGGCTGTTCTTTGCACCTCTCTCCTCTCCCTCCTGCCGAGAGTACACACCAGATGCTGAGACCACTAACATCGCATATTGTCCTTCTGTGTGGGGCCCGATGGTTGCTCTGCTCTTCAAAAGTGTTGTAACAGTTAGTTAAACGTTTCACTCCTTAAGTAACTTAGGCTAAGGTCACTGAGATTGTACGTGTGCTCTTCACTGTTTTTGCATCTGTCTTTTCAGTTATCAGTGAACTGTATGGTAATGACATTGTCTGATCTGTGTTATTTTGTATGTAACATCTTGTTTTGAATAAAGCACCTTGTTAAAAAAAAAAAAAAAAAAAAAAAAAAGGGAGATGAGCCTTAGGTTGTTAAGATTGGTGGGGTCCAGTGAGGGCTTTTTAAGAATGGGGGTGACTAGTACATGTTTTAGAGAGTTGGGGAAGATGTCAAAAGAGAGGGAGAGATTGAAGATGTGGTTTAGAGAGTATAGAATGGAGCCAGAGGGCGACCATAACATTTGCGAGGGAGCAGGATCCAGGGGACAGGTGGTTAGGTGGGCGTTAGAAAAAAAGGGAAGTAGCAGCGTTGAATAAGGGAAGTAATGATTGTACCTGTGGATATGGGGCTTTAAATGGTGGAGGTATCTGCGCATTAGAGATCACCTGACAAATTGTATCAATCTTATCATATTTTTGAAGTGATTGGCGATCTCCTGGTCAGTGAGTAAGTTGGTGGGTGGAGGAAGAAGTAGAGAGCTAAAGGTAGACAGTGACTGGATGAGAAGGTGTTAATGAGAATAATAAAATAGGTCTCCTTGGCCCTAAGGAGGCAGCCGTTGTATTTTTGGAGGGCATATTTATATTGGTTTAAGTCTTTTATGCCGTGTACACACGATCGGTTTTACCGATGAAAACAGTCCAATTGACTTTTCTCATCGGACAAACCGATCGTGTATGGGCCCCATCGGTCTTTTTTCCATTGGTGAGAAAAAATAGAACATGTTTTAAATTTATCCGATGTGAAAAAAAACGATAGCAAATTCCGATCGTCTGTGTGGAACTCCATCGGACAAAAAACTCACGCATGCTCAGAATCAAGTCGACGCATGCTCAGAAGCATTGAACTTCATTTTTCTCGGCTTGTCGGAGTGTTTTACGTTACAGCGTTTGGGACGGTCGGATTTTTGACTGATAGTGTGTAGGCAAGACTGATGGAAGTCAGCTTCATCGGATTTCCGATGGATAAATCTATCGGATTAGAATCCATAGGAAATCCGATCATGTGTACAGGGCTTGAGACTTAAGAGTGCGGCTACATTTTCTGAAACTTCTGGTGTCATCTGTTTGCCAAGGTTTTAGGGGTCGGGGCCTGATTATGTGTGTAGTGAGGAGGCAAGCTTGTCTAGGGAGAATGACAGTGAGCTGTTGTAGACAGAAGTGGCTAGGTTGGGGCAGGACAGGGGTGAGATTTTGTCATAGAGGTGGTCAGTAGCAGAGAATAGAAGGTTTGAGGTGGCAAAAGTTTCTACGGGTAACTGTTAGGCGGTTGGAGGGAGAGGAGGTGGAAAACAGAAATAGAGCAAAACTAATAAGGTGGTGATCAGAGAAAGGAAAAGGATTGTTGGAGAGGGATGCATAGATAGGAGAATACAAGGTCAAAGGTGTTGCTATCGGAGTGAGTAGGAGCATGTATCCATTGCTTCAGGTTAAGAGAGGAGGTTAGACTGAGAAAATTAGAAGTAGCAGTAGTATTTGCATTAACAGGGATTTTGAAGTCACAGAGAATGATTGTGGGGTTTATAAGAGATAAAGTAGGGTAGCCAGGCAGAGAAGTCATCAAGGAAGGTTGATACTGGTCCAGGGGGCCAGTAGATGACAGCAATTCTTAGAGAAACGGGAGAAAATGGACAAATACAATGTGCCTCAAAAGAGGAGAGAGTCAGAGAGAGAGGGAGTTGGGGGAAGTACCTGATAGGTGTTGTGTGGGGCTAGAAGGATTCCCACTCTGCCCCCCTTCCGTCTGCTGGGTCTGGGAGAGTGAATCCAAAAGAATGCCACCATGGGAGAGGGAGGCAGGAGAAGCAGTGTTGGATTCATGAAGTCAGGTTTCAGTAATGGTAAGAAGGTTAAAGGAATTTGTGATAAAGAGGACATGGAGGGAGTTGAGTTTGTTACAGACAGAGCGGTCATTCCAGAGGGTGCAGGAGATAGGGAGGCTGGTTTTGGGAAGAAAAGAAATGGAAACCAAGTTCTGTGGATTGCGGCTGCTGCCAGAGGGTGTAGGACAGTGTTTCTCAACCGGGGTTCCGCGAGAAGTCCCCAGGGGTTCCGCCGCGATTCAACATTGTGGTGGATGTATATCCGTCCAATGTTGTTTTCACTGTTCCCAATGCGCGCTGACAGTGAGAACAGTCAGCGCGCATTGATACCCGATGCTCTCTCTGTAGTTCCAGCTCAGAGGGCGGAGTCAGGAGAAAGGCAGAGCGAGAGTTCTAAATTTCAGCGGGGAGCCGAGCAGTGGTGTTGCTGGGTGGGGGGTGCAGATCGCACCCGGGTGACACCTGTGGGCAGCGGCATCGCACGGTCCGCACACCCCTGCACTGATTTGTGTCTCTCACAGCGGAGCGGACATAAGCCGCCTCCTCGAGTCCTCCCTCCTCCGTTTACATATACACAGGACAGGAGGAGGCAGTCCGAGGAGGGACACATGTCTATGCCGCGCTGTTCTGAGGTCTGAATAGCGTATTTTATGGACATGTGCTGGGGGCGCTATGGGAGGGGAGAGGGGGGGACTACTAGCACAAGTGGAGGTATCTATGCTGATGGGGGTCTATGCTGATGAAGGGGGTCTGCACTGAGGGGGGCTATGCTGATGGAGGGGGGTGTCTATGCTGATGGGGGTCTGCACTGAGGGAGCTATCCTGATGGAGGGGGTCTGCACTGAGGGGGGCTATGCTGATGGAGGGGGTGTCTATGCTGATGGGGGTCTGCACTGAGGGGGGCTATGCTGATGGAGGGGGGGTGTCTATGCTGATGGGGGTCTGCACTGAGGGGGGCTATGCTGATGGGAGTCTGCACTGAGGGGGGCTATGCTGATGGAGGGGGGTGTCTATGCTGATGGGGGTCTGCACTGAGGGGGGCTATGCTGATGGGGGTCTGCGCTGATGGAAGGGGGTCTGCACTAGGGGGTGTCTATGCTGATGGGGGTCTGCACTGAGGGGGGCTATGCTGATGGAGGGGGGTCTGCACTGGGGGTGTCTATGCTGATGGGGTGTGCACTGGGGGTCTATGCTGATGGAGGGGGTCTGCACTGGGGGGTGTCTATGCTGATGGGGGTCTGCACTGGGGGTCTATGCTGATGGAGGGGGTCTGCCCTGGGGGGTGTCTATGCTGATGGGGGTCTGCACTGAGGGCGGCTATGCTGATGGGGGTCTGCACTGAGGGCGGCTATGCTGATGGGGGTGGTCTGCACTGGGGGTGCCTATGCGGGGGGGTCTGCACTGGGGGGGTCTATGCTTATAGGGTTTCTGCATTTAGGGGGAGGTCTATACTGATGGAGGGGGGTCTGTACTGAAGAGGGACTATAGTGGGTGGAGGGGGGTTGACACCAATTTTTTTCACACCGGGTGACACCAACCCTAGTGACGCCACTGTTGGAGAGCGGGGAGCCGGGCATGGAGAGCCGGGAGCCATGGGACCCGAGAATGAAGACTGGAGGCAGGGAGCACAGAGTGGGAGCCGTGAAGAGAGCCGAGAATGAGGACTATGGAGGCGGAAGCACCAGATCAGAAGGTGAGATCTGTCTCAATGGTAGCAGTAATGCACACTGTGGAGGGGGGGAGCAGAGAAAAGGAGCACATGGCTAGATTAGATAGAAGCCGAGTTCCTGTGTATGTCAGGGGTGAATGCAGACTGCTGGGGGAGGGAAGAGCAGAGAACAGGAGTTGAGATCCTGTGTATAACAGCACTGATTGCAGACGGCGGGGCAGAGAGTTGAGGCACACAGGCTGAATGTAACAGAAGGTGAGATTATAATAGCTTTATTTTGCCATATTTGTACATAATCCTATTATGATTCAGTCTTATCCAGCCACAGGACCCTGCAGTCTGCATTCAGTCACTACCATACACAGGATCTCACCTCCTGCAATATTCAGCCATGTGCTTCCACTGTCAGCACTCTTCCTGGTACCACCCTCACAGGTTCAGAGGAGCTGGAACTATAGAGGAGGCACCAGGTATTAATGCACATTGACAGTACTCGCTGTCAGTACACATTGAAATCAACATTGGTATCATGTGCATGTTTTTTCTGCACAGAAATATGCAACATGTATGCATTTCTAGACCAAAGTGTTCTATGCAGATCAAATCTGCACCATCTTCCATCAATTCTTATGCATGATGTTGTGAACAAGTCCCAACTGTTCCCGTAGTCTGCTATCCTATTTATCAGTCACAATATTTGGGAGTTTTGTTCAAGTTCAGTAAGGCCTCGCTCACAGCATATGTGCAAAAAAATTGAAAATGTGTACAAAATTTGACTTGCTTAAAATATTTTGGGCTTGTTGTAACGCAGGTCTCTGCAGGGACATAAAGAAAACGATTTCTATGTGCACGGTTCACACTATAATGTTGGTGTCAGGTGAGTTCTAATTTTTATTCCATTATTTAAAGCTATTTCTACAATAAACGTGTTCCGAGATACGATGTTCCGAGAGCTGTAGATCTGAATTTTTTTTTTTTTTTTTTTAGGGGTTCCCCGAGATCTCAGACTTTTTGCCAAGGGTTCCTCCACGGTAAAAAGGTTGAGAAACACTGGTGTAGGATGATGGACGTGTTGGGCACAGATGGAGGCCCAGGGTTTGGGGATATGTCACCAGAGGTTAGGAGAAGTATAAGGGTGAGGGAGATTATGTGTGAGTGTTATTTACATGAAGGGACATGCCCCAGCATCCTGGAGAAACACTAAAAGAAAAGAACACCAGCAACAATTAATCATCAACTGATCCCCCTTGAAGGGGTTAATTTACGTATTACCTTCTCCGCCGCCAGATCCAGAATTGTCTTCTCTCTACGTCCTATCAAATAGGACTTTCTTTACCTGACATCACTTCCTGTCTGTATTCCATAGAGACTTCCTGTCTGGGTAGAGGTGAGATCACCACCTTGTGGAGCTCAGAGGAACTGCAGCCCCGAGAAACGTCTCGTAGTGTGCACACGACCTTGTGCTGTGTGTGTATGTACTGTATATCCTTTTGCTTTCTCTCCTCGCTGAGTTTGTATGAAGAGGTGGAGCTCCTGAGTGTGTATGAAGAGGCGGAGCCCCTGAGTGTGTATGAAGAGGCGGAGCTCCTGAGTGTGTATGAAGAGGCGGAGCCCTGAGTGTGTATGAAGAGGCGGAGCTCCTGAGTGTGTATGAAGAGGCGGAGCTCCTGAGTGTGTATGAAGAGGCGGAGCCCTGAGTGTGTATGAAGAGGCGGAGCTCCTGAGTGTGTATGAAGAGGCGGAGCTCCTGCTGGAACAGCGGTCGGAGGAGGAAGCCGAGTCTAGGAGGGAGACTGACAGAAACCGCAGCAGACTTGCAGGAGTGAGCGAGGAGGATCCAGTTCCTTTGCCATCGGAGGTGAGGAGAGTGTGAAGGATGTTGGTGACTCTGGTAGATGAAAAGCTGGGAGTCATATTGCTCTGGTGAGTGGGGAAGCACTACTAAGGGGGCGCCCTCACCATCACATGTGTAAGAGGTGGAAGAAGGCCGTGGCTACACTACAGCTGCCACAGTTTGGGGCACGGAGAACTTTCACACCTTATCAACTTTTCATTCATTTGTGGACTTTTTTTCAGAAAAAAAAAGTTAATTGAAGTAGATGCAAAGTGGAAGCAGTGGACTTGCACAGAACATTATATTGAGCACCAAATATTGTATGTTTACATGAGTTTGCACAGGTTTTTAGTTTATTTAATATAGCAGCAAATATTATAAGATTTAAGAAGTAGGTGCAAAGTGAAAGTAGTGGATCTGCACTACTTGAGCACAAAGCACTTTATGTTGTATATGAATTTGCACATGGTTCAGTTTTCTTAATTTATAGATAAACACCATAAGATGAATGAAGTAGGTGTAAAGTGGAGGCAGTAGATCTGCAGAGAATATTATTTGAGCCCCTAGCACTTTATATATGAATGTCTCCACATATTTTAGTGTATTGGTGATAATTTATGCGCACACACAATAGGACAGCGCTGTGACACATAATGCTCTTCTAGGTGATAAAGGGAATACTTACCTTTGTTACAGCAGCAGTCCGGTATAAGTTATTTCTGTAGGTATTTGAGTTGTTACACATAGCGCAGGTTTTTTTCTATTTATATTGGTGACATAATTGGCCAAATCTGGGGATCAGGAGCCATTTCCACCCTTTACTCTCGGCTGGGGGTCTTTGTATCCATATAACTGATGTTCTACATGACTAAATCTGACATCAATTTTACTGCAAAATCAAAGGGGCCAAAATGTCTCCCCCCCCTCCCCCGAGCAGTAATATATTTCTATCCCCCTTGGTGGGAGTGGAGATGACCCGTCTATAAGGATATACAGTACATACACACACAGGGACGTGCAGTCAGGGGAGGCAGGTGAGGCAGATCCTCACCTGCCATGAACATAAAACAAATGTAAATAAATAAATAAAAATGATTGAGCTTCGTAGCTCGGTGACCTGGGGTCACAGAGACCCAAAATAGGGGAGGGGGATAGGTAGCCGAAGTCCTACCCCACCACTGGTAAAAATGTGGGTCTCTTACGACCTATGGTTCTAGAGATATGGGGCTCCTTGTGAAGCCTGTCAGAAGCTTCATACAGAATGGCCAGTTTAAATACAAGCGACACACTGTCTCCAGCAGAGTGACTTTTATCCGGCAGTGACCACACATGGATGGAAATGTGACCGATCCCTGCTGAACCAGCAGAATTTCCATGTATCTATGGTCACCTTAAGTGACTTCCTCCCCTCCCCCTCATCTCCTTCATTATGTAAGTCATGCTGAGATAATCTCCCATTGCCTGAGCAATATTCTCATTTGTCTCTGAGCTCCTTCTTGCTATTCCTCGTCCTGCCTGTTGTTTCCTTGGATTGATTTTCTGTGTAGTGACCCCGGCTTCATCTCTTGGATGCGCTCGTCTGTTGCTTGTCCCGATCTTTATCCTGATTCCTGGATCTCCTCCTCATCTCTCCTCCATATCCTCTTACACAGCTTTTCTCCACACCTGCAGTGATCCTGGGGGGTGGAAACTTGGCACCAACTTGGCACCAACACGCAACAAAATCCATCCTCACTATTGGGAGCTCTGGGGAAAATTGTCTGGTATTTACACTCCATTCCTCCGCACGTCACCTGATCACATGAGAGCTTACTTTCACACATTCCTGACAGATTTTTGTATGGTAAAGGTCAAAGTTCACTCTTCAGTTTAGGAGAGGTAGGACACACCCAGGAACAATCATTTGCATGTGAGCCTCATATAAAGGGCCCCTCAAATCTTCTCATTCAAATTTTAATACATTCAGAGTCTATATGTCCTATGACATCACACTGACCTCACAGCTCCTCCTCCCAATGTCCCTCTGTTGGGATTTTTTTCTGATGCTCTTAGGATGTGGGTGGATCCTGGACATCCTCTAAAGATATATTTTTATTAAGTTTTAAGACAAACCAACAGATAGACATACGGAAAAAAAACAAACACATTAGCCCCAGACAATCTGGGCACACTCAGGTATAACACATACATCAATTTGCACAGGTACAAAGGAGCATACACAAAAAAATAAAATAAAATTGTGTAATATTTGAACACAAGGCAAAAAGGAGGAAAAGTGCAGGCATATTATCACTGAGGCAGATTAACAAGAAAAAAAAACTCAGGCATTTGAAATCTCCAGGGCACGGCCCAGTAATGGCTGATGAGGATAAATTATCTTTGCTGTGAGAGTCAATGGGCTAGCCAACCATTTACCGCAGATCTTGTGGAACGTTTTATTCAGTTTCCGGAGCTCAAAAGTAAGTTTATAGAGCGGGATAGCATCGTCAATATGTTTCAGCCAGAGGGACTTTAGAGAGGACTGTGCACCCTTCCAGGATAATAGGATGGCTTTTTTAACATAGAAATAAAGTATGCGGAGCAGTCTCTTGGCATGTGTGGAAATATGTAATGCCGTGTACACACGATCGATTTTCTCGACGGTGAAAACACCGTCGAGAAAATCGATGGGAAAAACGAGGAACGACTTGTTCCCCTACACACGGCTGTTTTTCCCGACATTTTTTTCTCTTGGTCGAGAAAAACGACCGTGTGTAGGCTCCCCGGCAGTGTTTCCCTATGGGAAAACTGCAGCGGAAAAAAATGCTGTGAATCACGACGAGAAAAATTAGAGCATGTTCTAATTTTACTCGTCATGATTAATGCCGTTTTTCTCGTCGGGGAAAAATTACCAAAAGCCCACACGCGGTCGTTTTTCTCGTCAAAGAGAAAAAATGTCATTTTTCCCGACGAGAAAAATGGTCGTGTGTACGCGGCATTAGTCCCCAAAAATGTCGAGAAGGCAGTTCTTGGGATGAATAATGTTTGGGAGGCCTAGTGCTGAGGAGACAAACGCACCCACTTCCTCCCAGAAATCTTGAACTATCGGGCACAACCAAAAACAGTGTACGAAGTCGGCCTCCTGGCCGCAGCCGTGAAAACAGCTAGCCGAGGTCAGGAGTCCCATTTTGTATAGTCTAGCCGGAGTAAGGTGAGTCTGATGGAATACTTTAAGCTGTATAATTCGGTCCCGTGAGGCAATGACAGAGGTTTTAAATTTAAATATCCCTAAACTCTGACCAGTCCAGTGAAATGTCTAGAAGTCCATTTCACCTGAGCCTTATGAAACCTAGGGTTAATGTCAGTCATCAAGGCAGCGTAGTAAGTAGGATTAGTTTAGTGGGTTCTGGCTGTCGGGGCAGCTTTTCCAGAGGGGGCAGGTCTGTGGGATCATCCGGAGAGCCAAACTGGGCTTGAATAGCATGCCTAAGTTGATAATATTAAAATAGGTAGGACCTCGGCAGGTCAAAGTCTAAACTCAACTGAGACAAAGTTTTAAAGCCTTGGGCATTATACAGGTGGCACAAATATTTAACCCCCTTTGAATACCAACGATTGGGATCCGGGATAGAGTACAGTTCTTGTAAATTACGGTTAAACCACAGGGGGTTATTGGGAGGTTTCAGTCAAGTATGTGTGGAGACCTTCTTAACAATATAACGAAAGACTGAAAGTGTAGTGGCCATGACTGAGGTTCCAGGGCGGTCAGGAGCCCGTTCCCTGTAAATAATATTATGTAAGGTTTCCATGGAAGATACAATGGCCCCCTCCGTGGAGGTACAAGCGTTAGCCGGTACCAGGCACAAGCAATCATGGAAATGTACCAACTAAGATGCTAAAGCCGCGTAGTCCGATGGATTTTTTTCATCGGACAAACCGATCGTGTATGGGCCCCATCGGTCTTTTTTCCATCGGTGTAAAAAAATAGAACACGTTTTAAATTTTTCCGATGGATAAAAAAACGATAGCAAATTCCGATCGTCTATGAAAAACCCATGCATGCTCAGAATCAAGTCGACGCATGCTCAGAAGCATTGAACTTCATTTTTCTCGGCTCATCGGAGTGTTTTACGTCACAGTGTTTGGAACGGTCAGTTTTTTGACTGATGGTGTGTAGGCAAGACTGACGGAAGTCAGCTTCATCGGTTTTCCGATGGGAAAAATCCATCGGTTTAAAAACCATAGGTAATTCGATCATGTGTACAGGGCTTTAGTAACAAAAATAAAAGTTAGGAAACGCCAACCCTGCCAGATGTGCTGGCAGCCTCAACGTTTCAAGGGCCACTTTAGGGGAGCCACCCTTCCACAGGAAAGTAGTACACAGTGAGTCTATACGTTTAAAGATAGATTTAGGTATTTTGCATGGGGAGTTAGCAAGGATATAGAGGAATCTAGGTAGATAAATCATTTTAAGAACATTAGCCTTTCCCATGAGGTCCAGAGGCAGGTCCATCCACAACTTGGTCTGTTCTTGAAATCGGGCCAACAAAGGTTCTAAATTATAAGTAACATAGGAAGACAAGTGGGCCTGCACCTGCACCCCAAGATATCTAAAGGAGGACACCACCTGCAGCTTGGAGTCAGGGTGAATCTGAGGAGGCACAGACATATCCAATGGGAAGAGGCTAGACTTCTCCCAATTCACCCAAAAACCAGAAAAGTCTCCAAATGTATTAATCTCCCTCAACAGGGCCTGGAGTGAGTCATTAGTGTCTGCCAGATATACCAAGGTGTCATTGGCGTAAAGGGAAATTTGTTCCTCTATATTTGCGATCGGGAGTCCTTAATGAAGGGGGAGGAGCGAATACGAACAGCAAGCGGCTCCATGGCCAGGGCAAACAAGAGGGGTGACAGCGGGAACCCCTGTCGTGTGCCCCTGGTAATTGGAAATGAGTCAGTAATATTAGAATTAACCCGTACTCTAGCTGCTGGGGAAGTGTAAAGGAGCTTGATCCAAGCTATTATACGAGGGCCAAAGCCATCCATCTGCAGCACCTGAAAGAGGTAGGCCCACTTAACACTGTTGAATGCCTTGCAAGTGTCTAGAGACACAATAGCACGGGTAGGGGGACAATCATGGGGATACTGCAGGTTGTGGAACAGCCTGCGGATATTCATTCTGGTAGACCTACCTGGAATGAAACCGCCCTGGTCACTATTGACCAGGGTCTCCACTACAGAGTTCAGGCGATTAGCTAATATTTTGGCCAGGATTTTAACATCCACATTGATAAGGGAAATTGGGCGATAAGATTCACATTTAAGGGGATCTTTACGGGGTTTTAATAAAAGTACAATTAATGCCTTATGCATTGTTGGGGGGAGGACTCCAGCATCCAGGGCTGCGTTATAGGTCCGCAAAAGATAGGGGCACAGAAAATCTTTAAACTGTTTATACCATTCAGTTGGGAAACCGTCCAGACCAGGGGTCTTATGTGCGGGCATTTATAAAATGGCCGCAGCAACCTCCTCAGTCGAGATAGGTGCCTCTAACGCATCGCGACCCTCAGACGACAAGGAGGGGAGCGATACGTAGTCTAAATAGTCAGTCAATTGAGAATCATCATAGTCAACCCTGGATGTATACAAGTCTTTATAAAAACAAAAAAAAAAGAGTCTAAAATATCCCCTGATCTATCACTGATAAGGCCTTGGGTTGTAACAATACGTGGGATGGAAATGGGAGAATGGTCAGGTCTAGTTAAATATGCCAAAAGACGTCCGGCCTTATTACCGTGTTCAAACGATTTCTGAGTAGCATGCAGCATGCATTTCTGCGTGAGGTCTAACAAGCGGAGTTCATACTTCCTATGGCTCTGCAACCATGCCTCCTTCGTATCAGAGGCAGGGTTAGAGGAATAAGCAGACTCTGCACGCACCAACCTTAAATGCCTCCCATTCAGTGGAAGGGTCCACCCTTCCCAGGTTATCCCTCCAGTAGCCAGCAATACCTGTCTGACACTCTCCCTGCACTATCTCATCCTCTAACCAGTGGGAATTCAGGCGTCAGATAGCTGGCCCCGAACCTGGGAGGAGGAGGAGGTCCACAGAGAGAGGAGCATGGTCCGAGACCCCTCTAGGCAGATAGGAGACAGCCGAGACAACAGGAAGGGTCTCAGCTGGAGCAAATGCCATATCCAACCTGGACATGGTGTGGAAAGAGTCCGAGTGGCAGGAAAACTGGCGCACATGAATCTGGATCCAGTCCAGGAAGGAGGGGAAAGATCTGACCCCACCCCCCCAATCGGTCTATTGCCGGGTCCAGGACAGCATTAAAGTCCCCCACATAAAGTAGGGGACCAGGGTGTCTGGTCAGCAGATGAAGAGACAACTTGGAGAGCAGGTCCGCTGAAAATGGGGGATGTAAACATTCACTAAAGTAAAGCATACAGTGGAAATTTGTATAGTTAGGACAATAAACCTACCGTCAGGGTCTGTTTTAACCTGAACCGTCTCAGCTGGGAGAGATTTGGCCAGAAGGATAGACACCCCTCTGGAATAGTTAGTATGAGTAGCATGATATGAAGCTGACAGCCAGGGGCGCTTCAGGGCCCTCGTTTTGGAGCCCGTGAGGTGAGTCTCCTGAAGACAAATAATATGAGGGCGGCTTTTTTTCAGAACGGAAAAGACCAATGAACTTTTCTGGGGTGCATTCAAACCCCTAGTGTTCCAAGAGACTATCTTCAGGGGCTTTGCCATGGTAAAATATATAGTGATAAAGAAGCACACAGTAACATAACAGTAAGTACAGAAATGACCAGATAGACCGCACTACCTGAAGCACATACAAGCATAAAACAAAAAATGCCTGGATCTGCCATCAGAGAAGTTTGGGCCAGCAGTGCAATATTGAAAACATTAGTATTCTGCCACAGGCAGCAACCTGAGAAACCCCTATATAGGGGAAAAATATAAACCTGAGTTATGAAAAAAAAGAGGAAAAAAACACCAAGAAAGTCCCAAAAAACTCTAGTACCCCCCACCCCGCTCGACCATCCCAAACATAGTGAGCCTTGGATCCCTAACCAAAAAAAAAAAAACGTCCCAGCAAAAAGGCTATGTAGGTCAAAAACTGTTCCGTGGCCACGCCACTAACTGGTGGGAGGGTGGTATAAAATCTGGCGGGGCTCTCAAATGGTGGTAACAAAAAGAGCCATAATAAACATGTCCTGATGAAATGTGAAAGGTCCTCTCGGCCGGGAGGGATGGAAGCAGTGTTGTAACTAACGCCGTTTAAATAAACGGCGTTAGGTAACGTAGCCACTTTTTGGTGTAACGAGTAATCTAACTGATTACTCTTACCCTCGTGGCACCGCCGTTCCCATTACTTGGGCGGCGTTACCCCAATTACATCTACTCGCCGCCGCCGCCGCGAGTAGATGTAATGTAAGTCTAACGGCAAGCCGCCGTCTGCCTACCTGATCAGCGTGTCATGCAGACAGATGGCGGCCATTGCAGTCTTCAAAAGCCGCGCCTCCCGAGTCCTCGTCGCCTGTGATAGGCGGAACACTCAATTTCCCAGCAGGCAGTGTTCCGCCTATCACAGACATCCTCTCATCCCCATCTGTGTTATGAGGATGAGAGGATGTCCGTGATAGGCGGAACGCTGCCTGCTGGGAAATTGAGTGTTCCGCCTATCACAAACGAGGAGGACTGGAGGAGGCGCGGCTTTTGAATAATAGAATGGCCGTCGGGAGTCTCGGGACGCCGCCGATCTGAGGTACCGTACCACACAGGCACAGTGAGGCATGGGGCACAGTGAGGCATGGGGCACGGCACAGTGAGGCATGGGGCACAGTGAGGCATGGGGCACGGGCACAGTGAGGCACGGGCATAGTGAGGCACGGGCACAGTGAGGCATTGGGCACAGTGAGGCTGCGGCATGGGCACAGTGAGGCATTGGGCACAGTGAGGCTGCGGCACGGGCACAGTGAGGCATGGGGCACAGTGAGGCATTGGGCACAGTGAGGCATTGGGCACAGTGAGGCATGGGCACAGTACCAATATTATTTGTTATCCCTCCTATTATTTTTATACACTGAAAAAATTACATATATATCATCCTTCTACCGCCCCGCCCCTGCCCCCGTGTATATATAATATAACCAATATAGTTACTTTGCTGAGTAACTAGTTACTTTTCCTATGTAGTAACTGAGTTACTAACTCACTTACTTTTTGGGAGAAGTAATTTGTAACTGTAACTAATTACTTTTTTAAAGCAAGATGAACAACACTGGATGGAAGGATCTGTAAGCCTTTTCTCCAGAAAGGATAAAGTACATCTTGGGTGAAGGATAATGTTCGGGTATGAGGGCCCATGGGGAAGAGTAAGCAAATCACAGTATTCAACTTCAGATTTTTTTTCACTTTTGTCCACAAAATGAGATATGGAGGAGTAGGAGCAATGTGGCTGGTAAACAATGTCTGAGGGCCAATAACAGCATCAGTTACCTCTGCGTCTAGGAGCAACACCGTAACGGTAATTCAGCCAAGCCATGGCCTCTTTAGGACTGGTGTAAAAGTAAGCCTTACCATTGTGGTTGATTCGTAGTTTAGCTGGAAAAAGCATGGCATATGATAGCCCTTCCGTGCGCAGGCGAGACTTCACTGCAGAGAAGAATACACGCTGGCGTTAAACCTCGGCAGAAAAGTCTGGATAGACAGAGATGGTGTTACCATTAAATTTGAGTGGGCCTTTTTCCCTTGCAAGGCGCAGGATAGCGACTTTATCTTGAAAGTTGAGGATACGGGCAATAATGGAGCGCGGGGGCCACCTTCAGGAGGGGGGCGAGGAGGGGTGCGGTGTGCACGTTCAATGACATGAGAAAACAAGGGTGCATCTTTGCCAAAAATGTCCCGTAACCAAGAATAAAGGAACTTTTCAGGGTGGGGGCCCTCTGCACGTTCTGGGAACCCTACAAACCTGAGGTTGTTCCTACGAGAACGATTTTCCAAATCGTCGATCTTGGCACGGAGTGCCGCCATTTCGGTTGTGGCATCACGCATGGCAACAGACAGGGGATTCACAGTGTCCTCTAGTGGTGTACTAATGCGTTCCTCCGCCTCTCCGGTTCTGTCACGGATGTTCTGGACATCTTGTTTCAATAAAGAAAAGTCCATACGGATAGAGGCAATCTGAGTGGAGAGGGAGGCCTTACAATCCTGTATAGTCAGCATAATGGAGGATAGAGTAGGTTCAGCAGGGGGAGAATCTGCGGCCTGACTACTGTCATCCGATAGCAGGGAGTCTTGGGACAGCTGGGGTCCGTGTGGGTCTGAAAGATAGCAGGAATAGATGCACTCACCCCCGAAGCCAAGCACTGACCAGCAGAGGAAGAAGCGTGCAGCGTGTCAGCGTTCCCTGCATGTGTCCCGGCGCCATCTTACTCCTGAACCACGCCAACTGCTCTGCTGTGGATGGGGGCAGAAGCGGCCCGTATTTCACGATCCCAGCCAGCCTGCTCTGTGCCCACTGCCGTGGGGAACAAAACGGTACCTTTGGCGAGGAGATAGGACCCAGGATAAGGTAAGGATTGTGGTTGAGAGCCGGAGCAGTGTGTCTATGCAACTGCTCTCTTCACCATCCGGCCACGCCCCCCGGATCCTGGACATCCTCACTAGCAAAGTGGGACTGTTGGTCTTGCATTGTATGTAATGATGTCAGAATGCCTGCAACAAGTGTTTAACCTGCATAGTGTGGGGGTCCTGTGTGCGTAAATTATAGCTCAGTCTGAAGTGCAGCTTAAATAAAATGGAGACCTGAACGGTGAGGTGAGGAGGATTCTGGGAATATTATTTTATTTTACTATTTGTGTTCAGATCTAAAGTTTTCCTCCTGTGAAGTCTGGAGATCATATGACCATCACATTGCCTCCACCTCCCTCCCTGATAGAATAGAGAAATAAAAAGAAGATTCTAGAAGTCACCAGAGAGATGATGGAGGAGAGGTGAGCAGTGCTGGGAATTCTGGGACATTATCCAGTAACAGACAAAGGATGTGTCTGGATGGTGACTGTATCATTGTGTGTGTCGGGTTCCTATAAGGTGTCAGGATGTCACTGTCTATTTCTCCATGGAGGAGTGGGAGTATTTAGAAGGACACAAGGATCTCTACAAGGACGTCATGATGGACAATCAGCCGCCCCTCACATCACTGGGTAAGAGGAGACTTTATTGTAAAGGAGAGAGCAGTACGGAGGCTCCACCTAGATCCCCCATCATCTGATAAACACCTAGAAACAATGTATTCAGTCAGTGTGTGTGTTTCCTACAGATGGGTCCAGTAATGGGAACCCACCAGAGAGATGTCCCCGTACTCTGTATTCCCGGGATTCCACACAGGAAGGTCACACCATCCCTCACCATCATCAGGTAGATGAGGAACAATCACTGATAGTATCATTAGGATCTCTACATCATCTGCACAATTTATGTCATTTTTATTATATATTCAGAGTGGAAACCTGAGAGAGTCTAAAATTGAAGTTAAAGAAGAGATAAAAGAGGAGGGTGATGAGAACGGGGTGATAGAGGAGTCAGAGTTTCTAAAAGTACACAAAGATCTGTACCAGGACACCATGGTGGAGTCATCCAGCTACAGAAACCCACCAGAGAGATGTCCCCGTCCTCTGTATTCCCGGGATTCCACACAGGAAGGTCACACCATCCCTCATCATCATCGGGTAGATGATTGACAATTATTGGTAGTTCTGATTTATACACAGCATGTTTGTTACAATGAATGTTTTATTATGTATTCAGAGTAGAAACCTCGGGGATGATACTATTGATGTTAAAGAAGAGTATAAAGAGGAGGATGAGGAGTAGGGATGAGCCAAACACCCCTCGGTTCGGTTTGCATCCAAAACATGCGAACGGACCGAAAGTTTGCGCAAACTTTCGAACACCGTTAAAGTCTATGGGACTCGAACGTGAGAAATCAAAAGTGCAAATTTTAAAGGCTAATATGCAAGTTATTGTTCTAAAAAGGGTTTGGGGGCCCGGGTCCTGCCCCAGGGGACATGTATCAATGCAAAAAGAAGCTTTAAAAACGTCTGTTTTTTCGGGAGCAGTGAGTTTAATGATGCTTAAAGTGAAAAAAAAAAGTTAAATATACCTTTAAATATCGTACCTGGGGGGTGTCTATAGTATGCCTGTGAAGTGGCATGTGTTTCCCGTGTTTAGAACTGTCCCTGCACAAAATGACATATCTAAAGGAATAAAAGTCATTTAAAACTGCTTGCGGCTTTAATGTAATGTCTGGTCCCGGCAATATGGATGAAAATCATTGAGAAAAACGGCATGGGTACCCTTCCCCCCCCAGCCCATTACCAGCTCATTTGGGTTTTGCATTGATATTAAGGGGAACCCCGCACCCAAATTTAAAAAAGGAAAGGCGTGGGGCCCCCAGGCCCTATATACTCTGAAAGACAAGGAGAGAGGCGCCTCTAAGTGCAATAGTGTAACAAGTTTTTAATAGTAGATACAAATACACTCACATTTAGGTGAATTAACATAGGCGTTTAAAATGTCAGGATGACGATCATCAGCAGCAGGTCACAGGGGGTTCTCAGCTCTGCGTAGAATGACAGGAGTGTCTCTGAAGATGGAGCGGCCGGCTTCCGGGGACAACGATCCTGTAGTGTGTTAAGAGCGAGGCTAGGAGCGCACATGTGGTTAAGCTGCAGAGGGTGACGTCATCAAAAATGGACGCGTTTCGTGAGCGTGCGGACTTGCGGTGTCCTGGCAAGTCGCGCTCCTTTATCAACATGACATAAGGGCAGAAGTGGATAGACGCCTTATATAGGGACAAGGATGAGGAAGTGAGCTGGATGGGGTGGGGCTGGGAGAAGGTGGTGTCCAATGACAGGAGGAATGGAGAGGTCATGTGATCGGGATGGCCTGGATCACATGACCTGATCACATGACCGAAAAAAAAACAAAAAAAAAAAAAAAAAAAAAAAAAAAACACAATTAGCAAATGGGGATAGATCAAGGATAATGGATGGACCGGAAAATAGATATAAATAATAAATGGCATTAATAGTGACGGTGTTGAATGGGTATAAGTATGAATGGGCCCGATCGCGAAAAATATATATATATATATATAATAATAGATGTGAATGTTAAGGGTCACGAAAAAAACATATACATATATATACATATACACACATATACATATATATACATACATACATATATATATACACATACTAATAATAAAATAGCATTAATATAGGCAGTGCTGCGGGAATAAACGGGGTATAAAGAAGAATAACGGGTCATAAAATATAATAAATATGAATAGAAAGGGTCACGGAAAATATATATTAATGATAAGTGCCATTAATGCAGGCAATGCTGCAGGAATAGGCGGGTAGACAAATGGCAAAGTATGTCTCCTTATAAATAATATGATATATGGAACATGTTACATGTATATAGAAAATTTCCGAAAGGTGATGATGATGGCAACTGTATATATCCAATTGATAATATTAGTATGATAGTTTGATAAGTAATATGAGATTAATACAAAAAAGGGAAAAAAAGGGGAAGGGGAGGGCATAATGTTATTATGGGGGGGGGAAGATAAGGGGCAAATGAAAGAAAGGAAGAGGGAAGGAGAAACAGGAATGGGGAGGGGAGGGATTAGGGAAGAGAAAAAAAAAAAAAAAGTGGGGGGAGGGGGGAAAAAGAAATAATAAAAGGAAGGGGAAAAAAGTTGACTATGGGGAAGAGATATGCCATGCTGATATGTATGACAGTAAAACATATACATCTATGCATATTAGTTTACACAAGTGTACGGATAATCACATACATGGAGCTTAATAGAATGATAATTTTTCAAAAAACAAAGTAATAACGTGAACTACATCAACTGTAAGGATGTAGTATAAGAATAAATGAATTAAATCAAATATACTAACATAGGTAATATATGGGCAATATGTCAGTATATAATACAAACGGTGGTTATATATATTCCGACAATAAAAATCAAATCAGTGCAATAAGGGTATTACCCAATAGATAAAAGGTTAAAATATTAAAAATATATAAATTCTACAAAATTCTAATTGCACATATAAGCCTCTAAGATAATACAATAAATAGTAAAAGAACAGGTGAAATGAGCATAAATGTGAGGAGGTAGGGTAATGTTATTTATAAAATAGTGGAAATCTCAATCCCTTCATTTATACCACCAGGCGAGAGAACGTCTAAAGTGTAAATCCAAAAAGTTTCCCTAGCGCATAACTTTTTGAACCGCTCTGCTGCTGGAAGTGAGCGGGGGATCTGTTCAATCACCCAGACCTTTAGGCCACTGGTGGATTTTTGGTGGGCTACACAGAAATGTCTGGGGACACTGTGGGGATCGGTGCCACCTTCAATTAGCCTCCTGTGTTCCCCAAACCTGACTCGCAAAGCTCGTATAGTGCGGCCCACATACATGAGGCCGCAGGGACAGCTGAGGCCATATACTACAAACTCAGAAGAGCAGTTGTAGAACTCTTTGAGTTGATAAGTTTTACCTTTCGTGGAGAAAGATTTTTGCCCATGGTGAACATATTTGCATGTTTTACATAAGTTTTTTTTGCACTTGTACATGCCAACCAAAGGTATGAGGACTAATGGGGTAGGAGTACAATCGCGAGTGCGAATCTTACTGGGAGCCAGCTTACTTTTGAGATTGGGTGCTCTGCGGTAAGTTACTTTGGGGCGAGCAGGGATAATAGATTTAAGGGCAGGATCCTGCAAGAGGATCTTCCAATGGTTGGCCAAGATACTTTCCATTTTTTTAAATTCAAAATGGAAAGTGGTAGTGAAGCGGAGAGAATGATTCTCTGTCTCACGAGCCTCTTTCGGGGGTTTACCCTTCAGATAAAATTGGAAGGCTTTGTCAATGAGGCCATCAGGATATCCTTTCTCGCTGAATTTTTTCTTTAGTAGCTTGCTTTGGTCTATATAGTCCACGTCTCTGGTGCAGTTCTGCCTAAGTCGGCAGAACTGTCCTTTGGGAATATTATTGATCCATTTTGGGAAATGGCAGCTCTTATGATGCAAATAGGAGTTGCCGGCTGTAGGTTTGACATAATTTTTGGAGATGATGGCTAAGGTCTCTTTATCAAAGGCCAACTCCAAATCCAAGAAGGGTAAGGTGGTAGGATCACTAACGGAGGTGAAAGACAGGCCAAACGAATTGTTGTTACAATAGTCTACAAAGGGTGGGATACTATCCACGGAACCGTCCCAAATAACAATAATGTCGTCAATATAACGACCGAAAAAAACGATATTGCCTGAAAATGGATTATTATTGTTGTAGATGTATTCTTTCTCCCAGAATCCCATCGCTAGGTTGGCATAAGAGGGTGCAAAATTAGCGCCCATAGCGGTTCCCTGTAACTGAAAGTAAAAGTCATCATCGAATTTAAAATAATTGTGAGTAAGGCAAAAAGTGGTGGCATCTACGATAAATGAGGCTTGTCGTGAGTTAATAAGAGGATCATGGGAGAGAAAGAACTCCAAAGCCCGGAGGCCAAAGGCATGGGGGATAGAAGTATAAAGGGAATTCACATCGAGTGAGAGCCTAATGTAGGTAGGTTCCCATTTGTACACTGAGAGCTGTTCTAGGAGGTGGCTCCCGTCTCTGATATATGAATCCAATTGCTGGACAATGGGCTGAAGAAATTGGTCTACGTATAGGCTAAGCCCCGTGGTGATGCTGTCCATCGCGGCCACTATAGGTCTCCCCGGGGGATTGTCCATGCTTTTGTGCACTTTTGGGAGGTGGTAAAAATAAGGAATGTGATAAAAGTTCTTTAAAAGGAAGGATTTTTCTACTTTATTAAGAACATTGTCAAGACAGGCAGCTGTGACTAGAGAGTCAATTTCTATAGCATAGTCCGGGGTGGGGTCTTTAAGGATCTTTTTGTAAGTGTTACTGTCGGAGAGTAGTCTCCTAGCTTCACCAAGATAGTCATTATAGTCCTGTATGACAATTCCTCCACCTTTATCAGCTAACTTAATGACTATATCTCCAGCTTCAGTGAGGCATCGGAGGGCTCTAATCTCGAGAGGAGAGAGATTATTAGTTTTTTTGGGGGCTGCTGATTGACAAAGTTTTTGAAAATCTGCAAACACTACCCTATAAAAACTCTCAATATATGGGCCTTTGGAATGTACGGGGTTAAAAATGGACTTGGGTTTAAAAGCAGTGTGAATAACTGGAGGAGAAGTGGCTGGGTGTTGGGTGAGTAAGTAAAACAATTCCTCATCAACCAAAAGATCTTCCGTGTCATCGATGAAATTGGGATGATATAAGAATAAATTGGAGGTGATGGTAGGAGATATGGGAAGGGAAGTGGTGTTATTCAAATGATCCTTTTGTTCTTTTATATGGTAGTGCCTCTTAAGGGTGAGATTGCGTATATATCTATTTAAATCTTTGAAGAGTAAAAAAGGATTGGGTTTATTAAGTGGTGCAAAATTAAGGCCTCTACTGAGGAGGGAAGTATCAGCAGAAGAAAGGGCACGGGAGGATAAATTAAATATTTTTATAGTTTCCTGACCTTGATGGCATTGGGGTTGTTTTCTATTTCGTCCCCCTCTACAGCCTCTCCGGTGAGTTTTCTTTTTTTGTTGTTTTTGGGTGCTGTCAGAGGAGGACTGGAGACTAAAAAAGAAGACGGAATAGCAGAGCTTGAGTCAATAAGGGCAGGGATAATGGATGGATTGGGATGAACCACAGAATGATCAGTATGAGTATTAGTGGAGGGGACTTCCATGGTATCCATGGTAATGGTCGAAGGTGTGTTATTATGGGATACAATAGGACTAGGTGGAAAACCGGGGATGATAGCTGTGGGCTGAACTGATGATCTGTTGTAAAATCTATTCAAAGCGTGAATAAGACTGGCATTACCATAAGTAGGGATATGTCTTTTCTGTTTATTTATTGTATTATTGATCTTGGGCGGCTGCCCTTTTGTGAGGTCAGTGATTCTTGGGGCCAGGATAGGCCTCATGGGCCTATGAAATATCCCGGGACCAAACGGACTGGGTATTATTAAACTCATAAGGGGACGGGGGGGGTCAGGGCTGGAAACTGAAGGAACGAGCTGGGATGATGAATGAGGGAAAACCTCTATAGGAGGTATGACGGCTGATGGGACGTGATGATGAAAATTCTTTATTTTATTCCACGTGAAGACATTGTCATGGTTGAAGTCATCTAGGTCCCGCCTAAACTTCCCCAGCTTCATGTGTAATAGATGATCTTCGTCATTTTGGGTATTTTTCTTTAGTATTTCAAACCAAGACAGGGGAAGGGGGGTGTTGAAACTGATGATATTCTTTATGAGAGTATATGCATCATTTTTAAGTTTTTCAAACCTGGAGGTTCTGTGTGAGATGAGTATCATCATCCATTTGGAAGTACAGAACTCGGCAATTTCTGCCCATTCTTTTTTATTGTCAGCTTCAAGAAACTGACATTCTTTCATCACCCTTAAGCCCCTGGGGGAGATCTTGGTATGGATGTATTTCTCTAGAAAGAATTTGTCCCACCACTGTTGATTAGTGGTTTGGGCAAGTCTCTCTAGTTGTTTAAATTTACCACATATAGAATGACGCACCTTACTGGGGAGGACATAATTTTCTTGAAAGAGAGATGTGGGGAAATTAGTCCATATAGCATCCAGGACCGCATATTTGTTAGTTTCTATATCTTTAATGAGATCCATGGTCCAAAAAAAAAAAAAAAAAAAAAAAAAAAATATATAATTAAAAAAAAATTAATAATAATATATAAACATATATATATATATATATACATATATATACATATATATATATATATACATACACATATAAATAAAATAAAAAGGGAGAGAGAATAAAATAAAGGGGAGAGAAGATTGTAACCAGGGGGAAGACTTAAATAAAATAATATAATCTTTAAACCATAGAAAAAAATGGGAACATGAAATGGGATGTGCTGCCCTATAGGTTTCAGATACAGATATATAGACAAGTGGTGGCGCACAATATCCACAGAAACATGTATTACCCAAAGTAATCAATATGAAGCAAGAAAAAATAATAAAAAATAATGAATGAATAAATAATTAAATAAAAAATAAAAAATAAATAAATAAATAAAAAATAAAAAATAAAAAAATATATAATATAAAGATAAGATGAAAAAATACCATACAACATATGTATATATATAGACAGTCTTAAAGGAAGTCCTTAGGAGTCTGTTTACACACTGCGGTGTATATGGGTGGAGCAGGGATAAATGGGATCCACTGTGCACAGGGCGGCCATCATAGATGAACAGAAACCATGTTCAGGGGTAACTGGAAGACAAGGAGAGAGGCGCCTCTAAGTGCAATAGTGTAACAAGTTTTTAATAGTAGATACAAATACACTCACATTTAGGTGAATTAACATAGGCGTTTAAAATGTCAGGATGACGATCATCAGCAGCAGGTCACAGGGGGTTCTCAGCTCTGCGTAGAATGACAGGAGTGTCTCTGAAGATGGAGCGGCCGGCTTCCGGGGACAACGATCCTGTAGTGTGTTAAGAGCGAGGCTAGGAGCGCACATGTGGTTAAGCTGCAGAGGGTGACGTCATCAAAAATGGACGCGTTTCGTGAGCGTGCGGACTTGCGGTGTCCTGGCAAGTCGCGCTCCTTTATCAACATGACATAAGGGCAGAAGTGGATAGACGCCTTATATAGGGACAAGGATGAGGAAGTGAGCTGGATGGGGTGGGGCTGGGAGAAGGTGGTGTCCAATGACAGGAGGAATGGAGAGGTCATGTGATCGGGATGGCCTGGATCACATGACCTGATCACATGACCGAAAAAAAAAAAAAAAAAAAAAAAAAAAACACAATTAGCAAATGGGGATAGATCAAGGATAATGGATGGACCGGAAAATAGATATAAATAATAAATGGCATTAATAGTGACGGTGTTGAATGGGTATAAGTATGAATGGGCCCGATCGCGAAAAATATATATATATATATATAATAATAGATGTGAATGTTAAGGGTCACGAAAAAAACATATACATATATATACATATACACACATATACATATATATACATACATACATATATATATACACATACTAATAATAAAATAGCATTAATATAGGCAGTGCTGCGGGAATAAACGGGGTATAAAGAAGAATAACGGGTCATAAAATATAATAAATATGAATAGAAAGGGTCACGGAAAATATATATTAATGATAAGTGCCATTAATGCAGGCAATGCTGCAGGAATAGGCGGGTAGACAAATGGCAAAGTATGTCTCCTTATAAATAATATGATATATGGAACATGTTACATGTATATAGAAAATTTCCGAAAGGTGATGATGATGGCAACTGTATATATCCAATTGATAATATTAGTATGATAGTTTGATAAGTAATATGAGATTAATACAAAAAAGGGAAAAAAAGGGGAAGGGGAGGGCATAATGTTATTATGGGGGGGGGAAGATAAGGGGCAAATGAAAGAAAGGAAGAGGGAAGGAGAAACAGGAATGGGGAGGGGAGGGATTAGGGAAGAGAAAAAAAAAAAAAAAGTGGGGGGAGGGGGGAAAAAGAAATAATAAAAGGAAGGGGAAAAAAGTTGACTATGGGGAAGAGATATGCCATGCTGATATGTATGACAGTAAAACATATACATCTATGCATATTAGTTTACACAAGTGTACGGATAATCACATACATGGAGCTTAATAGAATGATAATTTTTCAAAAAACAAAGTAATAACGTGAACTACATCAACTGTAAGGATGTAGTATAAGAATAAATGAATTAAATCAAATATACTAACATAGGTAATATATGGGCAATATGTCAGTATATAATACAAACGGTGGTTATATATATTCCGACAATAAAAATCAAATCAGTGCAATAAGGGTATTACCCAATAGATAAAAGGTTAAAATATTAAAAATATATAAATTCTACAAAATTCTAATTGCACATATAAGCCTCTAAGATAATACAATAAATAGTAAAAGAACAGGTGAAATGAGCATAAATGTGAGGAGGTAGGGTAATGTTATTTATAAAATAGTGGAAATCTCAATCCCTTCATTTATACCACCAGGCGAGAGAACGTCTAAAGTGTAAATCCAAAAAGTTTCCCTAGCGCATAACTTTTTGAACCGCTCTGCTGCTGGAAGTGAGCGGGGGATCTGTTCAATCACCCAGACCTTTAGGCCACTGGTGGATTTTTGGTGGGCTACACAGAAATGTCTGGGGACACTGTGGGGATCGGTGCCACCTTCAATTAGCCTCCTGTGTTCCCCAAACCTGACTCGCAAAGCTCGTATAGTGCGGCCCACATACATGAGGCCGCAGGGACAGCTGAGGCCATATACTACAAACTCAGAAGAGCAGTTGTAGAACTCTTTGAGTTGATAAGTTTTACCTTTCGTGGAGAAAGATTTTTGCCCATGGTGAACATATTTGCATGTTTTACATAAGTTTTTTTTGCACTTGTACATGCCAACCAAAGGTATGAGGACTAATGGGGTAAGAGTACAATCGCGAGTGCGAATCTTACTGGGAGCCAGCTTACTTTTGAGATTGGGTGCTCTGCGGTAAGTTACTTTGGGGCGAGCAGGGATAATAGATTTAAGGGCAGGATCCTGCAAGAGGATCTTCCAATGGTTGGCCAAGATACTTTCCATTTTTTTAAATTCAAAATGGAAAGTGGTAGTGAAGCGGAGAGAATGATTCTCTGTCTCACGAGCCTCTTTCGGGGGTTTACCCTTCAGATAAAATTGGAAGGCTTTGTCAATGAGGCCATCAGGATATCCTTTCTCGCTGAATTTTTTCTTTAGTAGCTTGCTTTGGTCTATATAGTCCACGTCTCTGGTGCAGTTCTGCCTAAGTCGGCAGAACTGTCCTTTGGGAATATTATTGATCCATTTTGGGAAATGGCAGCTCTTATGATGCAAATAGGAGTTGCCGGCTGTAGGTTTGACATAATTTTTGGAGATGATGGCTAAGGTCTCTTTATCAAAGGCCAACTCCAAATCCAAGAAGGGTAAGGTGGTAGGATCACTAACGGAGGTGAAAGACAGGCCAAACGAATTGTTGTTACAATAGTCTACAAAGGGTGGGATACTATCCACGGAACCGTCCCAAATAACAATAATGTCGTCAATATAACGACCGAAAAAAACGATATTGCCTGAAAATGGATTATTATTGTTGTAGATGTATTCTTTCTCCCAGAATCCCATCGCTAGGTTGGCATAAGAGGGTGCAAAATTAGCGCCCATAGCGGTTCCCTGTAACTGAAAGTAAAAGTCATCATCGAATTTAAAATAATTGTGAGTAAGGCAAAAAGTGGTGGCATCTACGATAAATGAGGCTTGTCGTGAGTTAATAAGAGGATCATGGGAGAGAAAGAACTCCAAAGCCCGGAGGCCAAAGGCATGGGGGATAGAAGTATAAAGGGAATTCACATCGAGTGAGAGCCAAATGTAGGTAGGTTCCCATTTGTACACTGAGAGCTGTTCTAGGAGGTGGCTCCCGTCTCTGATATATGAATCCAATTGCTGGACAATGGGCTGAAGAAATTGGTCTACGTATAGGCTAAGCCCCGTGGTGATGCTGTCCATCGCGGCCACTATAGGTCTCCCCGGGGGATTGTCCATGCTTTTGTGCACTTTTGGGAGGTGGTAAAAATAAGGAATGTGATAAAAGTTCTTTAAAAGGAAGGATTTTTCTACTTTATTAAGAACATTGTCAAGACAGGCAGCTGTGACTAGAGAGTCAATTTCTATAGCATAGTCCGGGGTGGGGTCTTTAAGGATCTTTTTGTAAGTGTTACTGTCGGAGAGTAGTCTCCTAGCTTCACCAAGATAGTCATTATAGTCCTGTATGACAATTCCTCCACCTTTATCAGCTAACTTAATGACTATATCTCCAGCTTCAGTGAGGCATCGGAGGGCTCTAATCTCGAGAGGAGAGAGATTATTAGTTTTTTTGGGGGCTGCTGATTGACAAAGTTTTTGAAAATCTGCAAACACTACCCTATAAAAACTCTCAATATATGGGCCTTTGGAATGTACGGGGTTAAAAATGGACTTGGGTTTAAAAGCAGTGTGAATAACTGGAGGAGAAGTGGCTGGGTGTTGGGTGAGTAAGTAAAACAATTCCTCATCAACCAAAAGATCTTCCGTGTCATCGATGAAATTGGGATGATATAAGAATAAATTGGAGGTGATGGTAGGAGATATGGGAAGGGAAGTGGTGTTATTCAAATGATCCTTTTGTTCTTTTATATGGTAGTGCCTCTTAAGGGTGAGATTGCGTATATATCTATTTAAATCTTTGAAGAGTAAAAAAGGATTGGGTTTATTAAGTGGTGCAAAATTAAGGCCTCTACTGAGGAGGGAAGTATCAGCAGAAGAAAGGGCACGGGAGGATAAATTAAATATTTTTATAGTTTCCTGACCTTGATGGCATTGGGGTTGTTTTCTATTTCGTCCCCCTCTACAGCCTCTCCGGTGAGTTTTCTTTTTTTGTTGTTTTTGGGTGCTGTCAGAGGAGGACTGGAGACTAAAAAAGAAGACGGAATAGCAGAGCTTGAGTCAATAAGGGCAGGGATAATGGATGGATTGGGATGAACCACAGAATGATCAGTATGAGTATTAGTGGAGGGGACTTCCATGGTATCCATGGTAATGGTCGAAGGTGTGTTATTATGGGATACAATAGGACTAGGTGGAAAACCGGGGATGATAGCTGTGGGCTGAACTGATGATCTGTTGTAAAATCTATTCAAAGCGTGAATAAGACTGGCATTACCATAAGTAGGGATATGTCTTTTCTGTTTATTTATTGTATTATTGATCTTGGGCGGCTGCCCTTTTGTGAGGTCAGTGATTCTTGGGGCCAGGATAGGCCTCATGGGCCTATGAAATATCCCGGGACCAAACGGACTGGGTATTATTAAACTCATAAGGGGACGGGGGGGGGTCAGGGCTGGAAACTGAAGGAACGAGCTGGGATGATGAATGAGGGAAAACCTCTATAGGAGGTATGACGGCTGATGGGACGTGATGATGAAAATTCTTTATTTTATTCCACGTGAAGACATTGTCATGGTTGAAGTCATCTAGGTCCCGCCTAAACTTCCCCAGCTTCATGTGTAATAGATGATCTTCGTCATTTTGGGTATTTTTCTTTAGTATTTCAAACCAAGACAGGGGAAGGGGGGTGTTGAAACTGATGATATTCTTTATGAGAGTATATGCATCATTTTTAAGTTTTTCAAACCTGGAGGTTCTGTGTGAGATGAGTATCATCATCCATTTGGAAGTACAGAACTCGGCAATTTCTGCCCATTCTTTTTTATTGTCAGCTTCAAGAAACTGACATTCTTTCATCACCCTTAAGCCCCTGGGGGAGATCTTGGTATGGATGTATTTCTCTAGAAAGAATTTGTCCCACCACTGTTGATTAGTGGTTTGGGCAAGTCTCTCTAGTTGTTTAAATTTACCACATATAGAATGACGCACCTTACTGGGGAGGACATAATTTTCTTGAAAGAGAGATGTGGGGAAATTAGTCCATATAGCATCCAGGACCGCATATTTGTTAGTTTCTATATCTTTAATGAGATCCATGGTCCAAAAAAAAAAATATATAATTAAAAAAAAATTAATAATAATATATAAACATATATATATATATATATACATATATATACATATATATATATATATACATACACATATAAATAAAATAAAAAGGGAGAGAGAATAAAATAAAGGGGAGAGAAGATTGTAACCAGGGGGAAGACTTAAATAAAATAATATAATCTTTAAACCATAGAAAAAAATGGGAACATGAAATGGGATGTGCTGCCCTATAGGTTTCAGATACAGATATATAGACAAGTGGTGGCGCACAATATCCACAGAAACATGTATTACCCAAAGTAATCAATATGAAGCAAGAAAAAATAATAAAAAATAATGAATGAATAAATAATTAAATAAAAAATAAAAAATAAATAAATAAATAAAAAATAAAAAATAAAAAAATATATAATATAAAGATAAGATGAAAAAATACCATACAACATATGTATATATATAGACAGTCTTAAAGGAAGTCCTTAGGAGTCTGTTTACACACTGCGGTGTATATGGGTGGAGCAGGGATAAATGGGATCCACTGTGCACAGGGCGGCCATCATAGATGAACAGAAACCATGTTCAGGGGTAACTGGAAGACAAGGAGAGAGGCGCCTCTAAGTGCAATAGTGTAACAAGTTTTTAATAGTAGATACAAATACACTCACATTTAGGTGAATTAACATAGGCGTTTAAAATGTCAGGATGACGATCATCAGCAGCAGGTCACAGGGGGTTCTCAGCTCTGCGTAGAATGACAGGAGTGTCTCTGAAGATGGAGCGGCCGGCTTCCGGGGACAACGATCCTGTAGTGTGTTAAGAGCGAGGCTAGGAGCGCACATGTGGTTAAGCTGCAGAGGGTGACGTCATCAAAAATGGACGCGTTTCGTGAGCGTGCGGACTTGCGGTGTCCTGGCAAGTCGCGCTCCTTTATCAACATGACATAAGGGCAGAAGTGGATAGACGCCTTATATAGGGACAAGGATGAGGAAGTGAGCTGGATGGGGTGGGGCTGGGAGAAGGTGGTGTCCAATGACAGGAGGAATGGAGAGGTCATGTGATCGGGATGGCCTGGATCACATGACCTGATCACATGACCGAAAAAAAAAAAAAAAAAAAAAAAAAAAAAACACAATTAGCAAATGGGGATAGATCAAGGATAATGGATGGACCGGAAAATAGATATAAATAATAAATGGCATTAATAGTGACGGTGTTGAATGGGTATAAGTATGAATGGGCCCGATCGCGAAAAATATATATATATATTGTGAGGGGGCTAGCTCGGCAGCGGGTATGTGTGACCCCCGGGATGGGCTCCCCACCCAAAACAGGCCCAGCAGACGGAGGTTGTGGTTTTCAAAATCAAAAAGGTGCGGTTTATTTTCTATTTACAGTGACAAAAACACAGCAAGGCAAAAAAAACATAAACAAAATAAATCCTGGTCAACTTGACCTCTGACTAAACTTACAGGTTTCCTAACTAACGACTGGGATCAGCCTAGTGCTGTCCTAGTCCCTGGTTTTAAATGTCCAAGCAAAATATAGCCACACAGGCTTTCTCTCACCGCACAGGGGTTCACTCTCCCTAGACAGTCCACACAGGTCTGCTTCCAGGCATGAGCTAACATCTAATGAATCTGGGAGTTTTTTATAGAGGCCTAAATGAGCTGACAAGCTTCAGCTGGCCTCATCAACTCCCTGTCTGCACGACGCCCAGCCCTCTCCCTAGAGGTATGAGTCATCAATGAGCCCACTAGTCTCAGCTGGGCTTATACAACTCTCCACCTAGCTGTACAAGTCAGCGTAAAGCCTGAATCTGGGCGAAATATATCTACCCCCCTGGATGCAACCAGGTGACTTTACCTTCCTGCTGTCACATACCCCCCCCTCTTGTTTTAACCTCGGGGTTGGAACACCAGCAATCAGGCATTCATGTACTCGAGACAAAGCATCCACATTCCCCATTTGAACGCCAGGGCGATGCTTTACTGTGAAGTTGAATTCCTGGAGGGCCAGGAACCACCTATTCACTCTTCTATTTGTTTCCTTGTTTTGAGCCATCCACTTTAACGGAGCGTGATCCGTAACCATGTCAAAGTGCCTACCTAGCAGGTAGTACCGAAGGGAATCTAGAGCCCACTTCACCGCTAAACACTCCTTTTCAACGGTGGCGTAATTTACCTCATGGGACTTCAACTTCCTGCTGAGGTAAATGACTGGGTGCTCTTCCCCGTTCCAGACCTGGGACAATACTGCTCCTAACCCCACATCTGACGCATCACTTTGTACGACAAAGTCTCTAGAGAAGTCGGGTGAGTACAACACTGGCTGGCTACATAAGGCTTGTTTCAAGAATTGGAATGCTGCCTCAGCCTCGGGGGTCCATTTAATCATGACCGACCCTTTCCCCTTCGTCAGGTTGGTTAGGGGCACAGCCTTAGAAGCAAAGTGGGGAATGAATCGCCGATAATACCCAGCGATTCCCAGAAAGGCTCGTACCTGCTTCTTGCTGTTGGGACGTGGCCAACTCTGGATGGCCTCGACTTTGTTGAGTTGGGGTTTTATTACTCCCCTCCCAATGGTGTACCCAAGATATTTGGCCTCCTCCTGCCCAATGGTACACTTCTTGGGGTTAGCCGTAAACCCTGCTTCCCGAACAGAGTCCAGGACTGCTTGCACTTTTGGCAGATGTGAGGCCCAATCTGTGCTATGGACAATTATGTCATCCAGGTAAGCCGCAGCATACTTCCGATGGGGCCTCAGCATCTGGTCCATTTTCCGCTGGAATGTGGCCGGCGCATTCTGTAACCCGAACGGCATTCTTTTATATTGGAACGCCCCGTCTGGGGTTACAAATGCGGTTTTCTCTTTGGCCGACTTGGCCAGGGGGATTTGCCAATACCCTTTTGTGAGGTCAAGAGTCGTCATGTATCGGGCTGTTCCCAGCCGGTCGATCAACTCATCTATACGTGGCATGGGGTAGGTGTCAAATTTTGTAACTTTGTTCAACTGACGAAAATCGTTACAAAATCGCCAGCTCCCATCCGGTTTAGGCACCAACACAATGGGACTAGACCAATCACTTTGGGACTCCTCTATCACCCCTAAGTTCAGCATTCTCTGTACTTCCTCCCGTATTGCCTCCCGTCGGGCCTCTGGGATCCGATAGGGTTTTAACTTCACCCTTTCACCGGGCGGGGTAATAATGTCATGCTCTACCCCAGATGTTTGTCCCGGCAGCTCAGAGAATACCTCCTTGTTGCGAAGTACAAACTCCTTAACCTCCTGTTGTTGGGGTTGTGACAAGGTGGCTGCGATTCCAACCTCAGGAATCACGCAACCAGTTTGAGCTGGTGACCAAGTGTCTGCGACTAGGGACTCTCTATCCCTCCAGGCTTTCAACAGATTAACGTGATAGATCTGTTCGGGCTTTCGCCTTCCTGGTTGTCTGACCTTGTAATTCACTTCGCTCACTTTTTCCATTATCTCGTAGGGGCCTTGCCATTTGGCAAGGAATTTACTTTCAACCGTAGGGACAAGTACCAATATCCTATCCCCCGGGGAAAAGGTACGGGTCTTGGCTCCACGGTTGTACACTCTCTGCTGTGCCAACTGCGCTTGGGCCAAATGTTCCTTCACGATGGGCATTACCTGTGCAATTCGATCTTGCATCAGGGCGACATGCTCAATCACACTCCTGTGGGGAGAACTCTCACTTTCCCAAGTTTCCTTGGCAATATCCAACAGCCCTCTTGGGTGTCTCCCATACAGTAACTCAAAGGGGGAGAATCCCGTAGAGGATTGGGGCACCTCCCTAATAGCAAACATCAAATAAGGAAGTAGACAGTCCCAATCCCTTCCATCTCTATCCACCACTTTCTTCAACATTTGTTTTAGGGTTTTGTTGAATCTTTCAACCAGCCCATCGGTTTGGGGGTGATACACAGATGTACGCAATTGCGTCACTTTGAACAATTTACACAGCTCTTTCATAACCCGGGACATAAAGGGTGTACCTTGGTCCGTAAGCAGTTCTTTACAAATACCCACCCGGCTAAAAACAAGAGATAGCTCTTTGGCTATGGTTTTGGCCGAGGTATTTCTGAGAGGGATCGCTTCTGGATAACGGGTGGCATAGTCCATTATAACCAATATGTACTGGTGCCCCCTAGCGGACTTGATTATAGGACCTACCAAATCCATTGCGATTCTCTCAAACGGGACCTCAATGATGGGTAGAGGGACCAGCGGGCTACGGAAATGTGGCATCGGGGCCGACCTCTGACACACAGGGCAGGAGGAACAATAATTTTCTATGTCCTTCATCACCCCAGGCCAATAGAATCTCTGTAATACCCTCTCTCGGGTTTTCTCTGTCCCCAGATGACCTCCAAGAATGTGCCCATGGGCCAACTCCAACACCAACTTCCTGTAAGGTTTGGGCACCACAAGCTGCTCAACGGTTTCTTCTGCCCTTTTTGCCACCCGATACAGTAGGTCCTTCTCTACGCTGAAGTATGGGTAAGTGCCAGTATTATCTGGGTTCACTAACTCGCCATCTATTTTCACTACGTTTTCCCGTGCCTTTATTAGGGCGGGGTCTTTCAACTGTTCTGTGGCAAAGTTTTCCCTGTGAACCTCAAGATCAGAAAACTCCACAGACGGTAGGTTTTCGTCTGAGGAGGTGGGCTCCTCTCCAGTTTCTTGAGTCTCCCCTGCCAATACTGACAAGGGAAATTCCGGAGAGTCCTCACCACTCTCAGGGGAGTTCTGGCTATCACATTCCTGGTACATAGGGGCACCAGTGGGGGGCTCAGGATCATCCCACAGTTCCCAGAACTTCGGAAAATCCCTTCCCACAATGGCGTCATGCGGTAACTGAGATACTAAGCCCACTGGATGAGAGAGGGTACCTTTGGGGGTCTCGAAACACACCGTAGTCACTGGATACTCTCGGGTGTCCCCATGCACACAAATAACGGCTACCTTGCTATTCCCAGAGACCTCTGTTTTAACTAACTCAGCCTTTATCAGGGTCACAAGGCTACCTGAATCCAGCAATACCACAACATTTCTACCATTAATACACATTTTGCATAAATGTTTCTCAGTTCCCCGAATGGCAGTGCATGCGACTGTCGCACACAGCGACTGACGTCTGCCCGTCAGAAAGTCACACTGCATGGGGTCCTCCACAACCGGGCAATTTGCTGCAATATGTCCCGCTTGCCGGCAGCGGTAGCAAACGATCCTTCTTGCGGCCTCTTGAGCCGCTGATTTCCCAGGCTGTTCTCGCCAAACTTGGGGTAGAGCTCCCACCCTCTCACTCTCTCCACCCTCACCCCTTGGAATCCTCTTATCCGCCCCTGGGGATGGTCTGGTCTTAGGGTGGAAAGTCCGAGTGTCTCTGGAAGAGGCCGTCAGGTTCTCTGTAGCCAAGTATTTCTCCACACGATCCACAAGACCATCGGCCGTCTCTGGGTCTCCATGGCTTACCCACTTTTGGATGGCAGTAGGAAGAGCTCTCAAAAACCGATCCATTACAACACGTTCCACAATCTTTGGTGCGGACAAAGTCTCTGGCTGTAGCCACTTTCTGCTCAGGTGAATGAGATCATACATTTGAGACCTGGGGGGTTTTCCAAGCTGGAAAGTCCAGTTATGCACACGCTGAGCCCGGACAGCCAGGGTGACACCCAGCCTTGCCAATATTTCAGCTTTTAGCATCACATAGTCTTTTGCTTGGTTAGGCTCTAGGTCATAGTAAGCTTTCTGCGATTCACCAGTTAACAGAGGAGCCACTAGTCCAGCCCACTGCTCCTCAGGCCACTTTTCTCTTTCAGCGGTCCTTTCAAATGTGGTCAAAAATACCTCTGGATCATCCTCTCCAGTCATTTTTGTCAATAAACGACTCACCCCAAAGGACGCGGTATTAGTGGGACGGCTTTCCTCACTGGTCTGCGGACGTTGCTGCATTACTGCTTCCATCTGTTGTTGTAGTCTCTGCTCTTGCTTCTGCAACAGGTCTATGAAGCGGGCCTCAGATTGCTGTTGGGCTTGTTGCTGAGCCTCCAGACTCTGTTGTAAAGTTGCAAGGCTCTGTTGATGAGCTTGCTGCTGGGCTGCAAGGCTCCTTTGCAAACCTGCATTTGTCTGCTGTTGATTGGCATTTGCTAGAGCCAGCTGTTTCAGTATCTCCTCCATGCTGGCTTAAAAAAAAACTGCCCGCATTCTCCACCAACTGTGAGGGGGCTAGCTCGGCAGCGGGTATGTGTGACCCCCGGGATGGGCTCCCCACCCAAAACAGGCCCAGCAGACGGAGGTTGTGGTTTTCAAAATCAAAAAGGTGCGGTTTATTTTCTATTTACAGTGACAAAAACACAGCAAGGCAAAAAAAACATAAACAAAATAAATCCTGGTCAACTTGACCTCTGACTAAACTTACAGGTTTCCTAACTAACGACTGGGATCAGCCTAGTGCTGTCCTAGTCCCTGGTTTTAAATGTCCAAGCAAAATATAGCCACACAGGCTTTCTCTCACCGCACAGGGGTTCACTCTCCCTAGACAGTCCACACAGGTCTGCTTCCAGGCATGAGCTAACATCTAATGAATCTGGGAGTTTTTTATAGAGGCCTAAATGAGCTGACAAGCTTCAGCTGGCCTCATCAACTCCCTGTCTGCACGACGCCCAGCCCTCTCCCTAGAGGTATGAGTCATCAATGAGCCCACTAGTCTCAGCTGGGCTTATACAACTCTCCACCTAGCTGTACAAGTCAGCGTAAAGCCTGAATCTGGGCGAAATATATCTACCCCCCTGGATGCAACCAGGTGACTTTACCTTCCTGCTGTCACAATATATATAATAATAGATGTGAATGTTAAGGGTCACGAAAAAAACATATACATATATATACATATACACACATATACATATATATACATACATACATATATATATACACATACTAATAATAAAATAGCATTAATATAGGCAGTGCTGCGGGAATAAACGGGGTATAAAGAAGAATAACGGGTCATAAAATATAATAAATATGAATAGAAAGGGTCACGGAAAATATATATTAATGATAAGTGCCATTAATGCAGGCAATGCTGCAGGAATAGGCGGGTAGACAAATGGCAAAGTATGTCTCCTTATAAATAATATGATATATGGAACATGTTACATGTATATAGAAAATTTCCGAAAGGTGATGATGATGGCAACTGTATATATCCAATTGATAATATTAGTATGATAGTTTGATAAGTAATATGAGATTAATACAAAAAAGGGAAAAAAAGGGGAAGGGGAGGGCATAATGTTATTATGGGGGGGGGAAGATAAGGGGCAAATGAAAGAAAGGAAGAGGGAAGGAGAAACAGGAATGGGGAGGGGAGGGATTAGGGAAGAGAAAAAAAAAAAAAAAGTGGGGGGAGGGGGGAAAAAGAAATAATAAAAGGAAGGGGAAAAAAGTTGACTATGGGGAAGAGATATGCCATGCTGATATGTATGACAGTAAAACATATACATCTATGCATATTAGTTTACACAAGTGTACGGATAATCACATACATGGAGCTTAATAGAATGATAATTTTTCAAAAAACAAAGTAATAACGTGAACTACATCAACTGTAAGGATGTAGTATAAGAATAAATGAATTAAATCAAATATACTAACATAGGTAATATATGGGCAATATGTCAGTATATAATACAAACGGTGGTTATATATATTCCGACAATAAAAATCAAATCAGTGCAATAAGGGTATTACCCAATAGATAAAAGGTTAAAATATTAAAAATATATAAATTCTACAAAATTCTAATTGCACATATAAGCCTCTAAGATAATACAATAAATAGTAAAAGAACAGGTGAAATGAGCATAAATGTGAGGAGGTAGGGTAATGTTATTTATAAAATAGTGGAAATCTCAATCCCTTCATTTATACCACCAGGCGAGAGAACGTCTAAAGTGTAAATCCAAAAAGTTTCCCTAGCGCATAACTTTTTGAACCGCTCTGCTGCTGGAAGTGAGCGGGGGATCTGTTCAATCACCCAGACCTTTAGGCCACTGGTGGATTTTTGGTGGGCTACACAGAAATGTCTGGGGACACTGTGGGGATCGGTGCCACCTTCAATTAGCCTCCTGTGTTCCCCAAACCTGACTCGCAAAGCTCGTATAGTGCGGCCCACATACATGAGGCCGCAGGGACAGCTGAGGCCATATACTACAAACTCAGAAGAGCAGTTGTAGAACTCTTTGAGTTGATAAGTTTTACCTTTCGTGGAGAAAGATTTTTGCCCATGGTGAACATATTTGCATGTTTTACATAAGTTTTTTTTGCACTTGTACATGCCAACCAAAGGTATGAGGACTAATGGGGTAGGAGTACAATCGCGAGTGCGAATCTTACTGGGAGCCAGCTTACTTTTGAGATTGGGTGCTCTGCGGTAAGTTACTTTGGGGCGAGCAGGGATAATAGATTTAAGGGCAGGATCCTGCAAGAGGATCTTCCAATGGTTGGCCAAGATACTTTCCATTTTTTTAAATTCAAAATGGAAAGTGGTAGTGAAGCGGAGAGAATGATTCTCTGTCTCACGAGCCTCTTTCGGGGGTTTACCCTTCAGATAAAATTGGAAGGCTTTGTCAATGAGGCCATCAGGATATCCTTTCTCGCTGAATTTTTTCTTTAGTAGCTTGCTTTGGTCTATATAGTCCACGTCTCTGGTGCAGTTCTGCCTAAGTCGGCAGAACTGTCCTTTGGGAATATTATTGATCCATTTTGGGAAATGGCAGCTCTTATGATGCAAATAGGAGTTGCCGGCTGTAGGTTTGACATAATTTTTGGAGATGATGGCTAAGGTCTCTTTATCAAAGGCCAACTCCAAATCCAAGAAGGGTAAGGTGGTAGGATCACTAACGGAGGTGAAAGACAGGCCAAACGAATTGTTGTTACAATAGTCTACAAAGGGTGGGATACTATCCACGGAACCGTCCCAAATAACAATAATGTCGTCAATATAACGACCGAAAAAAACGATATTGCCTGAAAATGGATTATTATTGTTGTAGATGTATTCTTTCTCCCAGAATCCCATCGCTAGGTTGGCATAAGAGGGTGCAAAATTAGCGCCCATAGCGGTTCCCTGTAACTGTTACAGGGAACCGCTATGGGCGCTAATTTTGCACCCTCTTATGCCAACCTAGCGATGGGATTCTGGGAGAAAGAATACATCTACAACAATAATAATCCATTTTCAGGCAATATCGTTTTTTTCGGTCGTTATATTGACGACATTATTGTTATTTGGGACGGTTCCGTGGATAGTATCCCACCCTTTGTAGACTATTGTAACAACAATTCGTTTGGCCTGTCTTTCACCTCCGTTAGTGATCCTACCACCTTACCCTTCTTGGATTTGGAGTTGGCCTTTGATAAAGAGACCTTAGCCATCATCTCCAAAAATTATGTCAAACCTACAGCCGGCAACTCCTATTTGCATCATAAGAGCTGCCATTTCCCAAAATGGATCAATAATATTCCCAAAGGACAGTTCTGCCGACTTAGGCAGAACTGCACCAGAGACGTGGACTATATAGACCAAAGCAAGCTACTAAAGAAAAAATTCAGCGAGAAAGGATATCCTGATGGCCTCATTGACAAAGCCTTCCAATTTTATCTGAAGGGTAAACCCCCGAAAGAGGCTCGTGAGACAGAGAATCATTCTCTCCGCTTCACTACCACTTTCCATTTTGAATTTAAAAAAATGGAAAGTATCTTGGCCAACCATTGGAAGATCCTCTTGCAGGATCCTGCCCTTAAATCTATTATCCCTGCTCGCCCCAAAGTAACTTACCGCAGAGCACCCAATCTCAAAAGTAAGCTGGCTCCCAGTAAGATTCGCACTCGCGATTGTACTCCTACCCCATTAGTCCTCATACCTTTGGTTGGCATGTACAAGTGCAAAAAAAACTTATGTAAAACATGCAAATATGTTCACCATGGGCAAAAATCTTTCTCCACGAAAGGTAAAACTTATCAACTCAAAGAGTTCTACAACTGCTCTTCTGAGTTTGTAGTATATGGCCTCAGCTGTCCCTGCGGCCTCATGTATGTGGGCCGCACTATACGAGCTTTGCGAGTCAGGTTTGGGGAACACAGGAGGCTAATTGAAGGTGGCACCGATCCCCACAGTGTCCCCAGACATTTCTGTGTAGCCCACCAAAAATCCACCAGTGGCCTAAAGGTCTGGGTGATTGAACAGATCCCCCGCTCACTTCCAGCAGCAGAGCGGTTCAAAAAGTTATGCGCTAGGGAAACTTTTTGGATTTACACTTTAGACGTTCTCTCGCCTGGTGGTATAAATGAAGGGATTGAGATTTCCACTATTTTATAAATAACATTACCCTACCTCCTCACATTTATGCTCATTTCACCTGTTCTTTTACTATTTATTGTATTATCTTAGAGGCTTATATGTGCAATTAGAATTTTGTAGAATTTATATATTTTTAATATTTTAACCTTTTATCTATTGGGTAATACCCTTATTGCACTGATTTGATTTTTATTGTCGGAATATATATAACCACCGTTTGTATTATATACTGACATATTGCCCATATATTACCTATGTTAGTATATTTGATTTAATTCATTTATTCTTATACTACATCCTTACAGTTGATGTAGTTCACGTTATTACTTTGTTTTTTGAAAAATTATCATTCTATTAAGCTCCATGTATGTGATTATCCGTACACTTGTGTAAACTAATATGCATAGATGTATATGTTTTACTGTCATACATATCAGCATGGCATATCTCTTCCCCATAGTCAACTTTTTTCCCCTTCCTTTTATTATTTCTTTTTCCCCCCTCCCCCCACTTTTTTTTTTTTTTTCTCTTCCCTAATCCCTCCCCTCCCCATTCCTGTTTCTCCTTCCCTCTTCCTTTCTTTCATTTGCCCCTTATCTTCCCCCCCCCATAATAACATTATGCCCTCCCCTTCCCCTTTTTTTCCCTTTTTTGTATTAATCTCATATTACTTATCAAACTATCATACTAATATTATCAATTGGATATATACAGTTGCCATCATCATCACCTTTCGGAAATTTTCTATATACATGTAACATGTTCCATATATCATATTATTTATAAGGAGACATACTTTGCCATTTGTCTACCCGCCTATTCCTGCAGCATTGCCTGCATTAATGGCACTTATCATTAATATATATTTTCCGTGACCCTTTCTATTCATATTTATTATATTTTATGACCCGTTATTCTTCTTTATACCCCGTTTATTCCCGCAGCACTGCCTATATTAATGCTATTTTATTATTAGTATGTGTATATATATATGTATGTATGTGTATATATATGTATATGTGTGTATATGTATATATATGTATATGTTTTTTTCGTGACCCTTAACATTCACATCTATTATTATATATATATATATATATTTTTCGCGATCGGGCCCATTCATACTTATACCCATTCAACACCGTCACTATTAATGCCATTTATTATTTATATCTATTTTCCGGTCCATCCATTATCCTTGATCTATCCCCATTTGCTAATTGTGTTTTTTTTTTTTTTTTTTTTTCGGTCATGTGATCAGGTCATGTGATCCAGGCCATCCCGATCACATGACCTCTCCATTCCTCCTGTCATTGGACACCACCTTCTCCCAGCCCCACCCCATCCAGCTCACTTCCTCATCCTTGTCCCTATATAAGGCGTCTATCCACTTCTGCCCTTATGTCATGTTGATAAAGGAGCGCGACTTGCCAGGACACCGCAAGTCCGCACGCTCACGAAACGCGTCCATTTTTGATGACGTCACCCTCTGCAGCTTAACCACATGTGCGCTCCTAGCCTCGCTCTTAACACACTACAGGATCGTTGTCCCCGGAAGCCGGCCGCTCCATCTTCAGAGACACTCCTGTCATTCTACGCAGAGCTGAGAACCCCCTGTGACCTGCTGCTGATGATCGTCATCCTGACATTTTAAACGCCTATGTTAATTCACCTAAATGTGAGTGTATTTGTATCTACTATTAAAAACTTGTTACACTATTGCACTTAGAGGCGCCTCTCTCCTTGTCTTCCAGTTACCCCTGAACATGGTTTCTGTTCATCTATGATGGCCGCCCTGTGCACAGTGGATCCCATTTATCCCTGCTCCACCCATATACACCGCAGTGTGTAAACAGACTCCTAAGGACTTCCTTTAAGACTGTCTATATATATACATATGTTGTATGGTATTTTTTCATCTTATCTTTATATTATATATTTTTTTATTTTTTATTTTTTATTTATTTATTTATTTTTTATTTAATTATTTATTCATTCATTATTTTTTATTATTTTTTCTTGCTTCATATTGATTACTTTGGGTAATACATGTTTCTGTGGATATTGTGCGCCACCACTTGTCTATATATCTGTATCTGAAACCTATAGGGCAGCACATCCCATTTCATGTTCCCATTTTTTTCTATGGTTTAAAGATTATATTATTTTATTTAAGTCTTCCCCCTGGTTACAATCTTCTCTCCCCTTTATTTTATTCTCTCTCCCTTTTTATTTTATTTATATGTGTATGTATATATATATATATGTATATATATGTATATATATATATATATATATGTTTATATATTATTATTAATTTTTTTTTAATTATATATTTTTTTTTTTATTTTTTTTTTTTTTTTTTATTTTTTTGGACCATGGATCTCATTAAAGATATAGAAACTAACAAATATGCGGTCCTGGATGCTATATGGACTAATTTCCCCACATCTCTCTTTCAAGAAAATTATGTCCTCCCCAGTAAGGTGCGTCATTCTATATGTGGTAAATTTAAACAACTAGAGAGACTTGCCCAAACCACTAATCAACAGTGGTGGGACAAATTCTTTCTAGAGAAATACATCCATACCAAGATCTCCCCCAGGGGCTTAAGGGTGATGAAAGAATGTCAGTTTCTTGAAGCTGACAATAAAAAAGAATGGGCAGAAATTGCCGAGTTCTGTACTTCCAAATGGATGATGATACTCATCTCACACAGAACCTCCAGGTTTGAAAAACTTAAAAATGATGCATATACTCTCATAAAGAATATCATCAGTTTCAACACCCCCCTTCCCCTGTCTTGGTTTGAAATACTAAAGAAAAATACCCAAAATGACGAAGATCATCTATTACACATGAAGCTGGGGAAGTTTAGGCGGGACCTAGATGACTTCAACCATGACAATGTCTTCACGTGGAATAAAATAAAGAATTTTCATCATCACGTCCCATCAGCCGTCATACCTCCTATAGAGGTTTTCCCTCATTCATCATCCCAGCTCGTTCCTTCAGTTTCCAGCCCTGACCCCCCCCGTCCCCTTATGAGTTTAATAATACCCAGTCCGTTTGGTCCCGGGATATTTCATAGGCCCATGAGGCCTATCCTGGCCCCAAGAATCACTGACCTCACAAAAGGGCAGCCGCCCAAGATCAATAATACAATAAATAAACAGAAAAGACATATCCCTACTTATGGTAATGCCAGTCTTATTCACGCTTTGAATAGATTTTACAACAGATCATCAGTTCAGCCCACAGCTATCATCCCCGGTTTTCCACCTAGTCCTATTGTATCCCATAATAACACACCTTCGACCATTACCATGGATACCATGGAAGTCCCCTCCACTAATACTCATACTGATCATTCTGTGGTTCATCCCAATCCATCCATTATCCCTGCCCTTATTGACTCAAGCTCTGCTATTCCGTCTTCTTTTTTAGTCTCCAGTCCTCCTCTGACAGCACCCAAAAACAACAAAAAAAGAAAACTCACCGGAGAGGCTGTAGAGGGGGACGAAATAGAAAACAACCCCAATGCCATCAAGGTCAGGAAACTATAAAAATATTTAATTTATCCTCCCGTGCCCTTTCTTCTGCTGATACTTCCCTCCTCAGTAGAGGCCTTAATTTTGCACCACTTAATAAACCCAATCCTTTTTTACTCTTCAAAGATTTAAATAGATATATACGCAATCTCACCCTTAAGAGGCACTACCATATAAAAGAACAAAAGGATCATTTGAATAACACCACTTCCCTTCCCATATCTCCTACCATCACCTCCAATTTATTCTTATATCATCCCAATTTCATCGATGACACGGAAGATCTTTTGGTTGATGAGGAATTGTTTTACTTACTCACCCAACACCCAGCCACTTCTCCTCCAGTTATTCACACTGCTTTTAAACCCAAGTCCATTTTTAACCCCGTACATTCCAAAGGCCCATATATTGAGAGTTTTTATAGGGTAGTGTTTGCAGATTTTCAAAAACTTTGTCAATCAGCAGCCCCCAAAAAAACTAATAATCTCTCTCCTCTCGAGATTAGAGCCCTCCGATGCCTCACTGAAGCTGGAGATATAGTCATTAAGTTAGCTGATAAAGGTGGAGGAATTGTCATACAGGACTATAATGACTATCTTGGTGAAGCTAGGAGACTACTCTCCGACAGTAACACTTACAAAAAGATCCTTAAAGACCCCACCCCGGACTATGCTATAGAAATTGACTCTCTAGTCACAGCTGCCTGTCTTGACAATGTTCTTAATAAAGTAGAAAAATCCTTCCTTTTAAAGAACTTTTATCACATTCCTTATTTTTACCACCTCCCAAAAGTGCACAAAAGCATGGACAATCCCCCGGGGAGACCTATAGTGGCCGCGATGGACAGCATCACCACGGGGCTTAGCCTATACGTAGACCAATTTCTTCAGCCCATTGTCCAGCAATTGGATTCATATATCAGAGACGGGAGCCACCTCCTAGAACAGCTCTCAGTGTACAAATGGGAACCTACCTACATTTGGCTCTCACTCGATGTGAATTCCCTTTATACTTCTATCCCCCATGCCTTTGGCCTCCGGGCTTTGGAGTTCTTTCTCTCCCATGATCCTCTTATTAACTCACGACAAGCCTCATTTATCGTAGATGCCACCACTTTTTGCCTTACTCACAATTATTTTAAATTCGATGATGACTTTTACTTTCAGTTACAGGGAACCGCTATGGGCGCTAATTTTGCACCCTCTTATGCCAACCTAGCGATGGGATTCTGGGAGAAAGAATACATCTACAACAATAATAATCCATTTTCAGGCAATATCGTTTTTTTCGGTCGTTATATTGACGACATTATTGTTATTTGGGACGGTTCCGTGGATAGTATCCCACCCTTTGTAGACTATTGTAACAACAATTCGTTTGGCCTGTCTTTCACCTCCGTTAGTGATCCTACCACCTTACCCTTCTTGGATTTGGAGTTGGCCTTTGATAAAGAGACCTTAGCCATCATCTCCAAAAATTATGTCAAACCTACAGCCGGCAACTCCTATTTGCATCATAAGAGCTGCCATTTCCCAAAATGGATCAATAATATTCCCAAAGGACAGTTCTGCCGACTTAGGCAGAACTGCACCAGAGACGTGGACTATATAGACCAAAGCAAGCTACTAAAGAAAAAATTCAGCGAGAAAGGATATCCTGATGGCCTCATTGACAAAGCCTTCCAATTTTATCTGAAGGGTAAACCCCCGAAAGAGGCTCGTGAGACAGAGAATCATTCTCTCCGCTTCACTACCACTTTCCATTTTGAATTTAAAAAAATGGAAAGTATCTTGGCCAACCATTGGAAGATCCTCTTGCAGGATCCTGCCCTTAAATCTATTATCCCTGCTCGCCCCAAAGTAACTTACCGCAGAGCACCCAATCTCAAAAGTAAGCTGGCTCCCAGTAAGATTCGCACTCGCGATTGTACTCCTACCCCATTAGTCCTCATACCTTTGGTTGGCATGTACAAGTGCAAAAAAAACTTATGTAAAACATGCAAATATGTTCACCATGGGCAAAAATCTTTCTCCACGAAAGGTAAAACTTATCAACTCAAAGAGTTCTACAACTGCTCTTCTGAGTTTGTAGTATATGGCCTCAGCTGTCCCTGCGGCCTCATGTATGTGGGCCGCACTATACGAGCTTTGCGAGTCAGGTTTGGGGAACACAGGAGGCTAATTGAAGGTGGCACCGATCCCCACAGTGTCCCCAGACATTTCTGTGTAGCCCACCAAAAATCCACCAGTGGCCTAAAGGTCTGGGTGATTGAACAGATCCCCCGCTCACTTCCAGCAGCAGAGCGGTTCAAAAAGTTATGCGCTAGGGAAACTTTTTGGATTTACACTTTAGACGTTCTCTCGCCTGGTGGTATAAATGAAGGGATTGAGATTTCCACTATTTTATAAATAACATTACCCTACCTCCTCACATTTATGCTCATTTCACCTGTTCTTTTACTATTTATTGTATTATCTTAGAGGCTTATATGTGCAATTAGAATTTTGTAGAATTTATATATTTTTAATATTTTAACCTTTTATCTATTGGGTAATACCCTTATTGCACTGATTTGATTTTTATTGTCGGAATATATATAACCACCGTTTGTATTATATACTGACATATTGCCCATATATTACCTATGTTAGTATATTTGATTTAATTCATTTATTCTTATACTACATCCTTACAGTTGATGTAGTTCACGTTATTACTTTGTTTTTTGAAAAATTATCATTCTATTAAGCTCCATGTATGTGATTATCCGTACACTTGTGTAAACTAATATGCATAGATGTATATGTTTTACTGTCATACATATCAGCATGGCATATCTCTTCCCCATAGTCAACTTTTTTCCCCTTCCTTTTATTATTTCTTTTTCCCCCCTCCCCCCACTTTTTTTTTTTTTTTTCTCTTCCCTAATCCCTCCCCTCCCCATTCCTGTTTCTCCTTCCCTCTTCCTTTCTTTCATTTGCCCCTTATCTTCCCCCCCCCCATAATAACATTATGCCCTCCCCTTCCCCTTTTTTTCCCTTTTTTGTATTAATCTCATATTACTTATCAAACTATCATACTAATATTATCAATTGGATATATACAGTTGCCATCATCATCACCTTTCGGAAATTTTCTATATACATGTAACATGTTCCATATATCATATTATTTATAAGGAGACATACTTTGCCATTTGTCTACCCGCCTATTCCTGCAGCATTGCCTGCATTAATGGCACTTATCATTAATATATATTTTCCGTGACCCTTTCTATTCATATTTATTATATTTTATGACCCGTTATTCTTCTTTATACCCCGTTTATTCCCGCAGCACTGCCTATATTAATGCTATTTTATTATTAGTATGTGTATATATATATGTATGTATGTATATATATGTATATGTGTGTATATGTATATATATGTATATGTTTTTTTCGTGACCCTTAACATTCACATCTATTATTATATATATATATATATATATTTTTCGCGATCGGGCCCATTCATACTTATACCCATTCAACACCGTCACTATTAATGCCATTTATTATTTATATCTATTTTCCGGTCCATCCATTATCCTTGATCTATCCCCATTTGCTAATTGTGTTTTTTTTTTTTTTTTTTTTTTTTTTTTTTCGGTCATGTGATCAGGTCATGTGATCCAGGCCATCCCGATCACATGACCTCTCCATTCCTCCTGTCATTGGACACCACCTTCTCCCAGCCCCACCCCATCCAGCTCACTTCCTCATCCTTGTCCCTATATAAGGCGTCTATCCACTTCTGCCCTTATGTCATGTTGATAAAGGAGCGCGACTTGCCAGGACACCGCAAGTCCGCACGCTCACGAAACGCGTCCATTTTTGATGACGTCACCCTCTGCAGCTTAACCACATGTGCGCTCCTAGCCTCGCTCTTAACACACTACAGGATCGTTGTCCCCGGAAGCCGGCCGCTCCATCTTCAGAGACACTCCTGTCATTCTACGCAGAGCTGAGAACCCCCTGTGACCTGCTGCTGATGATCGTCATCCTGACATTTTAAACGCCTATGTTAATTCACCTAAATGTGAGTGTATTTGTATCTACTATTAAAAACTTGTTACACTATTGCACTTAGAGGCGCCTCTCTCCTTGTCTTCCAGTTACCCCTGAACATGGTTTCTGTTCATCTATGATGGCCGCCCTGTGCACAGTGGATCCCATTTATCCCTGCTCCACCCATATACACCGCAGTGTGTAAACAGACTCCTAAGGACTTCCTTTAAGACTGTCTATATATATACATATGTTGTATGGTATTTTTTCATCTTATCTTTATATTATATATTTTTTTATTTTTTATTTTTTATTTATTTATTTATTTTTTATTTTTTATTTAATTATTTATTCATTCATTATTTTTTATTATTTTTTCTTGCTTCATATTGATTACTTTGGGTAATACATGTTTCTGTGGATATTGTGCGCCACCACTTGTCTATATATCTGTATCTGAAACCTATAGGGCAGCACATCCCATTTCATGTTCCCATTTTTTTCTATGGTTTAAAGATTATATTATTTTATTTAAGTCTTCCCCCTGGTTACAATCTTCTCTCCCCTTTATTTTATTCTCTCTCCCTTTTTATTTTATTTATATGTGTATGTATATATATATATATGTATATATATGTATATATATATATATATATGTTTATATATTATTATTAATTTTTTTTTAATTATATATATATATTTTTTTTTTTTTTTTTTTTTTTTTTTTTTTGGACCATGGATCTCATTAAAGATATAGAAACTAACAAATATGCGGTCCTGGATGCTATATGGACTAATTTCCCCACATCTCTCTTTCAAGAAAATTATGTCCTCCCCAGTAAGGTGCGTCATTCTATATGTGGTAAATTTAAACAACTAGAGAGACTTGCCCAAACCACTAATCAACAGTGGTGGGACAAATTCTTTCTAGAGAAATACATCCATACCAAGATCTCCCCCAGGGGCTTAAGGGTGATGAAAGAATGTCAGTTTCTTGAAGCTGACAATAAAAAAGAATGGGCAGAAATTGCCGAGTTCTGTACTTCCAAATGGATGATGATACTCATCTCACACAGAACCTCCAGGTTTGAAAAACTTAAAAATGATGCATATACTCTCATAAAGAATATCATCAGTTTCAACACCCCCCTTCCCCTGTCTTGGTTTGAAATACTAAAGAAAAATACCCAAAATGACGAAGATCATCTATTACACATGAAGCTGGGGAAGTTTAGGCGGGACCTAGATGACTTCAACCATGACAATGTCTTCACGTGGAATAAAATAAAGAATTTTCATCATCACGTCCCATCAGCCGTCATACCTCCTATAGAGGTTTTCCCTCATTCATCATCCCAGCTCGTTCCTTCAGTTTCCAGCCCTGACCCCCCCCGTCCCCTTATGAGTTTAATAATACCCAGTCCGTTTGGTCCCGGGATATTTCATAGGCCCATGAGGCCTATCCTGGCCCCAAGAATCACTGACCTCACAAAAGGGCAGCCGCCCAAGATCAATAATACAATAAATAAACAGAAAAGACATATCCCTACTTATGGTAATGCCAGTCTTATTCACGCTTTGAATAGATTTTACAACAGATCATCAGTTCAGCCCACAGCTATCATCCCCGGTTTTCCACCTAGTCCTATTGTATCCCATAATAACACACCTTCGACCATTACCATGGATACCATGGAAGTCCCCTCCACTAATACTCATACTGATCATTCTGTGGTTCATCCCAATCCATCCATTATCCCTGCCCTTATTGACTCAAGCTCTGCTATTCCGTCTTCTTTTTTAGTCTCCAGTCCTCCTCTGACAGCACCCAAAAACAACAAAAAAAGAAAACTCACCGGAGAGGCTGTAGAGGGGGACGAAATAGAAAACAACCCCAATGCCATCAAGGTCAGGAAACTATAAAAATATTTAATTTATCCTCCCGTGCCCTTTCTTCTGCTGATACTTCCCTCCTCAGTAGAGGCCTTAATTTTGCACCACTTAATAAACCCAATCCTTTTTTACTCTTCAAAGATTTAAATAGATATATACGCAATCTCACCCTTAAGAGGCACTACCATATAAAAGAACAAAAGGATCATTTGAATAACACCACTTCCCTTCCCATATCTCCTACCATCACCTCCAATTTATTCTTATATCATCCCAATTTCATCGATGACACGGAAGATCTTTTGGTTGATGAGGAATTGTTTTACTTACTCACCCAACACCCAGCCACTTCTCCTCCAGTTATTCACACTGCTTTTAAACCCAAGTCCATTTTTAACCCCGTACATTCCAAAGGCCCATATATTGAGAGTTTTTATAGGGTAGTGTTTGCAGATTTTCAAAAACTTTGTCAATCAGCAGCCCCCAAAAAAACTAATAATCTCTCTCCTCTCGAGATTAGAGCCCTCCGATGCCTCACTGAAGCTGGAGATATAGTCATTAAGTTAGCTGATAAAGGTGGAGGAATTGTCATACAGGACTATAATGACTATCTTGGTGAAGCTAGGAGACTACTCTCCGACAGTAACACTTACAAAAAGATCCTTAAAGACCCCACCCCGGACTATGCTATAGAAATTGACTCTCTAGTCACAGCTGCCTGTCTTGACAATGTTCTTAATAAAGTAGAAAAATCCTTCCTTTTAAAGAACTTTTATCACATTCCTTATTTTTACCACCTCCCAAAAGTGCACAAAAGCATGGACAATCCCCCGGGGAGACCTATAGTGGCCGCGATGGACAGCATCACCACGGGGCTTAGCCTATACGTAGACCAATTTCTTCAGCCCATTGTCCAGCAATTGGATTCATATATCAGAGACGGGAGCCACCTCCTAGAACAGCTCTCAGTGTACAAATGGGAACCTACCTACATTTGGCTCTCACTCGATGTGAATTCCCTTTATACTTCTATCCCCCATGCCTTTGGCCTCCGGGCTTTGGAGTTCTTTCTCTCCCATGATCCTCTTATTAACTCACGACAAGCCTCATTTATCGTAGATGCCACCACTTTTTGCCTTACTCACAATTATTTTAAATTCGATGATGACTTTTACTTTCAGTTACAGGGAACCGCTATGGGCGCTAATTTTTCACCCTCTTATGCCAACCTAGCGATGGGATTCTGGGAGAAAGAATACATCTACAACAATAATAATCCATTTTCAGGCAATATCGTTTTTTTCGGTCGTTATATTGACGACATTATTGTTATTTGGGACGGTTCCGTGGATAGTATCCCACCCTTTGTAGACTATTGTAACAACAATTCGTTTGGCCTGTCTTTCACCTCCGTTAGTGATCCTACCACCTTACCCTTCTTGGATTTGGAGTTGGCCTTTGATAAAGAGACCTTAGCCATCATCTCCAAAAATTATGTCAAACCTACAGCCGGCAACTCCTATTTGCATCATAAGAGCTGCCATTTCCCAAAATGGATCAATAATATTCCCAAAGGACAGTTCTGCCGACTTAGGCAGAACTGCACCAGAGACGTGGACTATATAGACCAAAGCAAGCTACTAAAGAAAAAATTCAGCGAGAAAGGATATCCTGATGGCCTCATTGACAAAGCCTTCCAATTTTATCTGAAGGGTAAACCCCCGAAAGAGGCTCGTGAGACAGAGAATCATTCTCTCCGCTTCACTACCACTTTCCATTTTGAATTTAAAAAAATGGAAAGTATCTTGGCCAACCATTGGAAGATCCTCTTGCAGGATCCTGCCCTTAAATCTATTATCCCTGCTCGCCCCAAAGTAACTTACCGCAGAGCACCCAATCTCAAAAGTAAGCTGGCTCCCAGTAAGATTCGCACTCGCGATTGTACTCCTACCCCATTAGTCCTCATACCTTTGGTTGGCATGTACAAGTGCAAAAAAAACTTATGTAAAACATGCAAATATGTTCACCATGGGCAAAAATCTTTCTCCACGAAAGGTAAAACTTATCAACTCAAAGAGTTCTACAACTGCTCTTCTGAGTTTGTAGTATATGGCCTCAGCTGTCCCTGCGGCCTCATGTATGTGGGCCGCACTATACGAGCTTTGCGAGTCAGGTTTGGGGAACACAGGAGGCTAATTGAAGGTGGCACCGATCCCCACAGTGTCCCCAGACATTTCTGTGTAGCCCACCAAAAATCCACCAGTGGCCTAAAGGTCTGGGTGATTGAACAGATCCCCCGCTCACTTCCAGCAGCAGAGCGGTTCAAAAAGTTATGCGCTAGGGAAACTTTTTGGATTTACACTTTAGACGTTCTCTCGCCTGGTGGTATAAATGAAGGGATTGAGATTTCCACTATTTTATAAATAACATTACCCTACCTCCTCACATTTATGCTCATTTCACCTGTTCTTTTACTATTTATTGTATTATCTTAGAGGCTTATATGTGCAATTAGAATTTTGTAGAATTTATATATTTTTAATATTTTAACCTTTTATCTATTGGGTAATACCCTTATTGCACTGATTTGATTTTTATTGTCGGAATATATATAACCACCGTTTGTATTATATACTGACATATTGCCCATATATTACCTATGTTAGTATATTTGATTTAATTCATTTATTCTTATACTACATCCTTACAGTTGATGTAGTTCACGTTATTACTTTGTTTTTTGAAAAATTATCATTCTATTAAGCTCCATGTATGTGATTATCCGTACACTTGTGTAAACTAATATGCATAGATGTATATGTTTTACTGTCATACATATCAGCATGGCATATCTCTTCCCCATAGTCAACTTTTTTCCCCTTCCTTTTATTATTTCTTTTTCCCCCCTCCCCCCACTTTTTTTTTTTTTTTCTCTTCCCTAATCCCTCCCCTCCCCATTCCTGTTTCTCCTTCCCTCTTCCTTTCTTTCATTTGCCCCTTATCTTCCCCCCCCCATAATAACATTATGCCCTCCCCTTCCCCTTTTTTTCCCTTTTTTGTATTAATCTCATATTACTTATCAAACTATCATACTAATATTATCAATTGGATATATACAGTTGCCATCATCATCACCTTTCGGAAATTTTCTATATACATGTAACATGTTCCATATATCATATTATTTATAAGGAGACATACTTTGCCATTTGTCTACCCGCCTATTCCTGCAGCATTGCCTGCATTAATGGCACTTATCATTAATATATATTTTCCGTGACCCTTTCTATTCATATTTATTATATTTTATGACCCGTTATTCTTCTTTATACCCCGTTTATTCCCGCAGCACTGCCTATATTAATGCTATTTTATTATTAGTATGTGTATATATATATGTATGTATGTATATATATGTATATGTGTGTATATGTATATATATGTATATGTTTTTTTCGTGACCCTTAACATTCACATCTATTATTATATATATATATATATATTTTTCGCGATCGGGCCCATTCATACTTATACCCATTCAACACCGTCACTATTAATGCCATTTATTATTTATATCTATTTTCCGGTCCATCCATTATCCTTGATCTATCCCCATTTGCTAATTGTGTTTTTTTTTTTTTTTTTTTTTTTTTTCGGTCATGTGATCATGTGATCAGGTCAGGTGTTTTTTTTTTTTTTTTTTTTTTTTTTCGGTCATGTGATCAGGTCATGTGATCCAGGCCATCCCGATCACATGACCTCTCCATTCCTCCTGTCATTGGACACCACCTTCTCCCAGCCCCACCCCATCCAGCTCACTTCCTCATCCTTGTCCCTATATAAGGCGTCTATCCACTTCTGCCCTTATGTCATGTTGATAAAGGAGCGCGACTTGCCAGGACACCGCAAGTCCGCACGCTCACGAAACGCGTCCATTTTTGATGACGTCACCCTCTGCAGCTTAACCACATGTGCGCTCCTAGCCTCGCTCTTAACACACTACAGGATCGTTGTCCCCGGAAGCCGGCCGCTCCATCTTCAGAGACACTCCTGTCATTCTACGCAGAGCTGAGAACCCCCTGTGACCTGCTGCTGATGATCGTCATCCTGACATTTTAAACGCCTATGTTAATTCACCTAAATGTGAGTGTATTTGTATCTACTATTAAAAACTTGTTACACTATTGCACTTAGAGGCGCCTCTCTCCTTGTCTTCCAGTTACCCCTGAACATGGTTTCTGTTCATCTATGATGGCCGCCCTGTGCACAGTGGATCCCATTTATCCCTGCTCCACCCATATACACCGCAGTGTGTAAACAGACTCCTAAGGACTTCCTTTAAGACTGTCTATATATATACATATGTTGTATGGTATTTTTTCATCTTATCTTTATATTATATATTTTTTTATTTTTTATTTTTTATTTATTTATTTATTTTTTATTTTTTATTTAATTATTTATTCATTCATTATTTTTTATTATTTTTTCTTGCTTCATATTGATTACTTTGGGTAATACATGTTTCTGTGGATATTGTGCGCCACCACTTGTCTACCTATATACTCTGAACAGCAGTATACAGGCGGTCCCAAGAAATACAGGGACTGTAGGTTTGTTCTTAAGTTTAATCCATTTGTAATCTGGAACAGGTACATTTTCTTTCTCGTACATCACGGGACACAGAGCGACATAGTCATTACTAATGGGTTATATAGATACCGTCAGGTGCTGGCACTGGCAACTTCCAAAACCGGAAGTACCCTCCCCTATATAAGCCCCTCCCATCCGGGAGCACCTCAGTTTTTTGCCAGTGTCTAAGGTGTTGGCCAAGAAGAAACATGTGTTTTTCACTGAGCTTGCGTACAGGTTCTTTTGGGCCTCAGTAAGCTATTCCGGATCCGACCAAAAAAGCTTCATAGCTAAACGGTCGGTACCCGGGCCTTGCAGAGAAGAGCAAGGTTTTGCCTGTAATGCTTCTCTTAGGAGAGCTGGACCCTGGGATCCAGAGCTCTGGTCATACCCACGACCAAGATGTTTTCTGTGCAGGGTGCTATACAGGTCCAGGGGAGTGGAATCCTTGGGAACCCGGTCCCTGAAGGTTTGATTACAATGCCTGCCGTGATAGGTGAAGTTTGGGCTTTTGTGGACCAAACAAAGTCCTGCGGCGGGGAACAGGTAAGTGGGGGCCCCCAGGAACTTGGTTCTATTGGGGGACCCCCAAGCCTAATTTGTCTTTCTGTCTGTTACCTAATGGTATTCCCGCAAAATTCTGTGCATGCCTGTAACTACTAAAAAAATGTAATAATTTTTAATGGTGGTCAAGAAAAAAAAAAATAAAAATTTTTTTATATATATTTAATATATTAGACTGCGGTACCTGTGTTTGTCCACTAGAGGCCGCTGTGGAATGTTTTCTTGTCATGTGGACTAGCTTCTTCTCAGCAGAGCAAAGTCCAGGCAGATGGTGAGTTCTCTTATAGGAAACTGCTTCCTCTGCCATGTTGCAGTGCTCGTCCATCCCCCGGCCTGCGGCAAAGAGGGGCCCTGGCTCCTGTCCCTTGTTACCATATTTGAAATTAGCGCCGAAGGCGCACGTGCCCGCGCGCGTGCGCGTGCACGCGCCTCTATATATAGAGGTGGGCCGGGAAAGGGGGCGGAGCCTGGGGGATGACGCTCTGTGCGCGCCGCAGCGCTTCTGCGCATGTGCGGGCGTCCCAGCAGTTTAAAAAAACCACAATATTGTAGTGAGCTGGCTATGAAGTACAGAGACAGAGCTGGCAACATTTAAAGGCATACAGCAAGCGGTTGATACAGGCATCCCCTAGAAAGGCACATTAGTAGACACCAACTGTGATATAGCAGCAATTGTGCTAGACTATTCTCAGTAAAAGTGGTGTATTACGGCTGGAATACCTCAGCTTTAGGCTTAGGAATATGCCGTCCAGAAGCTCCGGAACTGAATCTTCCAGGAAGCGAAGGGGGTCTCATCGGGCTCGGAGGATCTTGGGCATACTCCTGCTGCACCAGTCTCCCCTGAAGTTCAGAGGTAAGTGACCGTAGAGACCCCGCAGGGTACTTGGTACTGTGGCTGTCCTCAGTTCACCTGCTCCTGTGTATGTAACAGAGGAGGTTTTTTCCTCAGCTCTGGGAGGATTAGAGAGAGATTGTCAACATTTATCGCTGCCTCCCTGTCAGGGAAAGCACGCCCGATCTCCGTCTCCTCCTTCAGAGTGCCTGTTAGCAGCGCAACAGTCCCATACAGGGATCGACCTGCCTGAAGGGGATCAGGATGAGGTTGATTCTGTTATAGAGGAATCAACAGTGGGGGAACCTTTTCTCAGCATCTCAAGCTGAAAGATTATGGGTTCAGTCTCTGACTAACATGGTCCGATCAGCATTTAAAAATGCACCTTGCGGAACCATCAACCACTACTGTATCCTCGTTGGGGTCGCTAGAAGCCCCCAGACTGTTTGTTCTTTTCCACTTCACCCTTTACTGAAAGGGCTCATTTACCAGGATTGGGAACGTCCTGAGAAAATATTTATTCCCCCAAGAGATTTCCGGTGGTCTATCCCATGGAGGATAAGTTCATCAAAAAAAAAAAAAAAAAATGGAAGGTCCCTACAGTGGACGCAGCCATCTCTTGTATGTATAAATCACTGACATGTCCAGTGGATAATGTCCAAATCTTCAAGAACCCAATAGATAAAAGATTGGAGTCCTTATGAAAATCTGCTTGGTGATACAACCAGCAGTAGCAGCTATTGGGGTCTGCTAAGCAGTGAAGGATCAGTTGAAACAGGTCTTGAGGGACTTGACAGATCAGCAGGCTTTGCCCTAGCTGATCTACCTAGAGCCTTAGGCTTTGCGGTTGACGCCATAGAGGATTCAGTCCATCAGGCCTCCCGCCTTACGCTGTCTATAGTACATATGCGTAGGCTCCTATGGCTCAAAAACTGGTCTGCTGAAGCTCCCTGTAAAGAATGGCTGGTTAGCGTCCCATTTCATGGTGAACGCTTATTCAGGGAAAACCTGGACAAATATATCCAGAAAATTTCCAGCGGTAAAAATACGCTCTTACCGGTTAAAAGCAGAGTTAGAGGTCCCTCTTTAAGAGGCCTGCTTCTCCAGTCCCTGGGGCATCGGCTGTGTAACAGTTCCGACGGCCTCCTCGGTCAAATCCCGGGGGTAAAAAACAGGGACAGTAGCAGGGTAATGAGAAACCCTGGGTCAGGGGAGGTACAAAACCTCCCCCAAAGTTAAATTCATTGAAGCCCCCACTCAGTCGGGTGGGGGGAGGACTCCAGTTGTTCGCAAGAGACCTGGCGGGACACGATCAAGACAGATAGGTGCTCTCCGCAGTAGGTTTGGGATACAGTTTGGAGTTAAAAGACTCTCCTCCTTCCCATTTTTGAGGTCAAACGTGCCAAGGGATCCCCGGAAGAGAGAGTCCCTCCTGTTGGCACTAGAACAACTATTGCTCCAAGGAGTAATTATGGAGGTTCCCCTGGAAGAATGAGGGTTCGAGTTTTACTCAAACCTCTTTACAGTCCCGAAGCAAACGCGGTCGGGAGGCCCATATTAATTCTAAAAGGGCTATACAAATTCCTGTATATCAGGACTTTCCGATGGAGTCGATCCGATCGGTGGCCACCGCCCTACAAGGGGAGGATTGGTTAGCCACGATCGACATCAAAGATGCTTATTTGCACATTCCCATCTTTCCAGTCCACCAAAAATTTCTACGCTTTGCAGTAGAAGGGCGCCATTTTCAGTTCAGAGCCTTACCCTTCGGTTTGGCCACAGCACCACGAGTGTTTACAAAAATTCTGGCCCTTTATTGGCCAATCTAAGAACACAAGGTGTAATGATAATGGCATATCTGGATGACTTGTTGCTGATAGACCACTCAGTGAAAAAACTAGACGTGGTCGTTCACAAGACGATCAAGTATCTGGAATCTCACGGTTGGATTATCAACCGAGACAAGTCAGCCCTAAAAACCAGTCAAAAGTCTGGAATACTTGGGGCTAAGGTTGGATTCAGGCCAGAGAAAAATATTCTTGCCTCGAGGAAAGGTGTTGTCTTTGAAAGATTTGATCCACTTAGTGGGTACAAAAAAGACAGCCGTCCATACGCCTGTATATGAGGCTGCTGGGAAAAATGGTGGCATCATTCGAAGCAGTACCCTACGGTCAATTCCATTCAAGGAATTTGCAAGGGGCCATACTGTCAGCCTGGAACAAAAAAGTTCAGGCCCTAGACTTACAATGTCCTTGTCCCCTTCCGTTCGCAAGAGCCTCCGTTGGTGGTGGGTTCCCCAGAATCTGGAAAAAAGGAAATCCTTCAGTCCGATTTCTTGGAAGGTGGTCACTACAGATGCCAGCCTTATAGGCTGGGGAGCAGTACTGGAGCAATAGTCTCTCCAGGGCAGATGGTCGGATGCAGAAAAGGCCATGCCCATCAATCTCTTAGAGATACGAGCAGCCCGGTATGCCCTAGTAGCATGGACATCCAAACTCCAAGGGTCCCCTGTCAGAATTCAATCAGACAATGCCACAGCAGTGGCATATATCAATCATCAGGGGGGCACCAGGAGTCGTGCAGCCCAGAGGGAAGTAAATTACATCCTGAAATGGGCAGGAAAAATATGTCCCAGCCATATCTGCGGTATTCATTCCAGGAGTGGAGAATTGGAAGGCGGACTTTCTAAGTCGCCAGCAATTAGGCCCAGAGGAAGGGTCCCTTCACCCCGAGGTTTTCTGGACAATATGTCAGCGGTGGGGAACATCGGATGTAGATCTTCTAGCATCCAGATTCAACGCAAAGGGGGATAGGTTTGTCTCTCGGACAAGGGATCCCCTAGCTTGCGGCTCGGATGCCCTAGTGTTCCCTGGGGATCAGTTCAAGCTGATATATGCATTCACACCGCCACAATGGTTACCTCGATTACTCCGCAGAATCAGGGTAGAAAAGAAACCAGTGATTCCGGTGGCTCCAGCGTGGCCCCGAAGAGCGTGGTACGCGGAGATTGTAAAATTTCAGTGGGGAGTCCTTGGACTCTCCCACGTCGTCCGGCTTTCGCAAGGACCGATATACCACCCTTCCTTACCAGCCCTAGGTTTGACGGCCTGGCTATTGAAGCCCACATTCTAAAAAAGAGAGGGCTCTCTAATGCTGTGGTATCTACCATGATCAATGCCAGGAAGCCGGTATCCAGGCAGATCTACTATAGAATCTGGAAAGCATACATCGCGTGGTGTGAGGCCAAGAAATGGCATCCACATAAGTACGTAATAGGTAGGATTCTGGACTTCCTACAGTGGGCTGTAGATAGGAAGCTTGCCTTGAGTACTATCAAGGGTCAGATTTCGGCCTTGTCAATATTTTTTCAAAGGCCCTTGGCTTCGCATTCACTAGTCAAAGCCTTTATACAAGGAGTGATGCGTATTAGGCCTCCGGTTAATATTCCCATATGTCCATGGGATCTAAACTTGGTTCTGTCGGTTCTACAGAAACAACCATTTGAACCATTACAGCATATTTCCTTGGTGCTTCTCACCAGGAAATTGATTTTTCTAGTAGCCATTTGTTCGGCTAAAAGAGTATCGGAATTAGCAGCTATGTCCTGTAAGGAGCCATATCTGGTTATCCATAAGGACAGAGTAGTGTTACGTCCTCATCCAGCCTTTCTTCCTAAGGTGGTATCGAGGTTTCATTTGAACCAAGATGTGGTTCTTCCTTCTTTTTTCCCCAAACCTACTTCGGTAGAGGAAAAGTTATTGCATTCTTTGGATGTAGTAAGAGCAGTTAAAGCTTATCTAAAAGCCACTGCTCAGATTTGCAGAACGGATACTTTGTTTATTCTGCCGGAAGGCCCCAGAAAGGGTCAGGCAGCGTCAAAGTCTACTTTAGCCAAGTGGATTCGACAGGTCATTATGCAAGCTTATGGCTTGAGAAGGAGACCGCCTCCGTTCAAAGTTAGAGCGCACTCCACGAGAGCAGTTGGAACTTCATGGGCAGTGCATCACCAGGCCTCCCTGGCTCAAATCTGTAAGGCCGCAACATGGTCTTCGGTACACACGTTTACTAGGTCCTACCAGGTGGACGTTAGAAGTCAGGAGGATGTCGCCTTTGGGCGCAGTGTGTTGCAGGCCGCAAAAGATCCTCATGTCTGATAGCGCTCAGCTTATATATGGTGTATCCCCCCCCTCATTTGGCATTGCTTTAGGACATCCCATTAGTAATGACTATGTCGCTCTGTGTCCCGTGATGTACGAGAAAGAAAATAGGATTTTTATAACAGCTTACCTGTAAAATCCTTTTCTTGGAGTACATCACGGGACACAGAGCTCCCGCCCCTCTTTAGGGACACTTATTGCTTTGCTACAAAACTGAGGTGCTCCCGGATGGGAGGGGCTTATATAGGGGAGGGTACTTCCGGTTTTGGAAGTTGCCAGTGCCAGCACCTGACGGTATCTATATAACCCATTAGTAATGACTATGTCGCTCTGTGTCCCGTGATGTACTCCAAGAAAAGGATTTTACAGGTAAGCTGTTATAAAAATCCTATTTTTTAATTGTAGCTCCAGCCCAAAAATCTATTTTTAAGCTTTTTAGAAAACATAGGGAAGGGTTATCACCCCTGTAACATTTGTTTTGCTGTCTGTGCACCTGTTCATTAGATTTCACCTCACTTTCTGTCCCAATGACAATTGAATTTTGAAAATTTGGGGTTTTTAGTGAAACAAGGATTGGTGATAGAGCATCAGTGGAGAGGAGACACCTTTTTCCCATATTAACTCTTACAGGAGAGAATTTCCCTTCCTAGGGGTAGATTTCCTCTCACTTCCTGTTGTCTCCCTCCGTTTGTAAGTAGGAGTCGTTTGAAAGTCGGATGTTTGAAAGTAGGGGCCTGCCCTATGTACTTGGGCCTTAGGTGTTGGTGTTGCCACAACACTGTAAGCCCTCACAGTTACTCTTGGTGGGCGCAGGAACGGGCCCTGCTGTGAAATATTAGATCAAGAATTGTAATTACATGCTCCTGTTGAACAGGGTCAGAAAAATTGGGCCTTTGGTGGTGGACGGTGTGGTGGTATTGCCACAACACTGTAAGCCCTCACAGTTATTCTTGGTGAGCGAAGGAACGGGCCCTGCTGTGAAATATTAGATCAAGAATTGTAATTACATGCCTCTGTTGAACAGGGGCAGAAAAATTGGGCCTTAGGCACTGGTGCCACAACACTGCAACCCCTCACAGATACTATAGTTGGAGCGCAGGAATGAGCCCTGTTGCAAAGTATTACAGCAAAAATTGTAATTACACGCCCCTGTTAAACAGGGGCAGAAAAATTGGGACTTAGGCACTGGTGCCACAACACTGCAACCCCTCACAGATACTCTTGACAGGTGACAGGACAGTACATGCATCCCTGATCATGACCCACTGGCGTGGCAAAAAAAACAAGCTCCCCTGACCTTGTCCTGGTGCCATAGTCGCACAGGTACTTATTAATTGGTGTGCAGCCGCTGCAGCATGGCCAATGTTGAGTTCCACCTGGTGGGCATGTCACAGATTAGGCAGTTCTTGGGCAGGTTTAATTCCTTTTGGAGGTCAGCCAGCCAAGCACTGGCATTATATGACCGGCGGAAATGCACACAGACTTTCCTGGCCTGCCTCAGGACATCCTGTAAGCCCGGGTACCTGCCCAAGAACCGCTGCACCACCAGGTTAAGGACGTGAGCCACACAGGGCACATGGGTCAGTTGTCCCTGTCGGAGGGCGGAGAGGAGGTTGATGCCATTGTCGCAAACCACCATTCCTTGCTTAAGCTGGCATGGCATCAACCCCCTCTGAGCCTGCAGAGCTGACAGAATCTCTGCCCCAGTGTGGCTCCTGTTCCCCAAGCACACCAGCTCAAGCACCGCATGGCATCTTTTTGCCTGCGTACTTGCGTAGCCCCTTGAATGCCTACGGAGCCCCGCTGGTTCCGAGGACAAATCAGCAGAGGAAGAGGCCATGGAGGAAGAAGAAGAGGAGGGGTGGAGGAGAGATATGTGTCAGAATCACCACTAGTAGCATTTTGGAGGCGTGGTGGCGGAACAACCTCCACCACTACTGCACCCTGTCCTGCATCCTTCCCAGCTGCCAGCAGAGTCACCCAATGCGCCGTGAAAGATAGGTAACGTCCCTGTCCATGCCTGCTGGACCATGAGTCAGCGGTAATATGCACCTTACCACTGAACGCCCTGTCTAGCGAGGCCAAGACATTGCCTTCCACATGCCAGTAGAGAGCCGGAATCGCCTTCCGTGAAAAAAAGTGGCGTTTGTGAACCTGCCACTGAGGTACCTCACATTCCACAAACTCACGGAAGGGGGCTGTAACGCCGAGTGCTCCGGGTGTCCCATCCAGCCCGGAGCACTCACGGCGTCATCCCCTCTGCGGCGCTCCGGCCAGCCCCCCTGGCCGTGGGCGCTGCTCCGCTCTCCTCTCCACTTACCTTCCTCTTCCTGCTTCCTCCCGGCGCGCGCGGCCCCGCTGTGTTCTAGGGCGCGCGCGCGCCGGTCTTCTAAAATTTAAAGGGCCAGTGCACCATTGATTGGTGCCCGGTCCAATTACGGTTCCACTACCCAAAACCTATTTAAACCCACTTCCCCTTCCTGTCCTTGCCGGATCTTGTTGTCCTAGTACCTTGCGGAAGTATTTTGAGTTTACCTTGCCTGTGTACCTGACCTTCTGCCTTTGTCTCTGACCACGAACCATTGCCGCCTGCCCTGACCTTTGCTACGTCTGACCTTGCCTCTGCCTAGTCCTTTTGTACCGCACCAGCCTCAGCCGCCAGAGAGGTGGAGTCGCTACTGGGGGACACGACCTGGTTGCTACCGCCGCAGCAAGTCCATCCTGCCTTGCGGCGGGCTCTGGTGAAAACCGGTAGCTGCTTAGAACCGGTCCCTCGGTGCGATTCGTACCATCCCCTCTCTGGTACAGTGGATCCACCTCCTGCCTCCTGTCAGGGTCACCTGTGGCCAGGTGACAGATGCACACCGTAGGGGGACAGGAGTGCACCGCGAGGTAGTGAACCCTATGGCTGGCTTCTGTGGATAGGAAACTGGGTGGTTGTGGAAAGCGGGACCAGAGGAGCACAACCGGGATCCCAACGGAAGCGAGAGCCAAGATTCCCCAGGGCGCGGAGTCTAAGACCCAGCTGGTCTTCTCCAGGGCCTCTAGTGGTGAGGATGTTACGCTGCAGGCTGGGACCAGGTCGCGGCCCCTGGAGTTTCCTAGCTCACGCCCCGTAGGATAAGGGGAAGCAGCAGCACACGATAGAGAGAACCGAATAACAAGCCGAAGGTCAGGGGCCACAAGCAGACAAGGATAACGAAGAACGAGCCGAAGGTCAAGGGTCACGAGCAGACATGGATGGTCGGGGACAAGCCAATAACGTAACAGAGAGACAGACGTAGCACACGGCAGGCAGGAACCCAAACACACAATGCCTAACAAACACGTTGATCAGCAAAGCAGGCTTGCAGTGCACAGGTTAATATAGTGTTCAGTGATAGGGCCTGGGGTGGAGTCAGGCTGGGAGGAGATTATAAAGGAAGCCAGGTGAAGGAGGTCTGGTCTCTAGATGAACACATGAGGAGGAAGGTAAGATGGCAGACAGACATTAATGCATATCCATGACAGTACCCTCCCTCTTACGAGGCCTCCCCCTTCCCCGCCTGGGCCCAGGTTTAGAGGGAAACTTCAGATGAAACTCCTTTAACAGACGAGGTGCAAAGACCTCAGATGCAGTGATCCAAGACCTCTCCTCAGGACCAAACCCTTTCCAATGAACGAGGTACTGAAGAACGCCTTTACAGAGTCGGGAGTCCAGAATTTGACTGATCTCGTACTCCTGATTATCCTCAGAGACAGGCGCCACGGTAGGAAGAGGACGAGAGAATTTATTGAGGACTAAAGGCTTTAGAAGAGCAACATGAAAGGAGTTAGTGATTTTAAGGCTCTTAGGAATCTGGAGTTTGAAACAAACCGGATTCAGTTTAGCAGTTACCGTGTATGGACCGATGAATCGTGGAGCAAACTTCAGAGAAGGAACTCGGAGCTTGATGTTCCTGGTAGAGAGCCAGACTTTGTCCCCTGGCTGAAGAGAAGGCGGTTTACGCCTGCGGCGGTCGGCAAAGCCTTTGAATTTTTCAGCAGCTGCCCGGAGGGAATCATGAACGTGACCCCAAACGGAATTGAGAGACTCCTGAACCGAAGCCAAAGCTGGAATGTCTGGAGAACAGATCATAGGAAGAGGAAGTTGAGGGTGTTTTCCATAAACTGTGAAAAAGGGTGTCTTCTGCGAACTGGTATTCACATGATTGTTATGGGAGAATTCTGCCCACGGGAGTAGAGAGGACCAATCGTCATGGTGAGAAGACACAAAGGTGCGAAGAAAGACCTCTAACTCCTGATTAACCCTCTCAGTCTGTCCATTGGATTGGGGATGGTAAGAAGAAGAAAAATCCAAGACAATATTGAGGGATTTGCAAAAGGCTCTCCAAAAACGAGACGTGAATTGGACTCCCCTGTCGGAAACAATATGAGAAGGGACCCCATGTAGGCGGAGAATTTCTCGAATGAAAATGGGAACCAAGGCAGGGGCAGAAGGAAGACCAGGAAGAGGAACAAAATGAGCCATCTTGGAGAATCGATCGATTACCACCCAAATGACTGTATTATTCTCAGACAGTGGGAGATCGGTGATAAAATCCATGGCAATATGGGCCCAGGGTTCCTTAGGAATAGGCAAGGGCATGAGGAGACCAGCAGGAGCTTGTGTGGAGGATTTGGACTGAGCACAGACATGACAAGCTTTAACGTAGTCTTTGACGTCTGAGCGGAGATTAGGCCACCAGTAGTGACGACTGATGAGTAGGAAGGATCGGAGGAATCCAGAATGCCCTGCCACCTTGGAATCATGTCCCCAACGAAGGATCTTAGCTCTTAGCCCAGTGGGGACAAAGGTCTTACCAGGCAGAATTTTAGACTTCAGGGTGGTAGAGTGGGCAACAATGCATGAGGTGGGAATGATCGGCTCAGGTTCAGGGGCGGACTCCTCGTCCAAAGTGTCAAATGACCTAGAGAGCGCATCAGCCCGACCGTTGCAGGAACCAGGTTTGTAGGTAATCGTGAAATTAAAACGGGCAAAGAAGAGACTCCACCTGGCCTGTCTAGGATTCAGACGTTTAGCATTCTGTAGATACTGTAAATTCTTGTGATCGGTAAAGATCGTTATGGAGTGAGGGGAACCCTCCAAGAGATGACGCCACTCCTCTAACGCCAATTTAATTGCGAGAAGTTCCCGATCACCGATGGCATAATTCCTCTCTGCCTGAGAATTTTTTTTGGAGAAGAACGCACATGGTTGGCGTCTCTTCTCAAAGATTTGAAGAAGCACAGCTCCCACCCCCATTGAGGAAGCGTCCACTTCAATAAAAAATGCATTCCCAGGATTTGGTCTCCTCAAGAGGGGGCCAGAAACAAAGGCCTGTTTCAGGTTGTGAAATGCAGAGACAGCTTCGGGAGGCCAGTCTCTGGCATTCACACCCTTCTTGGTCAAAGCGATAATAGGCGCGGCAATGGAAGAGTAATTCCTTATGAACTGCCTATAATAATTAGTGAAGCCAAGAAAGCGCTGTGTGGCCTTGAGGCTAGCAGGAAGAGGCCAGTTGGTGATAGCCAAGACCTTCCCAGGGTCCATACGAAGCCCCGAACATGAGACAAAGCACCCCAAAAACAGGACCTCAGAACATTCAAAGGAACATTTCTCCAGCTTGGCATAGAGATTGTTCTCTCTAAGACGTTGAAGTACAGTGCGGACATGGTTTCTGTGGACGAGCAGATTTTCAGAAAAGATCAGAATGTCATCCAGATAGATGACAACAAACTGGTACAGCAGATCTCTGAAGATTTCATTGACAAAGTTTTGAAACACGGCTGGAGCATTACACAGACCAAAAGGCATCACCAGATATTCGTAATGCCCGTCTCTAGTGTTAAATGCAGTCTTCCATTCGTCACCCTCCCGTATTCGAATGAGATTGTACGCGCCTCTGAGATCCAACTTGGTGAAAATGGAGGCACCCTTCAACCTATCGAATAGCTCAGATATTAAGGGTAAGGGGTATCGATTTTTAATAGTAACCGCATTTAAACCCCGATAATCGATGCAGGGTCTTAAGGTACCATCCTTTTTGGCAACAAAAAAGAACCCTGCCCCTGCAGGCGATGAGGATTTCCGGATGAACCCTCTCTCCAGATTCTCTGCTACATACTCCGACATGGCCTGGGTCTCTGGGATGGACAGAGGGTAGGTACGACCCCTGGGTAGAGTTGCTCCGGGGACAAGATCAATAGCACAGTCAAAAGACCTGTGGGGAGGAAGCACCTCAGCTGATTTTTTACAGAACACATCCCGGTAATCGCTGTATGCGGCGGGAAGATCAGAAGAAACAGAAGTGGCAGCAACCGGAAGACTCTCCTTGGGGGTCACCTTGAGAAGACACGACGAGAAACATGAGGAACCCCAGGCCAGGATCTGCCCAGAGACCCAGTCCACATGTGGAGAGTGGAGCTGTAGCCAAGGGAGGCCCAATACAACTGGGGTAGAGGCCTTGGGTAGAATAAGAAAGGATATCCACTCCTGGTGGAGAATCCCTACCGACATCCTAATGGGTAGCGTCTGGAAGCGAATAGGGCCCCCTGGGAGAACAGTGCCATCAATTGCCGAGACTACCAATGGGGTAGTGAGAGGTGAAAGGGTAAGCTTCATAGAAGAAGCAGTTCTCCAATCCATGAAATTGCCGGCAGCCCCGGAATCCAGGTATGCAAGGGTTGACTGAGGAGAAGTGCCTACATGAAGGGACACCGGCAAGAGCAGGCGAGAAGGTGATGTTTCTGGGTCCAATACTCCACCTTCCAAATGTATTAGACCCGAGCGTTTCCCGGACGAAGCGAGCAGGAGTCACGAAAATGACCCTTGCCCCCACAATAGAGGCACAAGCCCAGAGTTCTGCGCCTAGCACGTTCTTCGGGGGTTAGTCTGGTCCGGCCCAGCTGCATAGGTTCTTCAGCAGGTAGAGGATGCTCCACGGAATGAAGGGAGGGGAGCTCAGACTGGCTAGGACCCAGAGAGTGCTGGCGTCTTTTTTCTAAGGACCTCTCTTGAAAACGAATGTCGATCTGGTTGCATAATGAAATTACATCGTCCAGACCGACGGGAATGGCTCTTCCCGCTAATTCATCTTTCACTCGGTCAGAGAGGCCATGTAAAAAGGTAGCGACCAGGGCCTCATTATTCCAGCTCAATTCAGCTGTGTGGATACGGAACTGAAGAGCATATTGCCCCACTGAACTAGATTCTTGGCGAAGACGTAAGACAGCACTAGCCGCTGAAGAAGCCCGAGCCGGCTCTTCGAAGATATTACGAAAGAGCTTCAAGAATTCGGACAGACTGGAAACCACCGGATCGTTCCTCTCCCACAGGGGGGCAGCCCAGGCCAAAGCTTCACCGGAGAGGAGGGAAATGATATAGGCTACCTTAGCCCGGTCAGATAGGAAGCTTTGAGGCTGAAGCTCAAAATGAATAGTGCATTGGCTGAGAAACCCCCTGCAGGCCTTGGAGTCCCCAGAGAAACGGAACGGAGCTGGCAATCTTAGTGAGTGTGAGGCTGCGACTGGTGCGATAGGTACAGCCGCTGGTTGTACTTGGGGTTGCGGATTCGGGGTTCCCAAGGAGACCTGAAGCTGCTCGAATCGAGAAGCCAGATCCTGGAGGAATCGCATCACCTGGGTCTGATTTGATTCCTGGGTCTCAAGTCTGCGAACTATGCCCTGCAATGGATCATCCGCGGGAAGCGGGATGTCAGCCGGGTTCATGGCTGATCAAACTGTCAGGGTCACCTGTGGCCAGGTGACAGATGCACACCGTAGGGGGACAGGAGTGCACCGCGAGGTAGTGAACCCTATGGCTGGCTTCTGTGGATAGGAAACTGGGTGGTTGTGGAAAGCGGGACCAGAGGAGCACAACCGGGATCCCAACGGAAGCGAGAGCCAAGATTCCCCAGGGCGCGGAGTCTAAGACCCAGCTGGTCTTCTCCAGGGCCTCTAGTGGTGAGGATGTTACGCTGCAGGCTGGGACCAGGTCACGGCCCCTGGAGTTTCCTAGCTCACGCCCCGTAGGATAAGGGGAAGCAGCAGCACACGATAGAGAGAACCGAATAACAAGCCGAAGGTCAGGGGCCACAAGCAGACAAGGATAACGAAGAACGAGCCGAAGGTCAAGGGTCACGAGCAGACAGGGATGGTCGGGGACAAGCCAATAACGTAACAGAGAGACAGACGTAGCACACGGCAGGCAGGAACCCAAACACACAATGCCTAACAAACACGTTGATCAGCAAAGCAGGCTTGCAGTGCACAGGTTAATATAGTGTTCAGTGATAGGGCCTGGGGTGGAGTCAGGCTGGGAGGAGATTATAAAGGAAGCCAGGTGAAGGAGGTCTGGTCTCTAGATGAACACATGAGGAGGAAGGTAAGATGGCAGACAGACATTAATGCATATCCATGACACCTCCTCTATAGTCGCCTGCCCGGCCCGTGACAGTAGATCCGGCCATGGATGCCGCTGCCCAATCTCGCTGATCTCACTACCGTGGTTGCCCAGCAGTCGCAATTGATTGCCCAACAAGGACAGCAGCTGGCGCAGTTGACCGCCATGGTCCAGCAGCGTCTGCCGCGACAAGCTCCAGCATCTCCTCCTCTCCGAGCAGCCGCATCTAGTTCAAAGATCCGCTTGTCTCTTCCGGAGAAATTTGACGGGGATTCTAAGATGTGCCAGGGATTCTTGTCTCAATGTGCCCTGCATCTTGAAATGATGTCGGACCAGTTTTCCACAGAACGCTCTAAGGTGGCATTTGTGGTCTGTCTGTTGTCTGGGAAGGCCTTGGCCTGGGCCACGCCACTCTGGGACCGCAATGACCCTGCTACGGCCACCGTTCAGTCCTTCTTTGCTGAGGTTCGTAGCGTTTTTGAGGAACCAGCCCGAGCATCATCCGCTGAAACCGCCCTGCTTAACCTGGTCCAAGGAAACTCCTCTGTGGGCGAATATGCCATACAGTTCCGCACACTGGCCTGAGAGCTAGCCTGGAATAATGAGGCTCTCTGCGCAACCTTCAAGAAAGGCTTATCCAGCCACATCAAGGACTCTCTGGCCGCACGAGACATACCCTCCACCCTGACAGAGCTTATCCACTTAGCTACCCGCATTGACATCCGCTACGTTGAAAGACGCCAAGAGCTTCGCCTGGAGAAAGATCTTGTTCGTACCAGGCGTTATCCGCGCCTGGCTCCTCTCTTCCTGAATCCTACGCATCCTGATACCATGCCTCCTGTCGAGGAGGCCATGCAAGTCGACCGATCTCGTCTGACCCTGCAAGAAAGGTCTCGCCGTAGGAATGAGAACTTATGCCTCTATTGTGCGGGCTCTGAACATTTCCTAAAGGACTGCCCCATTCGTCCTCCACGTCTGGGAAACGCTCGCATCTAGTGAGCGTGGGAGAGGCGTTACTAGGTGTGAATTCTTCCTCTCCACGTCTGACTATTCCTGTGCGGATCTCTCCTTCTGCCGGCTCCCCCTTCTCTGCGGTGGCCTTCCTGGACTCCGGTTCTGCAGGAAACTTTATTGAAGCCTCCTTCATCAACAGGTTCAACATTCCTGTTATCCGTCTCATCAGACCCTTCTTCATTTCCTCCGTAAATGGAGAGAATCTGGATTGTACCGTGCGTTACCGCACCGAACCCCTGCTCATGTCCGTTGGGGTCCTTCACCAAGAAAAGATTGAATTCTTTGTTTTGCCGAACTGTACTTCTGACATCCTTCTTGGCCTACCCTGGCTCCAGCGTCATTCTCCTACCCTCGACTGGACCACGGGAGACATCAAATCCTGGGGCTATTCCTGCCACAAGCATTGTCTTAAGTCTATACCCACCAGTCGAATTCCCATTTCTACTCCTTTGCCTGGCCTTCCCAAGGCCTATCAGGACTTTTCCGATGTTTTTTGCAAAAAACAGGCGGAGGTCTTACCTCCACATAGACCCTACGACTGCCCCATTGACTTGCTCCCAGGTACTACACCACCCCGTGGCAGAATTTACCCTCTCTCCTCTCCCGAAACCAAGGCCATGTCCGATTACATACAGGAGAACCTCAAGAGAGGGTTTATTAGGAAATCATCCTCTCCAGCCGGAGCGGGGTTCTTCTTCGTTACCAAGAAGGATGGTTCACTACGCCCTTGCATAGACTATCGTGGTCTTAATAAGATCACTGTTAAAAATCGCTACCCTCTGCCTCTCATCTCGGAGCTCTTTGACCGTCTGCGTGGAGCAAAGGTTTTTTCAAAATTAGACCTCAGGGGCGCTTATAACCTCATCAGAATCCGTAAAGGAGATGAATGGAAAACCGCATTTAACACCAGAGACGGCCACTTCGAATATCTCGTCATGCCTTTTGGACTTTGCAACGCCCCTGCAGTCTTTCAGGATTTTGTCAATGAAATCTTTCGGGACATACTATATACCTGTGTGGTTGTCTATCTTGACGACATCCTAATTTTCTCTACCAACCTTGAGGAACATCGGCTCCATGTCCGTCAAGTACTCCAGCGCCTCCGTGTAAATCATCTTTACGCTAAATTTGAAAAATGCCTTTTTGAGTGTAGCAGCCTTCCTTTCCTAGGTTATCTGGTTTCAGGACAAGGTCTTCAAATGGATCCTGACAAGCTTTCCGCAGTCTTAGATTGGCCACGTCCCTCTGGACTCTGTGCTATCCAGCGCTTCCTTGGATTCGCCAACTACTATCGCCAGTTCATACCCCACTTCTCCACCATCGTTGCACCGATAGTGGCGCTGACTAAGAAAAACGCGAATCCAAGGTCCTGGCCACCTCAGGCGGAAGAAGCCTTTACTCACCTAAAAAACGCCTTCTCTTCGGCACCTGTTCTATCTCGACCAGACCCCACTAAGCCGTTCTTCCTTGAAGTTGATGCCTCCTCGGTAGGAGCCGGAGCCGTTCTTCTTCAAAGAAATGCTAAAGGAGGAAACGTCACGTGTGTTTTTTTTCTCTAAAACCTTCTCCCCTCCTGAAAAGAACTATTCCATAGGTGACCGTGAACTGTTGGCCATCAAGTTGGCATTAGAAGAGTGGAGACATCTCCTGGAAGGTTCTCTTCACCCCATCTCCATCTACACTGACCATAAGAATTTGTCCTACCTTCAGTCCGCTCAGCGCTTGAATCCTCGCCAGGCCAGGTGGTCATTGTTCTTTGCCCGGTTCAATTTTCAGATCCATTTTCGTCCCGCAGACAAGAATGTCAGGGCGGATGCCTTGTCCCGTTCCTCTGATGCCTCCGAAACCGGGAACCCCCCACAACACATCGTACCCCCTGAGTGCCTGATTTCCTCTGCTCCCGCTGCTCTGGTGCCAGTCCCTCCAGGAAAAACTTTCGTTCCTCCAGGCCTTCGTCTCCAGATACTTAGGTGGGGCCATTCCTCCCATCTAGCCGGCCATGCTGGGATCAAAAAATCCTTACAATTGTTGGCCAGACACTATTGGTGGCCTACCCAGGAAAGAGATATGACTGACTTTGTACGAGCCTGCACTATCTGTGCACGTGACAAAACTCCACGCCTGAAGCCTGCAGGTCTTCTCCTTCCTCTACCGGTGCCTGAACTACCATGGTCCCACATTGCCATGGATTTCATCATGGACCTTCCGTTGTCTCATGGTAACACTGTCATCTGGGTGGTCGTTGACCGCTTTTCGAAAATGGCTCATTTTGTCCCTCTTCCTGGTCTGCCTACTGCACCTCAGTTGGCGAAGCACCTTTTTCTTCAAATTTTCCGTCTCCATGGCCTTCCCTCACATATCGTCTCGGATAGAGGCGTTCAATTTATCTCAAAATTTGGAGAGCTCTCTGTACTCAACTTAAGATTAAATTGAATTTTTCTTCTGCTTATCACCCGCAATCCAATGGACAGGTGGAGAGAGTTAACCAGGTCCTTGGTGACTACTTACGACATTTTGTCTCCGCCCGTCAAGACGATTGGGTCGACCTATTGCCCTGGGCGGAATTCTCATACAATTTCAAGAACTCTGAATCGTCCTCCAAATCACCTTTCTTTGTGGTCTACGGCCGCCACCCTTTGCCCCCCCTCCCCATTCCCACTTCTTCTGGAGTTCCTGCCGTGGATGAATTAACCCGGGACTTTTCCTCTATCTGGAAAGAGACTCAAAACTCGCTATCACTGGCCTCTGCCCGCATGAAGAGACATGCAGATAAAAAGAGAAGAATTCCCCCTGTCTATCTCCCTGGTGACAAAGTGTGTCTCTCCTCCAAATATGTTCGGTTTCGGGTACCTAGCTACAAGCTGGGCCCTCGTTACCTCGGACCTTATAAAATCAAAAACCAAATCAATTCTGTCTCTTACAAACTCCATCTTCCTCCTTCTCTTCGCATCCCCAACTCTTTTCACGTGTCTCTCCTTAAACCCCTCATTCTTAACCGATTTTCCCCCAAGGTCACCGCTCCTGCTCCGGTCTCTGGTTCCTCCGATGTCTTTTCGGTGAAAGATATCCTCGCCTCCAAGGTCGTCCGAGGTAAAAAATTATTTTTAGTTGATTGGGAGAACTGTGGTCCTGAAGAGAGATCCTGGGAGCCTGAGACCAACATTTTAGACAAAGAGCTCATCCGTAGATTCTTGGGCTCCAAGAAAAGGGGGAGACCTAAGGGGGGGGTACTGTAACGCCGAGTGCTCCGGGTGTCCCATCCAGCCCGGAGCACTCACGGCGTCGTCCCCTCTGCGGCGCTCCGGCCAGCCCCCCTGGTCGTGGGCGCTGCTCCGCTCTCCTCTCCACTTACCTTCCTCTTCCTGCTTCCTCCCGGCGCGCGCGGCCCCGCTGTGTTCTAGGGCGCGCGCGCGCCGGTCTTCTAAAATTTAAAGGGCCAGTGCACCATTGATTGGTGCCCGGTCCAATTACGGTTCCACTACCCAAAACCTATTTAAACCCACTTCCCCTTCCTGTCCTTGCCGGATCTTGTTGTCCTAGTACCTTGCGGAAGTATTTTGAGTTTACCTTGCCTGTGTACCTGACCTTCTGCCTTTGTCTCTGACCACGAACCATTGCCGCCTGCCCTGACCTTTGCTACGTCTGACCTTGCCTCTGCCTAGTCCTTTTGTACCGCACCAGCCTCAGCCGCCAGAGAGGTGGAGTCGCTACTGGGGGACACGACCTGGTTGCTACCGCCGCAGCAAGTCCATCCTGCCTTGCGGCGGGCTCTGGTGAAAACCGGTAGCTGCTTAGAACCGGTCCCTCGGTGCGATTCGTACCATCCCCTCTCTGGTACAGTGGATCCACCTCCTGCCTCCTCTATAGTCGCCTGCCCGGCCCGTGACAGGGGCAAAGTCTACCAACTGAAAAGACAGCAGTTGAAGTGCTAGCAATTTAGCCAAGCTAGCATTCAACCGCTGGGCATGTGGATGGCTGGGAGCGAATTTCTTTCGCCGGTGTAGCAACTGGGGCAGGGAAATTTGCCTGGTACAATCGGACGTTGTTGTAACGATAGCAGATTGCCCGCAAGTACTTGGCTGTGGCACACCTAATTCTACACCTTCATGCCTCTCAGTGCAGGTTTCTGAGAGGACTGAAGGTATAGTGGGGTTGGAGATCCCAGCTGATGAGGAGCAAGGAGAGGTCCGCTTTGTTCTTTGGTGTGGGTCTTTTATGTACGATTGCCAACCGACTGCATGGCAGATCGTCATATGTCTGGTCAAGCATGTGGTGCCCAAGCGGCTGCTGTTTTGGCCACGCTTGATACGCTTCAGACATATGTTACAAATAGCATTGGTGCGATCTGCTGCACACGTCTGAAAAAAGGCCCACACCAAAGAACTTTTGGAAAAACGCGCAGCGTCAGCAGCGCCCTGCACATGCGGAGCTCTGCGGTGTGATGCAGTCGGTTGGCTGCCCTTAAGTTGACCCTAGAGGGCATCCTGCCTCGTTGGAGATGTGCCTCCTCCTCCTCCCCTCTCCTATCAGGCACCCACGTAGAGTCAGTGAACTCATCATCCCCTCCCCCCTCATCACTGGAGCAAACCTGGGAGTATGCTGCAGCTGGGGGAACATGACTGCCAGTTGTCCCATGAATAAGTCGAGTGACTTCGACGTAACGCGTAGGGAGGAGGATCACGCTACAAGCTAGTCATGCAAGTGACTAGTGAGGAGATTGCATCTTACTGAGCTATCAAGCGCCTCTTATTCCTGGCTGTGTGAGTGCAGATTTTACTTGATGTTTCTATTTCTAGTAGGGATGTCTGCGCTATGATTGTTTTCTTTGTTTCTTATCTTATCGCTACATGCAAGTGAAACAGCTGACAGCTCTCGTTGGTGTGGACAAGTTTATGCTCATCACGTATATTGACTTCAATTGTGACTAAGCAGTTCATAGGATTATTGTTGAGACCTGGCATTCAGCTTTGTACACAGACCTTTTTATTTGTATTTTTATTTGTATTTTATCACAGAAGCCCTCATATATTTTTGGGAATACTATTGTGAATTATATTTGTATTTTTTGATATCCTATAATATTTCTCTTTTTTTTTTTTTTGTACTAATGCAGATCACAATAGTTTATTGATACCTACTTTTTGAGGTATTGTTTCACTCAGTTTATTTTTGCTTATTCACGGTGACATCACTTTAGGATTGTAGGTTCTAGGTTTCCAGCGCACTATTATATTTCAAACACATGACTGCCAGTTTGTTGTCCTTCTTGGGCACCCCCTCTCTCTGGGCTCACGTTACTGCCTTCCTCAAGCTGGGTACCATCATCGGAGCCTTCAAAACGCTGCGCATCCTCCTGCAGCATGTACCCAACACTGTGGTCGAACAGTTCAGGGGACTCCTCCGTGCATGATGGTGGGGCTAGGGAAGGACTAACTGATGACCTTGAGCCCATGGAATAGGCCACTTTTACACCTGCATTGGCAGCCAAGGTAGCCTGGGTGACAGAGGATGAGGAGGATGAGGACGGCTTGGTCATCCACTCTACCAACTCTTCTGCATGTTGCGGCTCAACACGGCCAGCTGCCGAAAAAAAGGACAAGCGTGCCCCACGGCCACGTGCTGATGAGGATGCACCGTGTCCACGACCAGCACTGTTGCCTCTAGACACAGAGCCTGCTTGCCCTCTTTTTATTGGCCTGTGATGTCTGCCTCTCCTTGTTGGCCTTCCAGACATGCTGTATTTGATATATTGGAATAGGTACACTAGGAATGGCATGCAGTCAGATGTAGCTGTACAACGCCGGGATGTGTATATATATATATATATATATATATATATATATATATATATATATATATACTGATTATACTGCAGCTAACTGAATCAACTGCATGCCTGTATTATTAGAAAGAGAACAGGAATGGTCTGCAGTCAGCTTTAACTGCATACTGTGCCCAGTATTCAGTACACTGACTTAATATACTGCAGCTTAGCTCTATCAACTGCCTGCCTGCCTGTATTATTAGGAAGAGAATAACAGGAACGCTCTGCAATGAGATCTAGCTAAACTGACTTAAAGCGGAGCTCCGCCGGAAAAAAAAATATTAAAAGCCAGCAGCTACAGCTACAGCAGCTGCTGGCTTTTAATATTTGGACACTTACCTGTCCTGGAGTCCAGCGACGTCCGCAGCAGAGGACGAGCGACCGCTCGTCGCTCTGCTGCTCCCTCCGCCATCCTCGCTGAGGGAACCAGGAAGTGAAGCCCTGCGGCTTCATGCCCGGTTCCCTACGGCGCATGCCCGAGTCGCGCTGCGCCGTTCTGATTGGTGCTCCTGTGTTCTGGGAGCCGAGTGTCTCCCAGAACACCAAGGGAAGTCTGCGGGAAGTGACGTAACTCCCGCAGATTCCCGGAGACAGGACTCCCGGATGTGGGTGAAAATACCTGTCAGGTATCTTCACCCCCCTCCCCCCATGAAAGGTGTCAATTGTGACACCGGAGGGGGGGAGGGTTCCAAATAGCAAAAGTTGCTATTTAGGGTGGAGCTCCACTTTAATATACTGCAGCTTAGCTCAATCAACTGCCTGCCTCTATTATTAGGAAGAGAACAGGAATGGTCAGCAGTCGGCTTTACCTGCACACTGTGCCCGGTATACAGTTCACTGACTTAATATACTACAGCTTAGCTCAATTAACTTCCTGCCTACCTGTATTATTAGGAAGAGAATAACAGGAACGCTCTGCAATGAGATCTAGCTAAACTGTATACAGTGTATATATATATATATATATATATATATACACACACAAAGCGTGCAATGCATATATATACTAAATACAGGGCTCAAAATGTCAAGTCCTGAGCTACTAGCTAGGCCTCAAGGGTTACTCGCCACCAGTTGCCCCACCCAACCCCCTACCCGGCCCCGCCCTCATAAATTATCTCAAGAAATTACACTTAAATGTTTTATGCAGAATTACATTACAAAAATAAATATTAACAACAACTTTATCAGTTCCCCTCAATGCAGGCTCACCTGTGCCCATCATTGCAGCGTAACCTGTGCCCCACATTGCAGCCTCACTGTGCCCCACATTGCACCCTCACTGTGCCCCACATTGCAGCCTCACTGTGCCCCAAATTGCAGCCTCACTGTGCCCCAAGATCCAGCCTCACTGTGCCCCAAATTGCAGCATCGCCAGGGTGGAGGAAGTGAGAGGGCGGCCAGGACATGACTGGAGGAAGATTAGAGCCACGGGAGATGTTCTCCCAGCGCGATCGCCCCTGTGGAAGAGAGCATATAGGAAGAGGAAAGCCGCGGGATTGCAGAGCAGTAAAACACGCTGTAACAGCTGACATTGTCTCCGCTCTGCTCACTCTCACACAGACCCGCCTCCTCCTGACCCCGCGCCTGTGAGACAGAATACATCCCAGCATTGGACCCGCGTTCTGTCTATTACAAGCGCCGGGAGGTGGGGCTGTGTGAGAGTGAGCAGAGCGGAGACAAGGTCACCTGTTACAGCGTGTTTTACTGCTCTGCGATCCTGCGGCTTTCCTCTTCCTATATGCTCTCTTCCACATTGCGCTGGGAGAACGTCTCCCGATCAACCCCGCCCGCCGGCGGTGCTCGCCCCCCCTCTCCCCTAGGCAGCCCAGCTCCTCGCCAGACCTCATTTTCCATTTGCAAAATGCTAGTAGGCGAGTGGAAAATTTGAGGGCTGCTAAATATACAGATCTAACTGGTTGAATCAACTGCCTGCTCAATCTAGCTAACTGAAATAAAACGACAATCTCTCTCTCTCTGAACGCCGCCGGAACACACTACACAAGGCCGACACGCAGGTGGCCTTATATAAGGGGTGGGCAGGAGGGGCGGCTGCCCTGGGCACTGTGGTATCATGTGAGATGGGGGGAACTGCTAGGAGATTGGGGGGGAGGGAGGACTTTTATTATAAGTGTAGGGGCCTCCACTCTCTCTCACTGATATCACATCATCTGTCTCTGGCTTTTGTCTAGGGGTACCTTGGTTGAGAGAGTGCGGGGTCACCACGCCAAGTTCCCACCACAGATGTGTGTGTGGTGTGAGAAGATCCTCTTTACCTTCGGGTCGGTGTTCTGCATCAGAGCCTCCTCCTCCTTTTGCACAGTGTCTGCCAGAAAATAAGCCCCACACCATTAAAGTCCAACACTCCTTTATTCTTCCAATATCAGAGTAAAACACAGTCAGTTGGACTCCCTCAACGAGTAGAACAGACAGGGGGGGTGTGGATATGAGTAGGCCCAGACACAACAAACTCTTCTCCTTTCCTTCTAAAAGTGTATTGCGGTTACTTGGCGAGGGAGATATCCCTCCGGGCGGTCTCTGGAGGCTCACCCGTCACTGGCAATATGCTGCACCAGGTCTTCAGGCGAGTACCCCCTCCGGTCCCTTACGCCACTGGATTTGGGGAGCCCACTCCCGGGGTTCCCCCAGGAAATCCATCCCTCGCAGAATCCAGCGAAGGACACTGGGCCCCAGACCTCCATCCGAGTACCTCGTATAACAGTTCTTTGGACAAGTATGGGTACTGCCACCCATACTCAGCAGCAACCTTCTGGCAAAATAGGCGTTGTAGTCTCGCCAGCGGAGGCATAGTGGCTTTGTCCCCTTCGCCTGGCAAGACTATAGCATCTGGGTGACGAGGGACCTTGGCCACATCCAATCTGGGCATAGGTGCCCGCAACAACAGTCTCTTCTCCCCGGCACTGGCTGCAGGTGGCACTGGGGATGTGAGAGTAGGCTGGGGACGGGACCCCTCCTCAGGCGCTGGTGCCTCCACCCGGGGTGTACTGTACCCTGTAGACATGGGTGGGTCTCTGGTTCTGCGGGATGAAGCAAGAGGTACTTTGTCCCAGCCCTTTTGAGTAAACAGTTCATCTATGGCCACATCGTCTCCCAGATCCGAGAGCGACTCCAGGTCGGAGGTGTCACACTCCTCCGTGGGCAGGTAGCCTGCAGTAGAGACTGAGCTGCCACCTCTGCCCACACACCAAGTCCCTCCGCCCGGCTTACCTCGGGCTTTACTTGAGAAGGGATGTCCGGAACTTCTCTCAATGGATCCATCCGGGCCGGGCGTAGGTGGGCGGGATAGTCCACCGCAACCGCTGGACGGGGCTACCGTGCCGGTCTTTCTCTTCGGCAGTGGACGCTGTGAGACCGTGGTGACCGAGTCAGCATCCTCGGATTTCTCCCGTATTTGAGTGATCGCGACCTCCCCCACGGTCGCTGCAGTGCGCACAGGGATGGCTCTCAAAGTGGTGATTCCTCCAACTTGAGTGGTGTTGCCTGTGTACGGACGGGGTAGATGGTTCTTGGCGCTTCGATGACCGAATCCACCTTGAATAAGAACTCCCCGCAGGCCTCGCATCGCCCGGATGGCTTTAGCTGACACACCAGTCCCGAACAGCCGGGACAAATCACACCCAGGGCCTCAACGTTCATGCACGAATACAAGGCGAATCGTCCCCGGGGCTTTAGCCGAATCCCTGTATCGGTCACCAGAGCAGCAGCAGTCAAAGTCGTGGTAGAAGGGTGAAGTGGAACCCACGATCTATGTCCGAACATGGTGACTTGCTGCTGATCCATTGCGCACTGCAAGTTTTGCCCCAAAGTCTCACGTGTAGTCCTTCACACGTATTGGACTCCTCCCCTCTTGCACTCTAGTTCGCAGGCTTTCTCCTTTCCTGAGTCACGCCCACGAACTAAGCAGGGAGGGTGTGCCTGATGGCGCAGTGCAAATAGAAGCCCCCACGTGTAGTCCCTCACGCGGCTGGGCTCCCCCCTCTTCTCGCTCTTCTGCGCGGGCCTTTCCCTTCACTGGGTCATGTCCACGACTTCGAGCAGGGATGCACTTTGGCCAATGATATGGCCGACCTACTCGGAACTCCTCCGGGCAGACATGTCCAAACTCCGTAATAGCACGAACACCATCCCGGACCCGAGCCCCTACGTGTAGCGGCCTCCACTCTCTCTCCCTGATATCACATCATCTGTCTCTGGCTTTTGTCTAGGGGTACCTTGGTTAAGAGAGTGCGGGGTCACCACGCCAAGTTCCCACCACAGATGTGTGTGTGGTGTGAGAAGATCCTCTTTACCTTCGGGTCGGTGTTCTGCATCAGAGCCTCCTCCTCCTTTTGCACAGTGTCTGCCAGAAAATAAGCCCCACACCATTAAAGTCCAACACTCCTTTATTCTTCCAATATCAGAGTAAAACACAGTCAGTTGGACTCCCTCAACGAGTAGAACAGACAGGGGGGTGTGGATACGAGTAGGCCAAGACACAACTATCTCTTCTCCTTTCCTTCTAAAAGTGTATTGCGGTCCCTTGGCGAGAGAGATATCCCTCCGGGCAGTCTCCGGAGGCTCACCCGTCACTGGCAATATGCTGCACCAGGTCTTCAGGTGAGTACCCCCTCCGGTCCCTTACGCCACTGGATTCGGGGAGCCCACTCCCGGGGTTCCCCTAGGAAATCCATCCCTCGCGGAACCCAGCGAAGGACACTGGGCCCCAGACCTCCATCTGAGTACCTCACCCCAGGCTAAAGGTGCCTGGGATGGAACAAGACCTCCGAACGTCCTCTAGGCCTAGGACGCCTAGACTCCCGACCCGAACCACCGCCCTCAGGCTGAAGGTGCCTGGGACTAGACCACGTGACAGATGGCCGGCCTCTTTATACCCTCTCCCAGCAAGCACGGCGTGTTCCCCGTTCCACCATACAACTGCTGAGAGAGGACAAAAAGGGGTACGGCACACAGCAATGGTTCAACCCCAGCCCAAGGCGACAGCGCCACCCGCTGGGCTGCAGGGAACTGCACATTACTGGTGTATCTGCCAGTTTTAAATACACAGGGAAAGTGCATGCCCGCTACATAAGGGAGAATTTGGGGGGCGTCAGGGGGTAAGTATTGTTCTAGGAGGGGGAATCTGGGGAGTAAGTGTGGTAAGAGTGGTAATTTAAGGGGATTTGTGTTGGGAGGAGGGATGGGGGGGAGAATGGGGGGGAGATGTGTACTCAGAGGGGAAATTTAAGGGGTAGAGGATTTCTGTTAGGACAGGTATTTTTTTTGGGGGGGGGCATTTGTGCTGGGGGGGGGGGCAATTATTTTTACTAGGAGTAGGGGGAATTTATACTTTTGGGGTGAGCATACAGATTAGTACTGTTTGTTTGGGGGAGATCTTTGCTGTCACACGTTACTCATACATTTTGGGGGGGGGCAGTTTGGCATGTTCGCCCTGGGCGCTAGATGAGCTTGTCCCGGCACTGACGGGGACATTTATAGAGGAGGACACTCCTACAGAGATCAGCACAGGTGGGTCATTAACACTAAATATATTCCTCCACCCATACTGCTCACTGATTGGTCCAGAGTAGGGCAAGGACTGCGTGATATCAGTCTGTAATCCCCTGGTCACTTTCCTGAACTGTGTTCCCCATTCTGTATTTTCTCTGATAATCTTCCTTCTCTGTGCTGCAGACACAATTTATGTATCTAGACTGGATTTATGGAGATTCTGGGTTTCATCTGGCAGCAAAATGTTGATTTTCACCATAGATATTACTAGAACTAGACGTGGGTTCAGTTTGTTAGTGTATTTAAATCTACTACTATTTAACACTCCTCTGTCCCCAGCCTGAAGGTGCCCCCTCATCTAGAGTGGGGGCTCTGTTAATACATGAGGTGTGTTACTGTGTGTGGAAAGTTTGGCGGGAGGATTATAGGGGGGTCTAAATACACCTTTGCACTTTGCACCAGACCTGTATCCCGGTTACTTGTTTCCTGCTGCCCCCAGGCCTGTGTGCTCTTCTGGTCCCCCATCCCCTCTCCTGCTGGCTGTTGCAGTGGGATGCTTTCAGTATGGAGATTAGGAGAAGAGGCAGGTAAATATGTCATTTACCGGCACCTTCTTTTTCTGAATGGACAGATCACGCACTGTGTTCCTGTGTAATTGAAGCATAATAAATTGTTTACTATGCTTCAGTTTGTGAATGAACAGGAAGCCTCTGTACCAAATTATTCCTGTCTATTCATTCTGCTAAAGATTCAGAGGTGGAGATTGAGGGCTGTGTCCTCAATCTCATTTCTCTATCTCATAGGTGAAACATCAGAGGTCAGTTTAGTCCCCCAAAGGGGCTCCTAAATTTTTTTATAAAATAACATGATAAAAAATAAAACTGTGGGGGAACCCCAAGACGGAAAGAAGAGGGCCCACTGGGGAATAGCTGAAAGGGATCCCCTGTGGGACCATATTAAAGGGCCACGCAATAGATCAGTGGGAAGGGCCCTGGCCAGAGTCAAGGGGGCCCTTCATGTTTTCTTGCATCGGGGCCCTGAAGGAGCTAGATACACATCTGACCACTTACCAGAATGTAACCTGTAGGTATTCCAGGATAGTGATATCTCTATAAAAGTATATCTGAGGGCATATCAGCTTCATGGTCACTGTGACATCCCATTTGTGACTCCTCAGACCTTCTGATTGGTCAGATCATTTCTGTCCACACCCTTTATCTCCTCACACCCTCTCCTTTACCATCAAACAAGAACATTAGGCCAGATTTCCAGGAGACAATGATCCAGAATACATGTGAAATTCATTTCAGACTAATTTTTGGTTATTCGGAAATTCAGACGTATCCAAATCTCCAAATGAAATGGTAACAAATTTACTGAGAGCTGTAATGTAAACAAAAGAATGCCGCAATAGAAAATTCAGAAAAAAAATGGCGTTGAGTCCCCCCCAATCTATACCAGACCCTTATTCGAGCATGCAGCCTGGCAGGCAATGAAAGGGAGGGGGACGAGCAAGCACCCCTCCCCTCCTGAACCATACCAGGCCACATGCAGAGGCAGACAGAGCCCCCCCTGCCCTAAAACACCCCATCATGTTGATGGGGACAGGGGCCTCTTAACCACAACCCTGGGCTGTGGCCCCCATATCCCAGCCCACCCATGTGAATGAGTATGGGGTACATAGTACCCCTATCCATTCACCAAAAAACTGAGTAAAGACACAACACAAAATAAAAAACAGTGCCCCCCATGTAGATCCATCTTCAATTACGCTGCCCGCCACACCCCTGCCAAAAAAAGGAAAAAACCTCCAGTCTAATCGAAGGCTCCCCACCGATTGCCTGCTCCTCCATCTGACATTTCTTAAGTAGCTAAGGGGGTTGAGTCACCCAATGACATCAACAGGTGACACCATCCCTTGTGACATCAGCGACTCAGCATTTCCTGGTCGGTGACATCACAAGGGGGCTGGGTCACCCACTGATGTCATTGGGTGACTCCGCCCCTTGGCTATTTTGGAAATGTCAGATGAAGGAGCAAGCAGATGGCAGGAGCCTTCAACTAGGCCAGAAATTGCGGTGTGGAAGGTGTGGTGGTTGACGATGGATCTACATGGGGGCATTGTTTTTGATTTGTGAATAAAGGAAGAAAAGGAATTTTGGAGATATGGGACTTTATGGGTGCGTTACGGCATAGAAAACTACACAAAAGTGTATGTAAAAATATATACAGAATTTTTATTAAATGAACAGTATCATAAACTGTTTCATACAATACAATCATGGCCATAGGTGTACACAAACATCCTACTACTGACAATGATTTACTGTAATCACATTCATATTTTCATCATGTCCATATTTGTTTACATGTTTCTCCATATGGCTTCTTCAGGAAAGAACGTGAAGATTAATTTGTTAAATATGAAAATCTGTAATCAATCAACTTGAAATGTGCACGAAAAATAAAGAAACAATGAATCAGTACATCAGAAAATAATAAACATAACATGCTAATGTTATACATATATGGCTGCACGTGCACACATTGATCACCAATGTAAGAAACCTACACTAACCACTGATATAAGGGGGCATTTCTCCCATTGGTCACCAATGTAAAGGACCAGTACACTGATCACTGAAATGGGATCCTTCTTCAACTGATCACCAATGAAAAAGGCCACTACACTGACCACTAGAAATGAGCTCCAGAAATTCACATAGACAGGTTGGAATTTGACTGTATTCACTGATCCCTCGCCCACAAACCATCGGAGGGCCCACCTCGGTACATAATTATCAAATCTAATTTCATAGAGACTCTTGCAGTCTGCTAGGGAACATCAAGACCTATCCTTCCAAGGCAACCCTCTCCAGCTGTTTGCGGACCTCTCACCAACCACTATCGCAAGGCGATGGAACCTAAAACCCTACCTCCGAGTTCTGCAGACACAAGGAATCAAATACAGATGGGGATTTCCCTTCAAACTTTCATTCACCCACTAGGGCCGCCAGTTCCATGCCTCCTCTTCATCTGACCTGGGATGTCACTTTCGAGAGCTACAGTTTGACCTGCTTTCATCCTAAAAAGACCTGCATCTACATCTACCTGACCGAGACCCTCTCAGCCTTCTCGCCCACTCTCTCAACCTTCGCAAAAATCCCAAGCCACCTCTCAGGCCCTGCGAGATCTGAAGGCCCAGCGTTTCCCAGTGGGCTGAAGGTGGTGGCCCCATTTTCCTGCCTTTCAAGCATTATTACTACCCAGTGATCTCCTGGGGCTGAATGGGTTTTGAATCACCCCTCTTTCCAATCAGGAGGGGGACCAGACAAGGTTGCCCACTCTCCCCACTTCTATTTATCTTAGCACTAGAACCCTTAGCGAAGGTGATACATTCTCATTGACTGGCAGTCATGACTAGCGCTCTTTCCAAAAGCTCCAAAAATGTCCTCATCTTGGAGAATGCATATACGATACTATACAGATGGTATTATACCCCAGTTAGATTGGCCCGTTTCATTCCTTCCTATTCTCCTCTCTGAAGAGAGAAAATTACTGCTCCAGGTGAGTGAGTTCTGTTAATCCTTCAACAGTCAGGAAACCATGGGTGCTGGCAATGCACAAGGCAAACAGGAACAGCAGAAAGGAAGGGATGGACAGCCACACTCCAAAAAAAAAACTTAAAGGTTGCTTTTATTGAAAAAAAAGATAAAACACATGCACCACAGGTCACAACAAGGCAGGGATCAGCTGACGCATTTCACACTACAAATGTTAGTGCTTACTCATAGCTATGAGGAATGGTCAAGAATTACTCCCGACCGTTGTGCACGTCTGATCTGCAACTACAGGAAACGTTTGGTTGAAGTTATTGCTGCCAAAGGAGGTTCAACCAGTTAATAAATCCAAGGGTTCACATACTTTTTCCACCTGCACTGTGAATGTTTACATGGTGTGTTCAATAAAAACATGGTAACATTTTATTCTTTGTGTGTTATTAGTTTAAGAAGACTGTGATTTGACTTAGATGAAGATCAGATCACATTTTATGACCAATTTGTGCAGAAATCCATATCATTCCAAAAGGGTTCACATTCACGTTTTTTTTTGCAACTGTATGAAAAGCTGACAGCCATAACTTCAGACACTCATGATAAATTTCTTAGGATCTGGCAGCCTTAGGTCACCTACATACGACCAACCAGATTAGATTCTACGCTCCTATCAATCGAATATCTGCTTGCCCCACACCCCGCGGATCCCCTCCTTCCCCTTACTCCTAGTCTCATTCGTTCTCCTGCTTAATCATTTTTCTCCTCCTCCTTTTTCTTTTCCTTTTTTCTCATGCTCTTTTATATATCCTATCTCATCCGGCCACCAGGCTCAAGCCTGGCTGACATGGTCACTTGGTTAACTTTCAGCACTATTATTTTGTATTCCCTCGAAATCATCTCCATAGAATAGATGGTTTGATAAAGCGCTGTATGCAAATGCCCACTTGGGCGGGGCGCTTCCTATCTATGCCCTAAACAGCGTGTTTTCGGTTGCTGTAGCTTCAGGAGGGGATACCCATCCTCCATATGTTTTACTTTATGGGCCTGAACATATTAATGTACTCTGTTTATTTGTCTTCCTCTCGTTTATGATATCTTATGTTTATCTCCTATGTGACCATAGATGTGATGAGCTGTACTGTTGAATTGAATATTAATGAAAACCTTTGTACAAGAAATGACCTCCAGGTTTGGACTGACCCCAGATTCAGAATTTAGCTTGTTTGGGCATTTGTTAAACAACTGAACAAAATAGGTGTTCGACTCAGTGAACCTCTGACTGCAGTAATACTATTGCTCTGAAATATAGCAGCTCAGGCTGGTTTTTCGGGGTTTAGAAACTTTCAATGTCCCAACAACTGATGACGTGTCCCCGTCCAGTCCATTCAGCTGTCACCTGGGGATTAGTGCAAAAAACTTTGGCCCTGTACTGTACTGCCTAGAGCACATAAGAGGATCCTCTAGGTCTGACAGTAAAGCTGTGAGTGAGGCCAGAAATCTGCTTCATGATTTGACATGATATGGATCCTTCCTCATCTCATTCCTGGTTCTGGAAATCTATAATATTACCAGTCTGGTATTAGAGTATCGGCAAACACGAAGATTCAATATTTTACTGGCATGGCCAATGGTGGAAATTGCCAAACGCCAAATTACGATGTTCAGGGAAACATTACAAAGCCTACCTACAATGGTGGAATCATTTGTCACAGAGACCAGCAGTACCCTTCTGAAACATTCTGGTGAATATATCCTTACTAAATATATCCTCACAGGGCAAGCTTTCCAAACTGAAGCTGGATGGTTTCCACATATGCCCACTATGTTTGTTGGGCTCCACTATCCCACATATGGGCCTAGCATGGCGGGTGCCACTGGGTAGGAGAGAGAGAGAGAGCGACCAGAGAACATCCGCTCGCTGATCCCCGTAGCTAGAATGACCCCGGAAGTGATATGTATTAGCCATGAACCCAGAAGTCACCTATCATTCCTGACCACTGTGGCCGGAGAAGCTGTGAATTATTATTATTAATTTACAGGATTTATATAGTGCCAACAGTTTGCGCAGCACTTTTAGGTCCTGGAGGTGAGTATGGGAGGAGATAACAAGGGATCTAGACAGCAGGAGGCCTTGGGAAGAGAGGAGAGGATGATTTGAAAGATAGCTGCAGATGAGGTTGGTGATTTAGCTGGGGGGCGATACTGTGGATGGCTTTGTATGTTGTGGTTAGTGTAATGGAATCGCTTCCCACTCCGCTTGAGTGCTTCAGTCATATACAGCTTCCTCCAGTCTGAAGATAGATATCAGATATTATAGCCGCATATTGCAACCAAGAACTAGGCAGGTCTCGTTTCACTGCAGAGCTGAAACACATTTATTTGAACAAACTACCACAGAATATATACAACATAGAAGGAAATCCCCCTCCTGATCATATTACCCTAACAATACAAACTGCACACAGGAATATAATTGGAACATCAGACATCTACTATAAACATTATTAGCCACCTGGATGACTAAGAGGTTTCATTCCAGGTCAGACTTGCCAACTTCTACAATACTGAATACAGTGTACTGGACAATACACATTATTACAAGTATAAACATAACCCACAATGGTTTGCTTAGCAGACAGACAAAAGGTGAGTTAATTAGCACAAATAACAATAGGTGAAAGACCCTTAGGAAGCACACTAAACCTACTTGCAATAAACACATTATAGCAGGCAACCCAGACAGGTGGCTTGCTGATGACATAAACATATGCTATGAGTCCCATAGTGTGGAACAGTCCTTTCTGGAAATGGGGCATCTATGCCCTTAACATGGACCTCGGGCTTAGAGTCACAGAGTCTGTGTGTGTTGGGGAGACATGGACTTGAATCCAAAGTAACAAGACCACTCCACTGATCCCCCAGGCATACACCTTCCAAAAAGTAGTGTTCCCTTAAATGCCAGGGCCTATAGTCAGTGGGCAAGAGGCTTGCTCCCAGTCCTCTCAAAAAAGCCCCTGTCCTGGCTAGGTCTGTCACAGTTAGTATTTAGAATTTTATACAGTGGGGTAGGGGAAGCCAGTGAAGGGATTGGCAGAGAGGATCAGCAGTCACGGATCGGTTAGTGAGGTGTATTAACCGCTTGCCGACCGCCTCCTGTACTTTTATCTTGGCAGAATGGCACGGCTGCGCAGAGTAATGTATATAAACGTTACTTTGAATTGCGCTCCCCTGCCGCGAGCTCCATGACCCGCAACTCAATGTCCGCCGGGTGCCCGCGATCGTGTCACAGAGCTGAAGAACGGGGAGATGTCAGTGTACACACAACATCTCCCTGTTCTGCCTAGTGACAGGACACTTATTGTCTGCTCTGTCATCGGGAGCAGCGATCAGTGTCGTGTCACATGTACCCCCTCCCCCACAGTTAGAATCACTCCCTGTGTCCGATGTGTCCGCCATAATGTCGCAGTCCCGATTAAAAATTGCTGATCACCGCCATTACTAGTAAAAAAGAAAATTATTAATAAAAATGCCATAAAACTATCCCCTATTTTGTAGATGCTATAACTTTTGCGCAAACCAATCAATAAACGCTTATTGCAATTTTTTTTTTACCAAAAATATGTAGAATACGTATCGGCCTAAACTGAGGAAAAAAATTGTTTTTTTATATATTTTTGGGGGATATTTATTATAGCAAAAAGTAAAATATTGCTTTTTTTTCAAAATTGTCGCTATTTTTGTTTATAGCGCAAAAAATAAAAGGTGATCAAATACCACCAAAAGAAAGCTCTATTTGTGGGGGAAAAAAGGACGTCAATTTTGTTTGGGAGCCACGCCGCAATTGTCAGTTAAATCTACGCAGTGCCGTATCGCAAAAAGTGGCCCGGTCATTTGACAGCCAAATGGTCCGGGGCTGAAGTGGTTAATCTACCAGCAGCATTCATAATAGACTGAAGGGGGGATAGCTTGTGTAAAGGTCAGCCAGTGAGGAGAGAGTTGCAGTAGTCAAGGTGGAAATTAGCCAAGGAGGGAATAAGTTGTTTTGTGGTGTCGTTAGTCAGGAGGGGGGAATGTCTAGAAATATTGCGGACGTTAAGGCAGCAAGATGTAGCCAGTGATTGGATGTGGGGGTTGAAGGAGAGGTCAGAGTCTAGGATTACACCAAGCATCCTGGCATGTGTGGAGGGACCAATGGTTGTGCTGTTAATCTTGATGGTAAAGTCATGGGGAGTAGATCGGGGAGGAGAAAATATTACAAGCTCAGTTTTAGAAAGATTAAATTTGAGGAAATGGTGGGACATCCATACTGATATGTCACTCAGTAAGTTTGTGATATGTGAGGAGATTGGGGGGGGGGGTAAGAATGGAGCATGATCTGCTCTCCATTATCTTCAGTGGAGGGCAGGAGAGACATGAGGGGTCTGATAGACTCCTGATGTCTCATTAAAGAGAACCTGTCACAACAAAAATGCTATCATATTTGGGTTTATAGGTCCCTTAAGTGATAACTTTATTGCTATGTGAGAAAATGAAAATTACACCCAAGCACTTAAAACCCCACCCCAAAACTTTGAGTTCCTTCTTACTTACAAAAATAAACAACTAAGGCCGAAACAACTAATCGAGTAATCGTCAACTAATCGATTATGAAATTAATCGATTACTATTTTCATAATCGATTAATCGGCCAGTAACATAATGGGGTTAAAAACTAAAATTGGGGCCGTTCCCGCCTCCTTCACCGGGCTCAGCCGATGGATGGATATGGAACATGGGGTAACCTGCATGCAATTCCTTAGCATGCACCCCCCACAGCCTTCAATGGACAGATGGGAATGCCCCCGTCCCTCCGAATCCACCGGACTCACTCCTGTGATTCACCATGATCCTGGCGACTGGAGCGACCCTCCCCCACTTACACTTCCTCGGACGAATAATGGCGGCTCATTCTCCCTTAAAAAGGAACAATGAGGAAAAGTGCAGTCAGCAACCGGCAGTCCCGGATACCAGTGCCGGTCCGAGACGGCAACCGAGCGGGACTGACCACCCCGCAGATGGCCAGTGGAAACGGGAACAGCCAGTATGGGACTTTCGGAGGCTCTGAGAAGATAAAGGACCCCAGACCCCCTCAATGACAAATTCTTCATCCAGCATGGCATCCGGCAGCTGTATGAGTTTCTGAATGAGAACGGCTACTTCCAGACCCTCACCACAAAATCACTACAAAGTCCTTCAACCAAAAATTTTCTGAAGATCTTCGCCTTCATCTACAGCCTCATCTGCCCGAACTATGGACCCCTGGGCACCAAGTTTGAGGAGAAGAGCCCCTGCATATTCAAACACCTGGGGTACCCCTTTCCTCTGTCAAAAAGCTCTATGTACTCAGTAGGAGCCAACCACACTTGGCCGCAGATTGTGGCAGCTCTAGTCCGGCTAATAGACTGCGTTAAGATGATGTGGTCAATACAGCAGAAGAATCATGTGTTCGAGGAGCCACAGTTAGGTGCACAAAGTGAGAATGGGATTTGTCACGATTACGCCCACCCACGGCGACTAGCTAACCACAATGTGGGTTCCGTGACTGGGGTATATGAGGAACTAAGGGAATAAGGAGGAACTTCTACTGAGCATGCAAGACTGGCTGTGGTACTTTCACAGCCCGCACTACCTTTGGCCACCACTAGAGGGAGACTTTACTCCAATCCAGCCGGCTGACCACACACAGGCAGATACAAATCTTACATACAATCTGGTGCACTCTCGGGATTGGGGTGCAGTCTAGTAATTACACACTTCTAGGGTTCCTCCAGCTATCCTGCAAGCTTGAACCCTGGTGTTAATCACTCTTCCCACTGTCCCCACACCAGACACACAATATACGATAGCCTGCCACCACCCAACAGTTTGTCTGCAGACTGGTCTGCTGAGCCACCACCCACACAGATCTCCATCTGGCAGATCTGTTAGCTTACAATCGGCATGCAATCTGCCAACATGCAGTGCAATTGCATACCGATTAGCACACAACTTAGACTGAGCACTTAGGCACTAAAATACAACAACCTCTCCAGAGATATGAGTCCTAGCTTAGTACACAGAAGTCACTTATTAATTTTATCATTTAATATCCCGAAAGTGGGCAGCGCATACAAAGAAAAAAGGAGTTACCAAAAAAGATACAAAAATACAGAAAGACACACAATTGGCAATTTGCTATGAAAATAAAAAGGGATAAAAACTGAAATAAACTTTACTGAAGTCTATCCTTTTGTAGAAGCATACTGAAACATGTGGGAACTCCCCAGTTTCAAACTGGCTTTGTGTAAGAACCATGTCCATATATCAGGCTACCCAATTTATTGAAATATGGATGTGGGCTAGACTTTAGCCCTTGGCCAATCAACCCTGGGGGGTGTTCCTGTCTCAGCCCACAAGATGTTTTGTGTTCTGAAATTACCAGAGTCGAATTGGCCCAGAACGGCACTGATTGCTGGGTCATGGATAGGATTTACGATACCAGCGCATCAGTCCCATCGCGACAGTACCAATCACTGCCTGCCTGCCGCAGTCAGGCGCCATATAACGGTTTTGTGAATTTTTCAAGGATTCTACACATGCTACAAATACAGATTGACATGTACGTGTAGCCCAACATGTGTACAATCAAAAGGAATTATTTTCATCTCTCTGCCACTAATATTTTAGCTTTTATGAGACATAAAATAGGTTCTTCAGATCTGATGATATAAATCAAAGTTTGCAGACCGGCCAAGGCCTTGTGAATGCCCCCTGTGGATCCTTGTAGCCACACTGGCTAGGACTCCCTTTGAAGGCTTCAGAAAGGTGGCAATCTATGTTTACTCATATGGGAACTTTTATTGGCATCTAGGTGTCAACTCTGGCTTGGAAACTGGTCCTGTCCCTTTTCAAATGCTAATGAAAGAACATATGTGCATGACTGATATTGAATACTATATTTTTAATTACCCAGAATTAAACTACATCTACAATTACATTACTTCTACAGATCACGTCACATCTCGTTATGGCAAAAATATCCTACGATATTTGATTCACAGGATTGACTTCAATCAGGTGTTCCTGGACTACACTGTGAAGTACTATGATCAGTTTATGGAGGGTAGTGACACACACGAGGAAGCGGATGCGGAGGTGTGCGTCAAACTCAAGGAGCTGTATGCTGTGGACGAGTGTCACCTGGAGTCACTGCAGGCGAAGATTCGGAGCTTGGCAGAAGAAATCGAGAAGCTGGAGAGAGAAAAGGAGCGAGAGCCGGACCGATTGGCCTCCATGAGGAAACTGAAGGCCTCTCTGCAGACCGACATCCAGAATTACCTGACCGAGATGGAGTCTCATTCTGCGTTGATGGACCAGCGTGTCAGCAGTGTCACCGCTCCTCGGTGGAGGCCACAGAGCTGGAGTATGAAGCGATGAAGCAGGAGAACCTGAGACTGAGGAACATCCTGGACAACCAGAAATGCTCTGTAGCCGACATCGAGAGGATCAAATACGAAGAGAACGAGACGCACGCCAAAGTGAGCAAAGAGCTGGATGATGCTAAGCAGATTCTATGGGAAGAAGAGCTCAAATACGCCAAGCTCAAAGAATTGGTGGACACACAGATGGCAGAGTTTCACAGTTTGGCTCGAAAATTCTGGATTATTCCATCCAACGTTTACGACCTCCAGATCGAATGTAACCTAGACGAGGAGAGTCTGCACCACTGCCGAAACCAGATGAATCTCCCCTTCCTGAAGATGCTGACACTGTCAGAAGATGAGATAATGAAGGCTGTTAAGAAGAAGATTCAGGAAGTGAATGAGCAGCTGAGATCCTGGAACTCCAAAAAGAGGAATGATGTGAAGAAACTCAAGGATGAGGCCCAGAGGCTGGATGAGCTCTTACTGCAGAAGAATCAGGATGCAGAAGAACAGGAGAAGAAATGGGCATCTGAGCTCCAGTCTTTAGAGAAACATTGCAAGTTGCTGGAGGAGACTATTAAGAACCTGGAGAGGGCCCAGCAGGAGTTGCAGTTTGTTGAGCACCAGACTGAAGAGGAGACCAGACAAGTGGGTAAGAAGCTGGATCGGGTGGTGACCGGTTAGTCCTGTCATGTGGCAGCGCTCAAGAAACATGTGCAGGAGAAGACTAAAGACGGAGCAGGAGTACGAGGAGTTTCAGAAGGAGGACTTGCTGGCCAATCTGCGAGAAATCCTGACCAAATACAAGCAGAAGGCAGAGATTTTGGAGAATCTGCCCAGCGAATGAAACGGCCCTTTTTATTCGTTTTTTGTTTGCACCCCTGTGTGCTGTCCAGGACTGTAATAGCGAAGCCACCCAAGGAATGAAATACTGTATTTTATTCACACTTCTATGTGCTGTTCCACACTGTTGCCCGTTTACATTTTGTTTATGTTGTTTGCGGTGTTTTTGTCACTTCAGTAAATAGCAAATCCTTCCTCAAAAAAAAAACAAACACTAAAATTGGCCCTTTATAGTACAGAAAGAGCAAAAAGCATTTTTTTAACCCCAATTTGTTACTTAACATTTTACGCCTGGTTCACACCTATGTGTTTTTTGGTGCTTTTTGCAGAAACACACTACAGTTCATGTAACATGGTTTCCTATGGGACACGGTCCCATCTATGCTTTTTTCAGCTGCTGCATATTTGGAAAGGGTCAAGGACTTTTTTCAACGCACAACGGTGATTTTGTGGTTCATTTTACTTCAATGGAGAAGCTGCAGAAAAGCACGTAGTGCGTTTGTGCAGAAATTTGTGTTTTTTAATCTGCCCAACAACAAATTGGCCAAAAAAAAAAAAGCATAAAAAAAATCCAAAAATGCAAATCGCAGCACATTCACATGTGCAAAAATCAAAACGCACTGTAGAAACGGATCAAAAGCAAACTGCATAGGTGTGTACCGAGCCATTCAGACGAGAATTTTTATACAAAAAATCTTTGTACATTCGCTGAATGAAAGAATGTTGTTTAAAAATTTCACTTGCTTTTAACATTCTGTTTTTAAAATGAATGTAATTTCTGAATGGAAACCGGATACACTGTCTGAAAATTCCTTTCACCAAAAAGTTTTCTATTATTTCTAAATGTTCCCGTCGCTGTGGTTGAAAACGAACGTCGATTTGACCCCACTAACGATTAGAAAATCGAACAAACGTTCTTAAAATGACATTTGGCCAGCATATAATATTTCCTGATGGCTCAATGTCAGCACAGCTGGGTGAGGCCCCGCCCACCCTCTACGTAATCAGGACTTAACTATACATTTTTTGCTCACAGCAGCCTCAGCGTTCCCTTTTCTTCCTCCTAGGTCAGGACTAACGGTCCCCTCCTAGCTGGTATAAACTACTGGTGGTCCGTCCGGATGTGTCTGCTGCCAGATGCAGTCCCTGCGTTGTAAGGTACCAACGGTAACTTGGTCAGGGAACCCCGCTGCTGATCCCCGGGATGGCTTCATGCGGCCTTAAACAGGCGGCTTGGGGGAGCTGGTGGTGTGCTGTGTCTCTCCTCTTGGATCGATTTGTGGTGCCTGTTAAGGGCGAGCCGTGCTCACTCTCTGCCTTTTTATAGGCAGCCTACTCTGAGCATGTGCATAGCCGCCCAGCCAATCAGGAGATGAGGGGGGTGGAGCAAGCTTTCAGGAAGCATTTCTAAAGTGCTGCTCATCGGTTTAACTCTGCTGTTGCAGTGGACGGCGCTCTGTGTGCTAAGCTGCCTGTGCTGTACACACCCTCTCCTCAGGTATGGCTTGTGAAGGGCAGGATTCACTCCTATACACCACCAGCGTGAATATATATGCAGGACATAACATGTCTTATATTTTCTCTACAGAACCAAAATGCCTACCCCCTCTAAAGATCAGCGATCGCAAAGAAGGTAGGGGAGACACTGACGTTTATATGCATCTCTACAATATTTTATCTAGCAAACTAATTTTTCTCACGCCTATCTGTGCTGCTCCAGCGCCTCAGGTCATGGTCATGGCTCAACGATCAGAGGATGAAAACTCAGGAAGATATAGGAGACGTTCGTCCTCACGGGAAGATCGACGCTCTCACAGTAGAAGAGAAGTTTCACGCTCTCGCTCTCCTTCACATCACTGCCAGGATTCACATCATGATCAGCCCAGGCCAGGAGGTTGCTGGGCATGCCTTCAAAGAGGCGACAAAGGGCCATGAATCTGATAAAACGGAGCTAGTATCATGGATGAAAAAGGCGTTCGAGGATACACTGCAGTCGTTTGCAACGCAGTGTCAACTGCCCCAGTTCCTTCTACATCTTACCTGTCACCTCAAGAATGTCCAACTGTTCAGAATAGCCCAGAGACATGAGCACAAGCACAAGCCTCGGATGCATCCTCTGCGGAAGAGGAGGATGACCAGTATGATGGGTTTGATTTCACCTTAGTTCCATCTTTTGTGAAAGAAATTAGGCAGACCCTGCTGTGGCAAGATGCGGCAGAAAAACCACAGAAGAAGCAAAAGAAAGTTATTCACTAACATGAAACGAGAGACAGTGAACTTTCCCTTTGTAGATGAAATAATCTCTGACGAGTGGAAAAAGCTTAGACAAGAAATGGATTTTCAAAAATCGGTTTGCAAAAATGTTCCAGATTCAGACAGAGAAAGTGAAGGTTCTAGAGAAGCCCCCTGTAGTGGACACGGCCCTCATGCGCCTCGCCAGGCATGTGACCCTGCCACTGGACGACGTGGTGACCTTCAAAGACGTTCTAGACAGGAGGGTGGATATGGATCTTAAAAAGATCTACACATTGACCGGTGGAGTATGTAGACCGACGATGGCTTTAGCCACCATCTCTAAGGCCATGGAGATCTGGGTGCAGAGAACCGAAGGGGCGGTGGAAAATGACCTGTGCAAAGCTGAGGTCTTAGCCCCGTTAGCAAATTTGAAGCCAACAGCTGCATTTATGGCTGAAGCATCCATCGACATAATCAAAATTCTGGCAAGAGTCATGCTAAATGCGGTGACGGCCAGAAGAGCCCTCTGGCTCAGGCCCTGGGTGGCGGATCCTGCATCCAAGCAAGGTTGGTGCAAAATACCTTTTGAAGGTCACTCCCTGTTTGGGAATAAGCTTGATACAGCGATCACCAAAGCGACTGGGGGAAAATCGGGATTCATCCCACAGGATCAGATGCTGCTTCTTAAGAAAAAAGCGACTTTTCGAAGCACTGCGAGACCTAGAGGCAGAGCCACCAGGTCCTACAAACCAGGACGGTAGTTTCGCCGGCAGTGGCCAAACTCGGCGACAAACCACAAGTCTGGAAGACCAGCCCCCTCCGGGGGACAACAGGCCCGGAAGTCCTTCTGACTACACACTGGCTCACACTTGCCGGGAGGGAGCCAGGCTGTTCAGGTTCTGTCAAGTGTGGATAGAAAAGATGAAAGAGCCGTGGGTGATATCAACCATCAGGTATGGGCACAACTGTAAATTTCTCAACAAACTCCACAGAACCTTTGTCTCCACAAAAATGCCCCCAGAGGAGGAAAAACAGGAGGTCTTTTGGAATTACATTCAGACCTTCCTGGATCAAGAAGCAATAATCGCAGTACCTCAACGGGAGCGTTTTTCTGGAGTCTACTCGCCTCTATTCTTGGTTCAAAAGAAGTCGAGGGCATGGAGGCCAGTAATAGATCTCCGAGATCTCAACAGATCCATCAAAAAGGATTGGTTCAGGATGGAGTCGCTCCAGGCAATCCTAAAAATTGTCCAACCAGGGGATTGGCTACCATCAGTGGATCTCAGGGATGCGTACTTCCATGTACCCCTGGCCCCATACTACCAGAGATTTCTTTGGTTCGCAATTGGACAACTTCACTATCAATTTGTGTGCCTACCCTTCGGGCTGACCACGTCCCCCAGAGTATTCACAAAAGTCCTAGTGGCGCTGGTGACACACCTACGACGGCAAGGTATCCGCATACACCATTACTTGGACAACATCTTGCTGCTGAGCCAAGACAGGAACACGCTCCTAATACACCGGGAGACAACTTTGTGGACACTAGAGAGCTTTGGATGGCTAATCAATCGAGAAAAGAGTCACCTCGTGCCGACTCAATCCCTGGTGTATTTAAGTGCGAAGATAGATACCCAAATGGCGTCAGTGACGTTGCCAGGGACAAGATGTCCGGCATACTCAAAACAATGTCAGAGGCTCGAAAGGAAACATATATGTCAACAATAGAGTGCATGATCAACTATTCCGATGGTCAAGTGGGCTCAATGGAATTCACGCCTCTTCCAAATGGGTCTCCTGGATCAATGGAAATCAGGAGATTTTGGTCAGAAAATCCAAATCACAGCCCAGATGAAGATCAATTTAGACTGGTGGGCAAGACAACAGAATCTTACCCGGTGCCATTCCATACTCACGACGAAATGGCAAATCGTCCAATTGGATGGCAGCGGTATGGGCTGGGGAGCCCTATACAAAGACCAGTGGGCCCAAGGCCATTGGACTTTCCAGACGACCGAGGTAGTCTCCAACATATTGGAGTTGAGAGCAGCCTTCCAGGCCCTCCTGGCCTTCAAGAATCAAATTCAGGGAGCACTCGTCCTTCTGAAACTAGACAATGTGACGGCAGTGGCTTACGTCCGGAGGAGGAGGATTCTGGCACTTTTGGAGGCATTGAAGCAGAGAAAGACATACGACAAACAGTAAGAAATGGTTTTCCATTCCCAAAACCCTTGGGAGTAGTACATGGCTGGGAGGAGGCAGTTCCAGATACTGTATTGGATATTACAGCGCTGGCGGAATATATGAGCAAAAATTATGTGTATATAAAGAAATTAACTATTTTGACAAATGGATGTCGCCAGCCAAAATCAAAAAGTGATAGTGCTAATACCAGTGCAAAGAAAGTTAATGTGCTAACACATAATGTGCAAAAATACTGTTCATAAAGGGCTGAATGCTTCCAATGTTGGTAAATGCAGGTATCCAAATCGATGGTCTCCCCTCTTATGGCCCCACTCACCAGAAATGAATTTTTCAGTCACAATGATAGGAGCGTTATGATCAAGGGAGTTCAGATTCCAGAGGTAATCCTAAAGGTGGATTGGCGAAAGTAAAACTAAATAAAAAAATGTATTTGTTTTTTGATTCATTTAATTTATTTTTATTTTATAATTTTATTATACACGGCTTTTCTAAGAAATGATTTATATGAAATGCTTTTCCTAAATAATTTTAAAGATTTAAGATTTTAAAAGATTAATAGAAGATTTTAAGATCTTCTCCCTTTTTTAGTATGCATAATGTATTTTCTTTATCCCAATGTCAAATGGTTTTGTCATTGACAGTCTGTTATTAAAGTTCGTTTTTTTCTGGCAATGACAGGCAATGATGTGGATGGGAAGCTGGCGTTTCATCACGCTGGAAGGTTCTTTTGTCATTGGCTGTTCTTGCCAGGAGGCGGTGACTTCAGCACATATAAATTTCCTTCTTTATGGCCGGAAGTGATGTCCTTGATGATGCCCTGAAGTAGGGGCGAAACGCGTTGACGTAATTTCCGGCCAACCTAGAACCAGTGACGTTGCTTCCGGTTCCCGTGGAATGCACGCTTGGGAACCCGGAACACGCTGATGCTTGTCTTTGCCATTGTCTCGTGAGTGCTTTAGCTAGCGGTGCAGTGTTGTTTGTACTGGCGGTACTTCAAATGTACATCTTTTTTCTCTCCCTCTCCCTCGTCATGTTTTACTTTCACCAATCCTGCTGAGATTTGTGGAACTGCCTTTAGGATTACCTCTGGAATCTGACCTCCCTTGATCATAACGCTCCTATCATTGTGACTGAAAAATTAATTTCTGGTGAGTGGGACCATAAGAGGGGAGACCATCGATTTGGATACCTGCATTTACCAACATTGGAAGCATTCAGCACTTTATAAATAGTATTTTTGCACATTATGTGTTAGCACATTAACTTTCTATGCACTGGTATAAGCACTGTCACTTTTTGATTTTGGTTGGCGATATCCATTTGTCAAAATTGTTAATTTCTTTATATACACATAATTTTTGCTCATATATTCCGCCAGCGCTGTAATATCCAATCCTACTTCTTTGAGGTGTTAGTACCTTTGCTGCAGCAGCTGCAGTCTTAATTAATTAATTATTTATTCCATTCAGCGCAAGTTTTAGTTTGTTTTTGTTAGTTCCAGATACTATAATCCTCAGTGGTCCCAAAGAGTCTGCTTCTCATACCTCCGCAAATTTGCGGTGCATGGGCTCCCTCATACTTCAAAGCCTGCGAAAAGACCCAAGAATATGTGGCGTTAAGGAGAAGGATCACTATTGGTTGGCAACCCTCCTTGACCACCGTTACTAGGGGAAAGTCTCAGAACTCATCCCGTCCCCACACAGAGTGCAGAAGATGACATCTCTTGAGAACACCTTAAAGAGGAGTTTATCTAATGTTTTTCCTGACCTGGTAGGTTACAGTGTCAATGAAAATGTAGTTTTGAGGCTTCTGTTGGTCAAGAGAGGAGCGGTGGAGAAGGCGGCCCCCTAAGTCATGCATTTCACAATTTTTTTAGTCCTCCCTGCCCAGGGCTGTCAACTTCCACATCCCATTGGCAGCATCTGCATCACATGGTGGACGATTAGCTAGGGGCGAAAACAGAGATGGAGAGCTTTCCTGTCGACGATCCACTGGCTTACTGGGTCATGAGAATAGACCACTGGCCAGAACTTGCCCAGTATGCAATTGAGCTGCTGGGCTGCCCTGCATCCAGCGTGCTTTCCAAATCCGGTATTCAGTGCTGCTGGAGATTTTGTTACTAATGTAGCGGGTATGTACTTTCCCGGGTGTAAATTTGAATTTGGCAGAGACATTAGTGATGTGTAATTCCCTGCAGCCCAGTAGGTGGCGCTGTTGCCCTGGGCTGGGGTTGAATCATTGCTGTGTGCTGTGCCTCCTTTTTGTCCTCCCTCGGCAGCGGTATGGTGGGGCGGGGAACCCGCCGTGCTTGCTGGGAGAGGGTATAAAGGGGCCGGCCATCTTTGTCACGGGGTCGAAGTCCCAAGCACCTTCAGCTTGCGGACGGTGGTTCGTGTCGGTCCTCTGGGTGGCCTAGGCCTAGAGGACAGCCGGAGGTCATGTTCCATCCCAGGCACCTTTAGCCTGGGGTGAGGTACTCGGATGGAGGTCCAGAGCTCAGTGCCCAACACTGAGTTCCGCGAGGGAAGGAGATCCTAGGGAACCCCGGGAGTGGGTACCCGAATCCGGAAGGCGCAATGGACCGGGGGGAGCTCCTCACTTGAAGACCGGGTGCAGCATATTGCCGGTGACAGGTGAGCCTCTCGGCGGAGACCGCCTGGAAGGAAATCCCCCCTCGTGCGGAGACCGTAACCCACTTTCAGGAAGGAAAGTGGAGAACTATATTGTGTCTGGGCCTATTCGCATCCACACCTCCTTTTCTGTTCTGTTCCTACTAAGGGAGTTCAACTGTTTGTGTTAAGAATAAAGGAGTGTTGAACTTTAATGGTGTGGGGCTCATTTCCTAACAGACATTGTTCAAGGTGACTCTTGGAGGGAGGATCCAGGTGCACAGCACTGACCCGAAGGCAGGGCCGGCCCTACCATGGGACCCGATGGTACCATTGTACCAGGCGGCACTTTTAGGGGGGCGGCAAATTGCCGCCTGCCCGCCATCCCATTCCGCCCGTTCCTCTCCCCCACTCCACCTTTCACTGTGAAACAGCAGCAGCGGCATTGTAAAGAATACACTGTGCCTGCGGCTGCGGTGTGTGTTCTGGATTTAAAAAACTCCTTTCTGTCTCTTCCCCCTCCCTCCAGTCTCGTGCAGTGCGGGGTCCCTGTTATCTCCGACTCAACCTCCCCCCCCCCCCCCAATCACCAGTGCGGAGTGTTGTGAGAACTGGGGGGCGGAGCTCACTGTCTCCTGTCAGGCTGGCCAGAGGAAGGGAGGAGGTGAGCTGATTTTTTCTGGGAGAAGTTTTCTAGGGTGGATAGTAGTTGCTTTCAAGGTGGTTTTTTCTTCAGGAGATGCAGTGAAGGGTTAACAGAAGTTGACAGAAGAATCTGAGGAGATAGTGAGTGTGGGGGGGGGGGGGGGGGAGGGGGGTCTGCAGCAGCCCGATCACATTTGACAGATCACTTCTAAGCATGAAAAGTCTGTGCAAACATCCTCCAATCCAATTGTTCAGACTAGATAATGTGAAGTCATTTATAACCATTCATGTAACCTGTATATATGTGGTGAGTTCACACCTCTGATTGTACAGACTCAGAGCCTGGATACCACAGGGTTATATGAATGGTCATACATTACCTTCACATTATCTGGGTATACAGAGTGCTGGGAGCTCCATTACATAGATCTGTAGTACTGTTGTATGATTTATTGTTGTATGTTTTTAGTGGATGAGTTTTTTTTTTATTATATACATCGCTATCTGACCACTTCTCAGCCCCCAACTCCCCCCAGCTTGCATCACCCCCCCAGACCACTTCATACAGACGTCACTCAGAGCTGCTTCCTACCCCCCCCCCCATCATTTCATGGTCACTTTCCTTCCCCTATCTTCCCAACATCACTCCCTGGTCACCCCATAGACACAGCAAGAAATCCCTCCCCATTCTGCCACCGCCATACCTTCCGAAGTCCTCTCCTGTACCAACTGCACCCATCATACCCTCCGAACTCCTCCCCTGTACTAACTGCACCCATCATACCCTCCGAACTCCTCTCCTGTACCAACTGCACCCATCATACCCTCCGAACTCCTCCCCTGTACTAACTGCACCCATCATACCCTCCGAACTCCTCTCCTGTACTAACTGCACCCATCATACCCTCCGAACTCCTCCCCTGTACTAACCGCACCCATCATACCCTCCGAACTCCTCCCCTGTACTAACTGCACCCATCATACCCTCCGAACTCCTCTCCTGTACTAACTGCACCTATCATATCCTTCACACTCCTCTCCTGTACATACTGCCCCCCTCATACCCTCCAAACTCCTCTCCTGTACAAACCGCCCCCCTCATACCCTCTCAACTCCTCTTCTATACATACTGCTCCATCATACCCTCCACACTTCTCTCTTATGCATACTGCCCCCATTATACCCTCTGCACTCCTCTCCTGTACATACTGCCCCCATCTTACCCTCTGCACTCCTCTTCTGCAGAACCCTGTGCATTCAGATGTAAAGGGGAACTCTGCAGATTCAGATCTAAAGGAGAACTCTGTTGACTCTGATATAAAGGGGGACTCTTGTGATTAACTCCATATGATTAGAAATGTTATTTAATCACAAAAATATATGTACAGGGTATACTAAATAAAAAAAAAATAGCTGTGCATTGCTTTGTACAGAGGTAATGAATTTAATGTACTACAAAAAAATATATATATTGGCGTGTGCTGCTAATGTGTTCGGGTTTGGCTTGACGAAAAGGTGGCAACCCTACTCTGCACTGTGAGGCAAATTGTCGCTAACCCGTTCCGCCCGCTCCGCTGTGAGGCAAATTGACGCCCGCCCGCCAGCCAGCCCGCTCCGCTCCCCGCGCGCTCCATTCACCTGGGCGTTGGGCCAAGGTGAATGGAGCATGCGGGCAGAACAGAGGAACAGTCAGCGGGCGGGACAGTCAGCAAGTGAGCGGGCTTGCTGGCCAAACAGCGGGCGGGGGAGCAGAGAGATGACATCATCTCTCACTGCCCGCCCTGCATCACTGCAGTTCCGCCCCCACTGTGCGGGCAGCAGAGAGATTACATTAGCTCTCTGCTGCCTGCCTTTACTCTGGGACACAGCAAGTGACAATCTGCAACGTGTGGCAGGTGACGTTGTGGCAAGTGACAATCCGCAATGTGTGGCAGGTGACGTTGTGGCAAGTGACAATCTGCAACGTGTGGCAGGTGATGTTGTGACAAGTGACAATCCACTATGTGTGGCCGGTGACATCGCGGCCGCCGGCTACGCACAGGTCCTTTTATACTCCTATATACATGTATAGAGCCATGACAGGTCCTCTTTATACTCCTACATACATGTATAGAGCCATGGCAGGTCCTCTTTATACTTCTATATACATGTATATAGCCATGGCAGGTCCTCTTTATACTCCTACATACATGTATAGAGCCATGGCAGGTCCTCTTTATACTTCTATATACATGTATATAGCCATGGCAGGTCCTCTTTATACTTCTATATACATGTATATAGCCATGACAGGTCCTCTTTATACTCCTACATACATGTATAGAGCCATGACAGGTCCTCTTTATACTCCTACATACATGTATAGAGCCATGACAGGTCCTCTTTATATTTCTATAAACCGTATTTTTCCGTGGATAAGACGCTATTTTTTCCTAAAATAATAGCCTGTAAATCGAACAGCGTCTTATACACGGTTGGTCAGCCTGGGAGACATCCACGAAGGTGCGTCGCGGCCCATAGCTTGTCAAGTGGCTTTCTCCAATCACGAGCCGTATGTTACTGACGTCAGCTAAAGCTGGGGGTGGAGGTGGAGAGTGAGCAGATGCGATCCTGTTGGTAGTGGAGATGCACAGATGCAACAGGGACCGGAGTGTTCTGGGACCAAGATGTCAGAAAATAATAAAAGTAAGTGATTGTCTTACTCTGCCAAATCAAACCAAATGTAGCCAGCTATGCAAAAAAGAGCGTGGGAATAGAGCTGCAGAGAAACAGTTTGGACTTGCCTCCGCAGAGTGTATGATAGACAGTGGAGAAAACAGGAAGAACAACCCCTGCATAATATACTAGTATTTAAACGTTACCTGCGGTAATTACTAAATAAAAATGTGTTCTGTTTTACCTATGTGTAAAATATTGATTTCTTAATTTTGGGTTGGAAAAGTGGGGGGCGTCTTGTACATGGGGGCGTCTTATAGACGGGGAAAATACGGTACATGTATAGAGCCATGACAGGTCCTCATTATACTTCTATATACATGTATAGAGCCATGGAAGGTCCTCTTTATACTCCTATATACATGAATAGAGCCATAACAGGTCCTTTTTATAGAGCCATGACAGGTCCACTTTAGTTATCATGATATAAAATGATGGATGTGGGGGCATTTTGGTGGGCGTGATTTTTTTTTTTTTTTGGGGGGGGGGGGGGGCAGCATTTCATTCTTGGTACCAGGCAGCACAATGTCTTCGGCCGGCACTGCCCGAAGGTAATACAAGAACGTTGCTTATACCGCACTGACTCATGTGGTGGAAGCCAGGCGTGGTGTCCCCCTCCCTCCCCTCTAAGATACCCCTAGACAAGAGACGAGACGAGAGAAGGAGGGGAGTGAGGAGGGTGCTACACTAATATTAGAACACGCCTGTTCACAGACTCCGTGGACTGACTGACATTTATCAAAATGAATCAATCCTGGATTACCAGCAGCTATGAAGCCCCTGATGCCGATGTCACTGATTAAGTGTTTTTGGGATGTAGAATCTCTGCAGGACATCTAGGCTGCCTAGCATTGTGGATGTTGATTTAATCTCGAAGATTTTTTTCGGTGTAGGTTTCATGGGCACAATTAACACCCAAAGATCAATTTCTTTGCGCCTGTTTTTCAGGTGCATATCATTAAAAAAATTTAGCAAGGCCAAGGCTTGCTTTCATCAAGAGTACCTCTATAGCAGGCATGTCCAAAGTCCGGCCCACGGGCCAATCACGGCCCGCATTCTGGTTTTGAACGGCCCGCCTGGTTGTTTGGACATATATATCTTTTGTGGCCCCTGACGATCTCCCAGCACCGGGGCCACAAAAGATATATATGCTGGCTGCCTTGGAGGGGACAGGGAGGTGGCGGGACGAGTGCCGTACATACAGGAGAAGAATTTCCTGTTTACGGGCGGCCACTGTAATAGGAAGTCCCGTCTCCTGTGCTGCCATTGGACGACTGTTCTGTCCATCAAAGGAGGTGGGACTTTCTATTAAAGAGGCCACCGTGTAAACAGGAGATTCTCCTGTAGGTAATCTTTGGCGCTTGTCCTGCCCCCTCCAAGGCTGCAGATGGATGGGCATCAATCAGGCTGCACTGATGGCAATGGTGGGTGCATTCCTGGCAATGCTGGGTGCATTCCTGGCAATGGTTAGTGCATTTCGGCAATGGTGGGTGCTGAATTCCTGGCAATGGTGGGTCTGCAGATGGGCACTGACCCTTATTTTGCTTCACAGTTCTTTATTTTAATATTTTTTTTATTTCCTGAAACTTCCCTCTTTATGTGAAGGTGCGTGTTATACGCCAATAACTACAGTATATCCAAATAACATGCCCGAGCTGATCTCTTTACTCACACACAGCCACAAAGGAAAGAGAATTATTGTTGGGCACTGTATTTGTGCTCGAACGAACACACTTAGACCAAATTTTAATGGTTCAAAGAATGTCAGGCAAAATGGTCGGCCCTCACGCATGTTCACTTCATCAAATCTGGCCCTCTTTGAAAAAAGTTTGGACACCCCTGCTCTATAGGGTTATGGTGGGAAGGTGCCACCCAGGGGCGTTGTAGGTGGCAAAAAGACCAGGGGCTTCAGCCTGAAGTCCGAGCCTGGCACCGTGGGGGGTGGTACCTACCTGACATGCACTGTGACTGACCTACCTGACTCACACAGTACCTGACGCACACTGACCTACCTGACATACACTGTGGCTGACCTACCTGATGCACACTGACCTGACATATACTGACCTACCTGACAAACACTGACCTACCTGACATACACTGACACACACTGAGTGACCTAACTAACTAGACTTCAGGTGTCGTAACCTCCGAGTCCTTCTGCAGCTCAGCCATAGTGTGCAGCGCACCCATCAGAGTAGAGTAGACTAGACAGCACTGCAGCAGGCACTCCACTGGTGACTCCAGGCAGCCAGAGCCATGACAGGAGAGGAGAGCCGAGCGGGCATCTCGTAGTGACATGGCATGGCGACCGCATTGTAATTCCCGCCTTCTGGAGCCAACAGCGCCTATGATGGACATCACATGTCCCGCAGTCCCGGCATTGGCCCAGTGGGACGTCCATCATAGGCACTGCAGGCTCCAGAAGGTGGGACCTGCTATGTCACTCGGCTGTGCTCGCCGCTCGGGGTCAGATCGGTCCTCAAGACGAGTGCAAGCGCGCGCTTTTCATTTCGCCATGCGCAGACGCAGTGTGTCTCTCCGGGCTGGCCGTGCATGCCTATAATGACGTCACACGTCCTGCAATCCTGGCATTGTTTGGACCATGATGGACGTCTCACTGGTCCAATGCCGGGATCGCGGGCGGGACCGTGTGACGTCCAATAGACTCGGTCACTCAGAGTTAGGTGCCGCTGCCCACGTGCCGGGACTTTGTGCTCAATCATCCCCGCTCATGCGCAGTGTGGCGCCGCACTTTCTCTGGGGACTCGGAGCTAATCATTTTTTAATAAATGGCCGAGACTCTGGGCTTTTCGGGGACCCATTCAGGGGTTCCAGTCCCCCAAGCCCCCCCTCCCGACGCCCCTGGTGCCACCAACACCCAAAGACCAATTTTTACGCACCTTTTACTTCTATTCAAAGTCTGAAAGAGACACCAGAATTCATCTCTAATCTTGTTCCCAGTGCACTACATTGTGGCCTCATCATACAGACTGGCTCCGCAAGCCGTTGCTTACAAAATAAAGAAAGCTTGCTGGGAAAATATACATTTTTGGCCTTTACAAATGCACTTTTTGCGGCAGCAGCTTCTATACACAGTACAGATGTGCCACTTTTCAGGTAGACTAAGGGGACCCCCCAGGCACTATATTGAAAGGAATTTTTCATTTTTATGCTTTCACTTTAAGCATCAATAAATCACTGCTCATTTAAAAATTGCGTTTTTTACAAATGTATTTTTCATTGATACATGTTTCCCAGGGCAGTACCCGTACCCCCATAACTATTGTATGCCCAATTACTTACATATACGGCTTTAAACTGGACACTTTAGCACTTTTCCAGTTTGGGTCCCATAGACTTCAATGGGAATCGTTACTCGGTTCTGAACTTTTGCGATGTTTGAAAGTTCTGGTTCGCGCATTGACGTCCTCCCAGAATCGCGCGCACATGGGAGTTTCCTGACAGTGACCGTTCACCAAGTGACCGCTCTGTCAAATGACGGAGCAATCACATGTAAACAAACCGGCGTGATGTCTGGTTCCTCTCTCCCCTCTCCGTACAGTGTGAGCGGAGAGGGGAGAGATCGGATGCAGCAGCATTGTGGGTTGGATGTGTAGTGCCCACAGCGCTGCTCAGTGACAACTGCAGCCTAATCGATCCATACACACTCAGCCATCCCGCCATACATACTCATCCATCCCGCCATCCACACTCATCTATCCCGCCATCCATACTCATCCATCTATGCTCAGCCACCCCTCTGTCATACTTATCCACCCATACATGCTCAGCCATCCATACTCAGCAATTGTCAGTGACAACTGTAGCCTAATCCATCCATCCACACTCAGCCATCCCTCCATCTACACTCATCCATCCCACCGTCCACACTCAGCCATCCCTCCATCCATACTCAGCCATCCCTCCATCCACACTCATCCATCCCGCCATCCACACTCATCCATCCCGCCATCCATCCCTCTGTCATACTTATCCAGCCATCCATGCTCAGCAATTGTCAGTGACAACTGCAGCCTAATCCATCCATCCATCCACACTTAGCCATCCCGCCATCCACGCTTAGCCATCCCGCCATCCATCCATGCTCAGCCATACTTATCCACCCATCCATGCTCAGCCATCCCATCCACCCCATCATACTCAGCCATACTCGGCGATACCCAGCCATACTCAGCCATACTCGGCGATACCCAGCCGTGCTCAGCCATACCCAGTTGTGCTCAGCCATATCCAGCTGTGCTCAGCCATACTCGGCCGTACTCTGCCTCTGTATGTGGCCAGGCTGTGGAAGTCTCACAAATGTGGTATCACCGTACTCAGGAGGAGTAGGAGAATCTATTTATGGGGTGTAATTTTTGGTATGTACATGCTATGTTAGAAATATTGTATAAATGGACAACTTTGTGTTAAAAAAAATGCGTTTTCATTTTCTTTCCACATTTTCCAAAAATTTGTAGAAAAAAATGACATGTTCAAAAGACTCATTATGCCTCATAGATTATATGTTGGGGTGTTTTCTTTCCAAAATGGGGTAATTTTTTGGGCGTTTCCATTGTCCTGGTGCTCCAGGGCCTTCAAAAGTGTAATGCCGCGTACACACGATCGGAAATTTTGACAAGAAAAACTTGTATTTTTTCAGACGGAATGTTGGCTCAAACTTGTTTTGCATACACACGGTCACACAAATCTTGTCGGAAATTCCGACCGTCAAGAACGCAGTGACGTACAAGACGTACGACGACCTGAGATTAATGAAGTTCAATAGGCAGTTCAGATCTTCTGCTTGATTCTGAGCATGCGTGTTTTTTTTGCGCATCGGAATTGCATACAGACTAGCGGATTTTCCGATAGGAACTTTTTCCGTTGGAAAAATAGAGAACCTGCTCTCAAACTTTTGTTGGCGGAAATTCCGACAGCAAAAGTCCAATGGAGCATTCACACGGTCGGAATTTCTGACCAAAAGCTCACATCTGACTTTTCTTGTCGGAATTTCCGATCGTGTGTACGCGGCATAAGAGGTAGTCAGGAAATTAGATGTGTAATTTCTGCTCCAGAACGCCTGAAGGTGCTCCCTGCATGTTGGACCTCAATATGAGGCCACACTGTGTAAAAGTCTCACACATGTGGTATCGCCATACTTGGAAGTAATAGCAGAATGTGTTTTGGGGTGTAATTTGTGGTATGCATATGCTGTGTGTGAGAAATAACCTGCTAATATGACAATTTTGTGAAAAAAAAATCTTGATTTTGCAAAGAATTGTGGGAAAAACTGACAACTTCAAAAAATTCACCATGCCTTTTTCTAAATACCTTGGAATGACTACTTTCCAAAAAGGGGTCATTTGGGAGGTATTTGTGTTGTCCTGGCATGTTAGGGTCTCAAGAAATGAGATAGGCCGTCAGTACTTCAGGTGTGATCAATTTTCAGAGATTGGCACCATAGCTTGTGGACTCTATAACTTTCACAAAGATCAAATAAGATACGATTTGGGTTATTTTTACCAAAGATGTGTAGCAGTATAAATTTTGGCCAAAATTTATGAAGAAAAATTACTAATTTGCTAAATTTTATAACAGAAACGAAGAAAAAACAACCAGCGGTGATTAAATACTACAAAAAGAAAGCTCTATTTCTGGGACAAAAAGGACAAAAATTTCATATGGGTACAGTATTGCATGACTGAGTAATTGTCATTCAAAATGTGAGAGCACCGAAAGCTGAAAATTGGTCTGATTAGGAAGGGGGTTTAAGTGCCCAGTGGTCAAGTGGTTAAGGTGGGCCTCCATCCTTACAGATGAACACACACTGTGTACACTCGCACAATAACTGTCCTCTAGTTAACTCTCGGGTCCCTGCGTTAATGTACACCTTCCTCTAAAGCTTGCAATTAAAAAGGGCACAACCATTTGTCCAGCGTTTGCCACTTACACAGTTATTTGTATAAATCTATGCTTGATTCATACAACATGAATGTTGGTTCATACGACATTTTCTACTTATAGAAAATGTATTCAATGTGACAAGTATAAATTCAACCATTACAAATTCTGGCAATAGTGCAGCACAGTAATTTCCTATAATCATCAGCTCCATCTAGTGGACATAATGGGATATTTGTCTTGACATACCTCCATTAATAAAAATAGCACATTACAGCATTTTGGCCACTAGATGGAGCCAAGGAAATCAGTGCATGAAATAAAATACATCCAATATTCATCACGGCTGGGTGAATGCGTTCAACAAATTTAAAAATAAAAATAATCTTCTAAGCCAGTGGTTCTCAACCTGGGGGTCGGTTCCCTCTCGGGGGTCGAATGACCATTTGCCAGGGGTCACTGTATCCTGGGTTGTTGCTGAATCCCGCACCGCTCTCCCAGCCTTTTTGCAGCCACCCAGAAGGGCTGTCCCTTGAGCCTGTTGCCGCCCAGCTGGGCTGTTCCTGGAGCCTGCAGCCGCCCATTCAGTTCATGGCATGGCTGGGGGGTAGAGACTAGAGGTCAGCTGACTGGTAAGGAATGTGAAGTGGGAGGGGCTGAAGAAGACCCCATCTCCTGATTTCGGCATAGATATCACTGCTGCGAGACACCACAATGTCCGAGACACAGTGAAGCCGGAGACACAGGTGAGTAACACTACCTGTGATTATAGATGCCATTAAAAGTCCCCACTACAGTTCTCAGATCAGCAGATGACCTTGATCAAGAGCACCTAAGTTGGCTGATCAGAACTCTTCCCAGCACTGCCACTGATCCCACCCCCCACCAGCACTGCCACTGATCCCACCCCCCACCAGCACTGCCACTGATCCCACCCCCCACCAGCACTGCCACTCATCCCACCCCCCACCAGCACTGCCACTCACCCCCACTCCCCGCCAGCACTGCCACTCATCCCATTTCCCCACCAAGGAGTAACATAAGGAATAAAAATAGAGAATACATGGAAGGGAGAGGAAAAGAGGGGGAGGAACAAAAGAAAAAGGGGGAGAAAGAATAAGAGAAAGAACAAGAAAGATGGCCAGAGAGAGGGATGGGGAGAAAAAAAAAAGAAATTAGGATAGAGGGAGATAAAAGGGAAAGAGAGGAGAACAAAGAGAGAGAATGGTACATCCTAAAGTGTACCATAAGGGGTTTTAATATGGTACGAGTGGAAGGGACTCGGGGAGCGCTAAATGTCCATGCATTAGGGGCGCAAATTACTTGTCTTGCCTTGGGTGCTGACAACCCACGCTACGAAAATAATTTTACTGTTGGGGGTCCCCACAACTTAGGAAATTTTATCAAGGGGTCACGGCACTAGAAAGGTTGAGAACCACTGATCTAAGTGTTTGTAAAAGCTCACACCACAAAATGTACTCAACCAATGAGAGGTAATGACTCCATTTTTATTTTTCTACTGCTATCAATGGCCAACACGGTACAACACTTCATCCATGTCTTTGGTGATCTCTGATCTCCTTATGAACTGTTTCTTACATGATGAAGATCAGCCATGGAGTATATCTGAGGTGTATATCAGGGTGTGCTTCTTCCCCACATGAGAGCTGTGATGTCCAGCAACATTCATATAGAAGACATTTCCCGCACTCAAGGCACTAATACACCTCGAGGGTTGTGTGGGGTCCCTGATGTGCAGGAAGACAGGACTTCAGTGAGGAACAATTCCCTCACTCAGGATAGGAAAGGAGCTTCTCACCCTTGTGAGATCTCTGATGTCTGTAAAGATGGGTCTTCTGTATAAAACATTTCCCGCATTCAGAACAGGAATACGGCTTCTCCCCCGTGTGACATCTCTGATGTCTGGAAAGACTGGACAACCGTGAAAAACATTTCCCGCACTCAGGACAGGAATGCGGCTTCTCCCCTGTGTGAGATCTCCGATGTATGGAAAGACTGGACATCCGTGAAAAACATTTCCCGCACTCAGGACAGGAATGCGGCTTCTCCCCTGTGTGAGATCTCTGATGTATGGAAAGACTGGACATCCGTGAAAAACATTTCCCGCACTCAGGACAGGAATGCGGCTTCTCCCCCGTGTGAGATGTCTGATGATTGTAAAGACTGGACTTATGTGTAAAACATTTCCCGCACTCAAGACAGGAATATGGTTTCTCCCCTGTGTGAGATATCTGATGTTTGTAAAGAGCAGACATCCATGAAAAACATTTCCCGCACTCAGGACAGGTATACATCTTCTCTCCTGTGTGGGATCTTTTATGCACATCAAGACTTGATTTAAAAGGGAAACATTTCCCGCACTCAGTACAGGAAAAGCTATTATCTGTTGGAAGGACAGCACCGTCCCGCACAGTCTGAGGTTCCTCAGGATAAGAGGAATACGATGGTCCGGCACCGTCCCTCACAGTCTGAGGTTCCTCAGGATAAGAGGAATACGATGGTCCGGCACCGTCCCTCACAGTCTGAGGTTCCTCAGGATAAGAGGAATACGATGGTCCGGCACCGTCCCGCACAGTCTGAGGTTCCTCAGGATAAGAGGAATACGATGGTCCGGCACCGTCCCTCACAGTCTGAGGTTCCTCAGGATAAGAGGAATACGATGGTCCGGCACCGTCCCGCACAGTCTGAGGTTCCTCAGGATAAGAGGAATACGATGGTCCGGCACCGTCCCGCACAGTCTGAGGTTCCTCAGGATAAGAGGAATACGATGGTCCGGCACCGTCCCGCACAGTCTGAGGTTCCTCAGGATAAGAGGAATACGATGGTCCGGCACCGTCCCGCACAGTCTGAGGTTCCTCAGGATAAGAGGAATACGATGGTCCGGCACCGTCCCGCACAGTCTGAGGTTCCTCAGGATAAGAGGAATACGATGGTCCGGCACCGTCCCGCACAGTCTGAGGTTTCTCAGGATAAGAGGAATACGATGGTCCATCTACACTGTGTGGTGCCGGATGGACATTTGAGGTAGCCGGGTTTTCTCCTGGACTATACTGTGTGATGTCCTCATCTTCTACTTTACAGTCTGGAGACAAAGTGAGACAATCCTCTGAGGTTTTCCTCATCTCCCGTCCATCTACTAAAATAGAAATAAAAAGATTATTACTAGACATGAACAGATTGGTTCCCCTAAACCAGGACTCCGCCCACATCAGGCAGCTTTGTCTCTGAGGATCTTACAATTCCCCCCTCAAGGTAACTAGTAAATGGGTCCTCTGATCTCCTACCAGTTCATTTCTTTATTCATGGACCTTAGTCAGAGAGTGAGGAAACAACAAGAACTGTCTTTTATAGGAGTGACAGTGATGAGGGGATTATAGGACGAGTGTCCCCTCCCCCTCTATCGCTCATTGCCATCTTCCCAACACAAGAAGTACTGCACTTCCTTATTTAGTCCATGATTTAGTCATGAATAACAGCGGGGCTGAGCCCCACCAGAGGTCAGAGAGTGAGGATGGGGGGAGAACAACCAAGATGAAGACTGGACTGATCCTGAAGACCACCATCATTGGGTTATTGACTCCTCCCCCATAATCACTTTCTGTTTAAGGTTTCAAAGTTTGTGGATGTTATCACATTATTATCAACATGTAAAAGTCTGTGCTCCAATCAAATCATCAGATATAAAATGTCCAGCTGGTAGAAAATGGGTGTAACAAAAGAGAATACATATTATGTGTATATATAGCAGTGGGTAGAGGGGAAAGAGCAGAAGTCAGGACTATGTAATGTACAACATATTGTATAAGATACCACAGATAGGACTATATAGTATCAGAATGATGTAATGTACAACATAGAATATATAGTGCAGGGGTCAGGAGTATGTAATGTACCATATAAATTATACAGTGTAAGGGTCAGGACTCATAATATTGGTATTCAGTAATTAGTGGGAGCTTAAATGTTTACATGAGACAAGTTGCAGAGGTCCCACACCACTGCCTCCCATCTCCTGAGACTGCACTCAGTGACTTGGGTCTGAGACTATACAGACATATCCCTCCACCCGCCACAGCCAGCAGATAACAGAACAAGTAACCCCGGGAGGAGAATTGTTCTGTCAGAGATCTTGCCAGAACACCCAAATCACATTCCCCAGGTGCCTAGGTCTAGTAACGATTATGGTGAAAATCCACATTTTCTGCCAGCTGAACCCCAGAATCTCCATAGATCCAGTCTAGATACATAAATTGTGTCTGCAGCACAGAGAAGGAAGATAATCCGAGAGAAATACAGGAATACAGGACGGGGAACACGGTTCAGGAAAGTGACCAGGGTATTACAGGCTGATATCACCCAGTCCCCGCCCTACTCTGGACCAATCAGTGAGCAGTATGGGTGGAGGAATGTATTAATGTTAATGACCCACCTGTGCTGATCTCTGTAGGAGTGTCCTCCTCTAGAATTAGCCTTATTATTCCATCCTCCTCCATAGACTGCTGATCATCCCTCACACACCTCTCTTCTTCTGCTTTAACCTCAAATTCAATATCGATCGGATCTCCACTCTGAATCAAGAAAATGAGAGAAAATATCATCTGTAAAATATAAGCTTTATTATTGTGACATCACATAAAATTCCACACATTGTCTCCACGAGTCTGTATTTTATAAGCTCCGTCCTACCAACCTTGTAACAGTGAGGGATGGTGAGATCTTCCTGTGTGGAATCCCGTGAATACAGAGGACGGGGACATCTCTCTGGTGGGTTCCTGGTATTAAGTGGCTCCATCATATCCTTGTGTCCTTCTGAAAACTCCTCCATCACTCCATACTCCTCATCCTCCTCTTTATACTCTTCTTTAACAACAATATTATAATCCCCGAGGTTTCCACTCTGAATATATAATAAAACATTCATTATAACAATCATGCTGTGTATAAATTGGAACTACCAATAATTGTCAACCATCTACCTGATGGTGGTGAGGGATGGTGTGACCTTCCTGTGTGGAATCCCGGGAATACAGAGGACGGGGACATCTCTCTGGTGGGTTTCTGTAGCTGGATGACTCCTCCATGGTGTCCTGGTACAGATCTTTGTGTTCTTTTAGAGACTCTGACTTCTCCATCACCCCATCCTTATCATCCTCCTCTTTTATCTCTTCTTTAACTTCAACTTTAGAATCTCTCAGGTTTCCACTCTGAATATATAATAAAAATGACATCAATGGTAACAATGCAGATAATGTACAGATCCTAATGATACTATCAGTGATTGTTCCTCATCTACCTGATGATGGTGAGGGATGGTGTGACCTTCCTGTGTGGAATCCCGGGAATACAGAGGACGGGGACATCTCTCTGGTGGGTTCCCATTACTGGATCCATCTGTAGGAAACACACACACTGACTGAATACATTGTTTCTATGTGTTTATCAGATGATGGGGGATCTAGGTGGAGCCTCCGTACTGCTCTCTCCTTTACAATAAAGTCTCCTCTTACCCGGTGATGTGAGGGGCGGCTGATTCTCCATCATGACGTCCTTGTAGAGATCCTTGTGTCCTTCTAAATACTCCCACTCCTCCATGGAGAAATAGACAGTGACATCCTGACACCTTATAGGAACCTGACACACACAATGATACAGTCACCATCCAGACACATCCCTTGTCTGTTACTGGATAATGTCCCAGAATTCCCGGCACCGCTCACCTCTCCTGTCAGCAGCTCCATCATCTTCTTGGTGACTTCTAGAATCTTCTGCATGTTGTGTCTCTCAGGTTTTAGGGAGTCACATGGAGGCACTGTGATGGTCATATGATCACCTGACTTCACAAGAGGAAAACTCTGTATTGAGGAACCAATAGGAATATTATGTTAGAGTCCCAGAATCCTCCTCACCTCTCCGGTCAGGTCTGTGTTTTATTAATAGAGATAAGAGTGATGTCATGTGACCTCCCAGAATCCTCCTCACCTCTCTGGTCGGGTCTGTGTTTTATTAATAGAGATCAGAGTGATGTCATGTGACCTCCCAGAATCCTCCTCACCTCTCCGGTCAGGTCTGTGTTTTATTAATAGAGATGAGAGTGATGTCATGTGACCTCCCAGAATCCTCCTCACCTCTCCGGTCAGGTCTGTGTTTTATTAAAAGAGATAAGAGTGATGTCATGTGACCTCCCAGAATCCTCCTCACCTCCCCGGTCGGGTCTGTGTTTTATTAATAGAGATCAGAGTGATGTCATGTGACCTCCCAGAATCCTCCTCACCTCTCCGGTCAGGTCTGTGTTTTATTAATAGAGATGAGAGTGATGTCATGTGACCTCCCAGAATCCTCCTCACCTCTCCGGTCAGGTCTGTGTTTTATTAATAGAGATGAGAGTGATGTCATGTGACCTACCAGAATCCTCCTCACCTCTCCGGTCAGCAGGTAGATGATCTCCAGGGTGAGGTTTAGTATCTTCTCAGTCATGTGACTCTGGTGCTTCTCCATCCTCATTGGTGCCATCATTTGATCTATACAGGTCTCCTTGTAGATGAACATCTTAGGGAAATGAAAATAAGAATTATTTGGATGGTATTGGTCACACAATATTAGGATGTGGATGTGAGGGGGTAATAGGATTGTTGTACATTTTATGGAGATTAGGGAAGTAAACAAGTGGCTGACGAGCTGGTGTAGTAAGGAGGGCTTGTGTAAACCCGTTGCACGTTTTTGTGTTTCACTCTTTATGTGTGTGCACTTTTTTTGGTACCGGGTGAATTTTTTGAGTGTGTTTCACACGCCATGGGCTTTCAAAAAAAAAAAAAAAAAGGAGGGGTTTGGGTTCCTGGAGGACTAGGCTGACTTCTCAGTCAATCACCAGTACTATAGAAGAGACGGACTGCACCTAAATGAGGAGGGTGCAGATCAGCTGGGAATGAATACGGCCAAAAAGTTAGAGGGGGTTTTTAAACTAGGCGATGGGTCCAGAGGTAGAGATAGTCAGCGCGGAAGATATTCCAGAGGGTAGTATTGGAGGCATTAGTGGTAGGTTGACTAAAGCACATAAACCCAAGGTAAGTATAGTAACAAGTCCTAGTTGCAATCTCGGAACACCCAATAAGAGGATAGTATGCGACCGGTCTAAACTACGTGGCATGTTCACCAATGCCAGGAGCCTGGCAGGCCAGATGGGTGAACTAGAGATACTATTGAATGAGGAGGATTTGGATTTTGTGGGAATTTCAGAGACCTGGTTCAACAGCTCTCATGATTGGCTGGCAACCATTCAAGGGTATACCCTTTATCGCAGGGATAGAGAGGGTACAAAAGGGGTAGGAGTATGCCTATATATCAAGAATAATGTACAAGTGAATGTGAGAGATGAGATCACTAAAGGGAGCTAGGGAGGAGGTGGAATCCTTATGGGTAGAGCTCCAAAGGGATGAAGCTAAGGGGGAAATAATACTGGGAGTATGATAAAGCCCCCCTAACTTGAGGGAGGAGGGGGAGACAGATCTCCTCTCGCAATCTGGATTAGCAGCAAGAATGGGAAGTGTTACCATAATGGGGGATTTTAATTATCCAGATATAGACTGGGTGGAGGGAACCACGCATTCGTCTAAGGCTCACCAGTTCCTAAATGTCTTCCAAGACAATTTCATGGGTCAGATGGTAGACGCACCAACTAGAAATAAAGCGTTACTGGATCTACTGATTACCAACAATACAGACCTGATCACAGATGTGGAAATACGGGGCAATTTAGGTAACAATGATCACAGGTCAATTGGCTTCAGTATAAATCACACAAATAGGAAACATAAGGGGAATACAAAGACACTGAATTTCAAAAGAGCCAACTTCCCTAAACTACGAACCTTGCTAGAAGGCATAAATTGGGATAAAATCTTAGGAACAAAGAACACGGAGAAGAGATGGGTTTGCTTTAACCGGTTTCCCGACCGGCTCCTGTACAAAAACGTCGGCAGAATGGCACGGCTGCGCAAAGTAACATATATTTACGTTACTTTGAATTTCGCACCGTGCCCGCGGGACCCGCAGACTCGATGTCCGTCGGTGTCCCGCGATCGGGTCACAGAGCGGCAGAACCGTGGAGAGGCCAGTGTAAACAAAGCATCTTCCCCGTTCTGCCTAGTGACAGGACACTGATTGTCTGCTCCCTCTCAGGGAGCAGCGATCAGTGTCGTGTCACAGTAAGCCCCGCCCTCACACAGTTAGAACACATCCCTAGGACACACTTAACCCCTTCCTAGCCCCCTAGTGGTTAACCCCTTCACTGCCATTTACATTTATACAGTAATCAGTGCACTTTTATAGCACTGATCGCTGTATAAATGACAATGGTTCCAAAATAGCATCAAAAGTGTCCGATGTGTCCGCCATAATGTCGCAGCCACGATAAAAAATCGCTGATTACTAGTTAAAAAATAAAATAAGAAAAATGCCATAAAACTATCCCGTATTTTGTAGACGCTATAACTTTTGCGCAAACCAATCAATAAACGCTTATTGTGATTTTTTTAACCAAAAATATGTAGAATACGTATCGGCCTAAACTAAGGAAAAAAATAGTTTTTTTATACATTTTTGGGGGGTATTTATTATAGCAAAAAGTAAAAAAATATTGTTTTTTTCAAAATTGTCGCTCTATTTTTGTTTATAGCGCAAAAAATAAAAAACGCAGAGGGGATCAAATACCACCAAAAGAAAGCTCTACTTGTGGGAAAAAAAGGACGTCAATTTTCTTTGGGAGCCACGTCGCACGACTGCGTAATTGTCAGTTAAAGCGACGCAGTGCCGAATCACAAAAAGTGGCCCGGTCATTTGGCAGCCAAATCCTCCGAGGCTGAAGTGGTTAAGAGCATATTAAATAAGGGAATTAGCCAATGCATCCGATTGGGTAATAAATTTAAAAGAGCAAACAAAATTCCTGGATGGCTTACCTCAATGTAAAAACGCATATAAAAGCAAAGGAGAAGACCTTCAAAAAATACAAGGCTGAGGGATCATCATCAGCATTCAGACTTTATAACGATTGCAACAAGAATTGTAAGGGTGCAATTAGGGCGGCTAAGACAGAATACAAAAGACACATAGCGGAGGAGAGCAAAAAAAATCCCAAGAAATTCTTTAAGTATGTAAACAGTAAAAAAGGGAGGACAGACCATATTGGCCCCAGAAAGAATGAGGAAGGACATCTAGTTAGAAAGGATGGGGAGATGGCAAAGGTATTGAATTTATTCTTTTTTTTCTTCACAAGGGAATCGGGGGGCTTCGGTAACCAAAAGTGCAGTGTTTATCCTCATGACACATCACAGGAAGCACCCCCATGGTTAACAGAGGACAGAATTAAAATTAGACTTGGGAAACTTAACATTAATAAATCACTGGGACAAGATGGCTTGCACCCGAGGGTACTTAGGGAACTCAGTCAAGTAATTGCCAGACCATTGTTCCTAATTTTAACTGCCAGTCTACTGACTGGAATGGTACCAGTTGATTGGAGAAAAGCCAATGTAGCACAAATATTTAGGGTTGAAAATATATTTATTGGGATTTTAACAGTGAGTACATGAAAATATATATGAAGTCACAATCCGTAAGCAGTCACATACAAGTTTGAGCGAAGAGTCAGCCAAATGGCTATCGCCCACAGAATAACTCATAATACATAGTTATACAATATCAGATGTGGTAACCGTTAATAGCACAAATATTTAAAAAGGGCCCAAAATACACCCCTGGGAATTACAGACCAGTTAGCCTAACATCAATAGTATGCAAGCTCTTGGAGGGGATAAGGGACTATATATAAGATTTTGGTAATGAAAAACTGTATCATTAGCAGTAATCATCGTGAATTTACAAAGAATTGTTCTTGCTAAACCAATCTATTAACCTTCTATGAGGAGGTGAGTTGCCATCTAGATAAAGGAAGGCCCGTAGACGTGGTGTATCTGGATTTTGCAAAAGCATTTGACACAGTTCCCCATAAATGTTTACTGTACAAAATAAGGTCCGTTGGTATGGACCATAGAGTGAGTACATGGATTGAAAACTGGCTACAAAGTCAAGTTCAGAGGGTGGTGATAAATTGGGAGTACTAGTGGGGTCCACCAGGGTTCTGTGCTGGGACCAATCCTATTTAATATGTTCATAAACGACCTAGAGGATTTGGTAAACAGTTCAATCTCTGTATTTGCAGATGATACTGAGCTAAGCAGGGCAATAAATTCTCCGCAGGATGTGGAAACCTTGCAAAAAGATTTGAACAAATGAATGGTGTGGGTAACTAAATGGCAAATGAGGTTTAATGTAGAAAAATGTAAAATAATGCATTTGGGTGGCAAAAATATGAATGCAATCTATACACTAGGGGGGGGGGGGGAACCTCTGGGGAAATCTAGGATGGAAAGGGACCTGGAGGTCCTAGTAAATGATAGGCTCAGCAATAGCATGCAAAGCCAAGCTGCTGCTAACAAAGCAAACAGAATATTGTCACGCATTAAAAAGGGGATTAACTCCAGAGATAAAACAATGGTTCTCCACACTACAAAACTCGGGTCCGGCTGCACCTGGAGTATGCTGTCCAGTTCTGGGCACCAGTCCTCAGGAAGGATGTAGTGGAAATGGAGCGAGTACAAAGAAGGGCAACAAAGCTAATAAAGGATCTGGAGGATATTGGTTATGAGGAAAGGTTGCGAGCACTGAACTTATTCTCTCTGGAGAAGAGACGGTTAAGAGGGGATAGGATTTCAATTTACAAATACCATACTGGTGACCCCACAATAGGGATAAAACTTTTTCATGAAAGGAAGTTTAACAAGACACGTGGCCACTCATTAAAATTAGAAGAAGAGAGGTTTAACCTTAAACGGCATAGAGGGTTCTTTACTGTAAGAGCAGCAAGGATGTGGAATTCCCTTCCACACGCAGTCTCAGCAGGGGGCATCAATAGTTTCAAAGAACTATTAGATAAGCACCTGAACGACCACAACATACAGGGATATACAATGTAATACTGACATATAATCACATACATAGGTTTGACTTGATGGACTTGTGTCTTTTTTCAACCTCACCTACTATGTAACTATCTCAGGACTGGATACATTCACCCCCTTCCTGCCCAGGCCAATTGTCCGATTTCAGCACTCTCACACGTTTAATGGCAATTACCCAAATTTAATTTAATTTTATTCTTTAGACAGATATAAAACTATTTTTTGGTGTTTAATCTGCATTGGTTTTTACATTTTTTGCTATATAAATTAAAAAATCTTAGTTTCGGTTATACAATTTTGCAAATAAATAATTAAGCAGACACTGGCTGCAAAAAGCGCCTAGAGGCGATTCAGTTTGCATATGAGTGCTATACAAGTCACTCATTCATTCATAATCTTTCTTCAAAAATTTAGGCCAAAATGTATTCTGATATATTTCTGTGGTAAAAATAGCCCAAATCAATGTATATGATTTAGTCTGTAGGAAAGTAATGCCCTGTACACACGATCGGAATTCCGATGGGCTAAAATCCGATAGAATTTTTCGTCGGAATTACGTTCAAAGCTGTCTTGCATACACACCATCAGACCAAATTCCGACCGTCCAAAACGCGGTGACGTACAACACGTACGACGTCAGTATAAAGGGGAAGTTCAAATCCAACGGCGCCACCCTTTGGGCTGCTTTTGCTGATTTCGTGTTACCGCATGTTACTAAAAGTTTGGTGTTAGCCGATTTGCGACTTTCAGTCTCCGTGCTTTTCAGACCGTTTTCTGCGTTACAGTTTGTGCTTGTGGGTTTGTATCTTGTCTTTCAGGGCGTGTAGTCAGGTCGTATCTGTTTTTTAGTGCGTTCTTGTCCGCTCGTTTACTGGTTTTCAGGTCTCTCTTTATAGGCCTTGCTGTTCCTCAGTGCGTTCTGTTTAAGTTCGTTCTGACCAGCCGGCCGGTTTCTAGCCATGTTGGAAGTACGTTCTCATTGTAGAGCTCGTGCTGCGTATGCGCTTGGTGTTGCGGTTAATAATTTAACCCAAGCTCAGTCCATGAGGAGGAGTTGATGGACCAAGAATTGGTTGCTCCAGCGGGACCAATTCTCTCATATGCCTCTGCTGCGAGAAATCCAGGAGAATAATCCTGATGACTACAGGAATTATCTCCGGATGACGGACTCTGTTTTTCACCATCTGTTGGATTTGCTGTCCCCCTATATATCACGAGCCAGGACACTGTGATGCGGCAAGCCATCACTGCCGAGCAGAGGCTAGTCGCCACGTTGCGATACCTGGCGACTGGGAGAAGCCTGCAGGACCTCAAGTTCACGACAGGTATCTTCCCCCAGGCTCTGGGGATCATTATTCCAGAGACCTGTTCTGCTATAATTCAAGTTATGCAGAAGGACTATATTAAGGTAAGTTTTCTCCTTTAACATCATATTCTATGTATCTTAATGCTTGCTTATGTATTGTATTTCTTTCATCCTTCCCTAATTACCATGATTGTAATATGTTGTGAATGTCCCCTTTGTCCTCATGCATGCTGTAAGCTTTTAATGCTCCTTTTTTGGCCTACATGCATATTTCCCATAACTAACCTCTTCAGCATGCTATCCTGGGCCCAAACACACCTAGCCTAGTCTGTTAAGATGTATTTTTGTCAGCTCCATTGTAGTGCTTTACCCTCCCCCCCTAAAATGTGTACAAATGTTTTGCTTCTCATTATATTTAGGCAGAGTGGCAGAGGCTTTTTTTTGTGGACCCAAACTCAGCTAGAACCCCCACCCCTAAAATGTTTACAATGGGCCATCAGAGGGGGTGAGGAATGTGATAATTGTGCCTTCTATTTTTGTGTTTAAATACTCCTAAAAATGAATGTTATACGGATGTTGGCCAAGAATGTTTTTGTGTAATCTGCTTGCAATGTAATGTGCAAAAGTACTAATTATATTTTTCTGGTTTTACTCCACAGTTTCCTTCATCGCCACAGGAATGGCAGAATGTGGTCATCCCAGTTTGCCGAGCGGTGGGACTTCCCCAACTGCGGAGGCACAATAGACGGGAAGCACGTCCACATAGTGCCACCACCCCATTCGGGGTCCTACTATTATAATTTATAAAGGTTTTAATAGTATTGTGTTGATGGCGGTGCTGTCGGCACACTATGAATTCATGTATGTGGATGTGGGGAAGAATGGCCGGATGTCGGCTGGTGGTGTGTTCGCACAGACGGAATTTGCCCTACGTCTCCAGACTGGTGGCCTGGCACTGCCACCTGATGAAGACAACGTGGAGGGACTTCCGTTTGTTTTTATTGCTGATGAGGCTTTCGGACTGGGACCACACCTGATGAGGCCATTTCCCCTGAGGACCCTCACCCCGGAGAGGAGGGTTTTTAATTACCGGCTGGCCAGAGCCCAAAGGGTTGTTGAGAATGCCTTCGGGATAATGGAAAGCCGGTTCCGCCTGTTCCTGACAAGTATACATATGGCGGAATACAAACTCAATCACATAGTATTCAGCTGCTGCATCCTGCATAACTTTTTAAGGAGAAATGCACCAAAATTATCCCACCACAGTTGGGCCTGAGGCCGGACTTTTGGACAATTCCATGACGGGCCTGGATACTGGCCGTATTGGCTTGGCCCCCCAAAACGCCGTGAAGTACTTTACGGGTAGGGGGGCCATTGCTGTGCCAGACAATCTATGATTTTGAGTAAAAAATAAACCAAAAAAACATTTCTGTGAATAACTTGATTTGTCATTATTGCTTGTGTTTCTTTTATCTGTCTCCCAGGTTCTCCTAGTGCACTTGTAGTACCAAGTGGATTTGTCTTTAGTAAATAACCACCATTGTCACAGTAAACAAGAACTTAATTTTCAAACTGGTATTGAGCATAGAAAGAAGAAGCCACACATTGTTGAGTAGAAAACGATTTTTACTCTGTGCACATCTTGTGCGTTATAAAATTTCTTTGAAAATTCTAAAAAGTTTTTTAACAAGAATATACTTTTTTTTGTTTAGCATAAACAGGCATGTTTCAAACAATAAAACATATAAAAACTATGGAACTTACAAAGTTCAACCTTTGAAAAACTGAAGGCAATATCAGACATTATATAGTGTTTCAAAAATGTGTTGCTGTTGCCTTCATGAGATGGGGTGATGTTACCCCTGAACACAAATTGTGCGTCAAAATGGGGATTTCCTTCCTGATCCCATGCCTAATGTCAACATGTGCTATCTGCCATCATGGGGGATCAATGGACGTGTTTTGGGGGTGCAAACCCTTCCTCTCACCTACTTGAGTTGCAAGGAAGGGGTTGCACCCTCAAAACACGTACATTGATTTCCCCTGATGGCAGATAGCACACGTTGACACACTGTGTGCATCTTTCAAATTTGCCTTGTTAAATTACACAAAAATTTTGAAAAGTAGGCCACAAAAACGTGAATTGGTGGCATTAAAAACATCTTTACACTCTCCCCAAAACATCAATCATGGTCTTAATTTGTTGGTCAAAACGATAGAGTTTATGCCTTATAATGTTCCTTTCACGACTCATAACCATGAGATCCTGGATTATGATTTGTGCGCTACCACTTGAGAAAGGAGGAGATTGTTCTTCAACAAGCAGCACATCACCTAAAATAAAAAAAAAACGCATGTCTTATAAATATGCATGCATGCATCTATTCCCTGAATCTGTGGTGTATGACACTGACCTGTTGTGGTGACAATCTCACACACTTCCTCCACATCTCCTTTCTCCATCTCTTCTTCCTCCACATCCTGAGTTTGGGGTTCTCTCTGGTCCCCTTCTTTCTGAGGTGTGGGGTCCCTGGGCTCCTCAGAGTGGTGTGCGCCGAGTCTTCACTCCCCTATGAGAATGAATCAAAAGGTATACTTTAGCACACAGATATTTGAGGGCAGAAATCGGAATATGAAACATTGCTTGGAAGTGGGGTACAATTGTCTGTTTTGGCAGAGTTCCAAGATGATGACATGATTTTGGGATTTTTACAAAGCTGGAATACCTACCTTTTTTGTCCAAGTTACACACATGGAGACACCCCAAGTATCCACTGTAGCACCTGTGTGGGACACCCTAAAAATGTTGTTCTGGTGTCCCACACAGGTGCTCCTGAGTACAGCTGTGGAAACAGCTGCTAAGTGTCCTCTCCTTTACACTGAATCAAGTTTGCATTTCACATTCTAGTTACAAACACATCATCTAGACAACAATGTTTATAAACAATGTTTTAATATAAATAGGCATGACCAAATGTGGTTTACCTGTATCTGCGCAAAACAGCGTATTTTTGACGATGGATGTTTACTACGAACGATTATTCTTTGGCCACTAACCTGAAAGTTGCAATTTTCAAATGTCCAACCAGTCAATCAAAGCACATGGAGCAACATGCAAGTATAATAATCAAATTAGTAATAACACAAGAGAAATACTTACTTTTTGGTAGCATTATTTTGATCTTCCTGTACTGCTCCGGCTCCATGAACTTCAGGTCAGACCACCTTTTTCTCAGCTGCTCTTTGGATCTCCGGACCCCAAATTGTTTGTACAGACTCCTCACCACTTGAGATTAGGGGTGTTGTATGGCCCATGCTTCCCATCATAATCTCTACCATCTCCGCCATCTCAGCAAAGGACATATTACTGGCCTTGTATCTTCTTCTCCTGGATCGGGACGTTTCCGGCTCCGGGCTTTCCTCGTCGGTACTTAATATAACACGCACCTGCTGTGTCACCGCCATGTCGTCTCCCCCTGTGCATCGAACGAGAAGGGGTGGGGAATATCCTAGAAAGAACGTCAGGGGCAGGCGACGCGGGTGGAGTTTCACCCATGCGCAGGGTATATAATGATAACACGCATGTGTCGTAACTACGTTGTGTGCGCGGAGTAAGGAGGACCGGAAGAGCCGAACGTCACAAACGAAAAGTAAAAATGAAACTTGGGCCATCAGTGGCCTATACTGATTCATGATTATAAAGGCCTATATTGGGATAAGATTAGGACAGTTTAAGCTGACCTAGTGTTTTTTTCTTGTGTTTTATCTTGCAGAAAATATGCAGAAATTTAAGGATCCTGTGATCATGAGAGCTTTTATTGACAAATATAGAGAGCTGAGAAACTTGTGGGAGGTAAAAAAAACAGTTTGTACCATAACCGTGATATAAGGAGGGCAACAATTGAGAAATTAGCTGAATTTATGAAGACCTGGATCCCAGAGGCAGACTATACCATGTTGAATAATAAAATTAATAACGTGAGGAATATGTACAAAAAGCAGTACAAAGAAGTCTGCAAATCACGGACATCAGGAGCAGCAGCAGACCAAGTACATGTCCCCTAGATATGGTACTACAAACACCTGCATTTTCTGGATGACAATCACTTTCGAGCCTTCCCTCCAGCCTTCCCTCCACCCCTGCAGAGGGTGCCGAGGAGCTAGCTGACCTGGAAGAGCCAGAACTGCACATCTATAGCCAGGTATAGTATTTTACAACATATTTGTTGTCTTAGAATTTTTGTTGGGAACTAGATGTTATTATTCAAAAATTAAGAATTAAAACACAAAATACTTTACATATCAATAGACAGTAGTGGCCAGAATTGATTGGGACAAGAATGAAAAATGCTGGGGTCAGAATGAGAGTCTTTTCTATTTATTAACATTGAATTTGCGGCAGTCATGAGCTGAAAATTGTGTGTGATTGTTGAACCAAAAACTAAAAACTATGTCCCTTTTTTATACACAGGATGAGGTCAGCCAGGAGGACGAGGCTCTGGAGTGTGGCAGCCAGGAGGAGGCAGGGGTGAGTGGCAGCCAGGAGGAGGCAGAGCCAAGTGGCAGCTAGCAGGTGCCAAGTGGCAGCACCCAGTCACAGGTGCCTGCCCTCCACGTCAGACCAAAAAGGCCAAGGAGGATGACTCAGGTGGAGGAGGAATCCCTGAGGATAATAAAGGACGCAGCCGAAATAATGAGAGCCCCCCTCAACCCTGTAGAGGCCTATAGCTGCTATCTGAAAAAGGGGGGGTGGTAGATGTGGCGCTGTCCAGATATGCAATGTAATAGACAAGGAAATTTTAGGTAATGGTATACCTATGACGGTATCCACTTTAGAGTATTGTAAATACAAGAAAAATAAATATAAATAAAATAGAAATAAAATTTGAAAAAAAATATGAATTGGCTCAGCCAGGTGTTTGTTAAGAAGAATTTTTGTTAAATTGAATTATTTTGATTGGGTGTCTTTCCAACAAGACGTGTCCCTCATGTGTGAAGCGAAAAAAAAATTCTTTGAAAAAGTGAAAAAAAGTGAATAAAATACTTTTTTAATGGAAAAGCATTAATAAGACCGATGGTCGGCCGGGTGTTTGCTAAACAAAAAATTGTCCAAAATGTGTTAAAGATGTGTTCATAAAGAGATGTGTGATAATGGTCTATGCTAGTAAAGGGGTAGATAAGCTGATATGGTCTCAGCCGGGTGTTTACTATTCCTAATATGTTCAGAAAAAAGTGCTGCCTTATAGCATTCAAATGAAGCTTAAAACTATATAAAACATGCGATATACATAGTATAGTGATGACAGAAAAGTCCAATAGTTAGGTGGCAGTGAAAAAATGAGACTTTTTCTTGGTATGCTTTATGTTCCTTCAGTTTTCTTATGAGTGAGACAATCCATAGAAGTTTAAATATATGCACTCACCAGATCCTTCATACCCTCCAGGGGTATGCTGCAGCCACAGTATGTGCCACTGTGTAGCAATCAGGGGCTGGTTCCAGGGGTTCCTTGCGGTTCTCCGGGGTGCAGATTCTTTTGTCAGATACTGTATATGGTATTCTGCAAGGAAGGGAGAGAACTGCTCTCATTCGGTTAGTAGTGGCCAAAGTCAGGAACCAGGTAGAAGAAAGGGCAATCCAAAACGATCCAAGTCAGCGAACCAAGGCAGAAGTCCGCCTGTATGTTGAAACGGTCTCCGCTCTGCTCGCACACAGCACCTAGCTGCTATCTGGCCGATAAGCTCCAGAAAGTGGAGGAGGGACAACGTAAACTCTCTAAAGGAGCTTTTTTCTATGGTCCTTCAGAAGGCGGGGAGGGGCCAGCTGACTGAGACCACCCATCTGTGTGATCTCGCCCATTCTTCTCCTCCTCCTCCTGCCACAATACCAACACCAGAGCCACAGCCTGCAAGGGGGCGTGGAGAGAGTCGTGGAAGGAACGCTGCAGGGAGCCGTGGAGGGAAGGCTACATGGAAGACCAGAAAGTGATTCCCTGGCTTCAAGCTGCTCTGCCAGAAGACGCAGTTTGTTGGAGTACCACAGCCTGGGGACATGTATGACATCTGCTGCTGCTCCTGATTTCTGAGATTTGGGGACCAGATTGTGCTCCCAATTAGAGGGACTCCTCAAGATATTTAAGTTTCGTTATAACACACTTTGATGTCTGCCTTGGGGTCCAAAGGCTGCATAAATTCCACAAATTTCTCCATTGTTGCCCTTCCTCCTTATTTTGTTAACCATAATAAATGGATATTTGATTTAATTCAAATACTTGCCTATGTGTTTTTCTTGTGAGTAGGCATTACATTTCATAAATACAATGTGTAATTAACAAGGGACACCAACACTAATCTCCTTGAGGAAAAACAAATACAAGATAATAATGTTATTGGGGTAACTTAACCAGAAAATAATGGAGATCACAAGAAAATATTAAAACCCCACCAAAAAAATAAGGAGATCTTGATTCAAATCTCCAAAACAAAATAAAAAAAAATTAAGATATTTTGGAGACCTGGCTTTAAAATAAAATACGAAGATTCATGAGATCACAAGAAACAAAGAAATTAATTTGTCAGAACTCGGTGTGAATATCCACGAAAAATACAATTTGTTCTAGCATTAGAAAGAAGAACAGAATGCGCTACATTTAACGATGCAATCATTTGCAGCATGACGAATGTGCTATCTCCATTACGAACGCTAGTTTTACCAGAACGAGCGCTCCCGTCTCCTAATTTAGTCTGAGCATGCATGGATTTTTCCCCGATGGCGCTCCACACAGACGATCGGAATCTCCTATCGTTTTTTTTCCATCGGAAAAATTTAAAACATGTTCTATTTTTTTACACCGATGGAAAAAGGTCCGATGGGGCCCACACATGATTGGAATTTCCGATGAAACAAGTCCATCGCCTTTGGTTCATAAGGATAACCACTCCGTCTCTCAGACTTGTCAGCAGTCCCTCCCAATGTACTGGTGGAAAATCTTGCTCTATGATCGCTCATGGAACATATAAAGGACTATCATGGTGTAGTATATCATAACAAATTTATTGAGATTTAAAAAATTCCATCTACTCACAAGTGCGTAAAAGTGCCTTGAAGCCGGCACTGAGCTGATCCAGCTATACATAGAAGATGTATATGCCTGGTCCACACGTGTGCCCCTATGGTTCCTTCACATGCTGGCTTGCGTCCCAAGCCTTATTTTGGTTCTGAAAGTGACGAGCAGATAATGATCCCGCAGCCTTTATGCATTTCGCATCAAGTGCATCGTCAGGAAGCTGCCTCATCACTGCTCGTCCCCTCATTTATACCCCCTTGTGCTTCATATTATCCTATCCCCATTTTTTAGATGAGGAACAGCCGCTCCGTATGACCGGAAGCGGTGAATCCACCATCTTAGCTACTGGCGCTGCCCCATTGATTGTAACATCCGACGGAAGCACCCCCTCCATTCTACCGGAAGTAGGCTAACCACCATTTTAACTATTGGCGAGTGTCTGTTGCCAAAAGGTATGAACCTACTGGCAATATCAACCCCCGTTTTTGGGACTTTCCACAAGCAATCCCTCTCGGCATTTATTATGTTTCGGGTGTATTTGCACTATCAACTTTCCCCAAATTTTGTACCGGGTCACCCCTATGTACAGCTGCGTCGCTCTTGCAATCAATCATTTCTAGCAAAATCATGTTTAAAAACGCATGTACAGACGCTTAACCAAAGCATTATCTACACAATCTATTTGCACTTTTAACTTTCCCCAATTTTTGTACCAGGTCACCCCTATGTACAGCTGGGTTGCTCTTGCAATCAATCATTTCTAGCAAAATCATGTTTAAAAACGCATGTACAAGCGCTTAACCCAAGCGTTATCTACACTATCTGTTTATCCATGGCATTCTTAAGGTTTATGAGCCCTTGTTCTAAGTTCACTGTTAAGTTCTCCCAAATCCAGCCTATAATTGGCCAGACGCAAAAAAACTCCCATTCTCTGCTGCCCGTAAAGAGTGTTTACAAAAGTAAAAATAGGATTTTTATAACAGCTTACCTGTAAAATCCTTTTCTTGGAGTACATCACGGGACACAGAGCGACATAGTCATTACTAATGGGTTATATAGATACCTTCAGGTGCTGGCACTGGCAACTTCCAAAACCGGAAGTACCCTCCCCTATATAAGCCCCTCCCATCCGGGAGCACCTCAGTTTTGTAGCAAAGCAATAAGTGTCCCCAAAGAGGGGCGGGAGCTCTGTGTCCCGTGATGTACTCCAAGAAAAGGATTTTACAGGTAAGCTGTTATAAAAATCCTATTTTCTTTCTCGTACATCACGGGACACAGAGCGACATAGTCATTACTAATGGGATGTCCTAAAGCAATGCCCAATGAGGGGGGGGGATACACCATACATAAGCTGAGCGCTATCAGACATGAGGATCTTTTGCGGCCTGCAACACACTGCGCCCAAAGGCGACATCCTCCTGACTTCTAACGTCCACCTGGTAGAACCTAGTAAACGTGTGTACTGAAGACCATGTTGCGGCCTTACAGATTTGAGCCAGGGAGGCCTGGTGATGCACTGCCCATGAAGTTCCAACTGCTCTCGTGGAGTGCGCCCTAACTTTGAACGGAGGCGGTCTCCTTCTCAAGCCATAGGCTTGTATTATGACCTGTCGAATCCACTTGGCTAAAGTAGATTTTGATGCTGCCTGACCCTTTCTGGGGCCTTCCGGCAGAATAAACAAAGTATCCGTTCTGCGAATCTGAGCAGTGGCTTTTAGATAAGCTTTAACTGCTCTTACTACATCCAAAGAATGCAATAACTTTTCCTCTACCGAAGTAGGTCTGGGGAAAAAAGAAGGAAGAACCACATCTTGGTTCAAATGAAACCTCGATACCACCTTAGGAAGAAAGGCTGGATGAGGACGTAACACTACTCTGTCCTTATGGACAACCAGATATGGCTCCTTACAGGACATAGCTGCTAATTCCGACACTCTTTTAGCCGAACAAATGGCTACTAAGAAAATCAATTTCCTGGTGAGAAGGACCAAGGAAATGTGCTGTAATGGTTCAAATGGTTGTTTCTGTAGAACCGACAGAACCAAGTTTAGATCCCATGGACATATGGGAATATTAACCGGAGGACTAATACGCATCACTCCTTGTATAAAGGCTTTGACTAGTGAATGCGAAGCCAAGGGCCTTTGAAAAAATATTGACAAGGCCGAAATCTGACCCTTGATAGTACTCAAGGCAAGCTTCCTATCTACAGCCCATTGTAGGAAGTCCAGAATCCTACCTATTACGTATTTACGTGGATGCCATTTCTTGGCCTCACACCAGGCGATGTACGCCTTCCAGATTCTATAGTAGATCTGCCTGGATACCGGCTTCCTGGCATTGATCATGGTAGATACCACAGCATTAGAGAGCCCTCTCTTTTTTAGAATGTGGGCTTCAATAGCCAGGCCGTCAAACCTAGGGCTGGTAAGGAAGGGTGGTATATCGGTCCTTGCGAAAGCAGGTCCGGACGATGTGGGAGGGTCCAAGGACTCCCCACAGACATCTTTACAATCTCCGCGTACCATGCTCTTCGGGGGCCACCAGAATCACTGGTTTCTTTTCTACCCTGATTCTGCGGAGTAATCGAGGTAACAATTGTGGCGGTGGGAATGCATATATCAGCTTGAACTGATCCCAAGGGAACACTAGGGCATCCGAGCCGCAAGCTAGGGGATCCCTTGTCCAAGAGACAAACCTGTCCACCTTTGCGTTGAATCTGGATGCTAGCAGATCTACATCCGGTGTTCCCCACCGCTGACATATTGTCCGGAAAACCTCGGGATGAAGGGACCATTCCCCTGGGCATAATTGTTGGCGACTTAGAAAGTCCGCCTTCCAATTCTCCACTCCTGGAATGAATACCGCAGATATGGCTGGGACATATCTTTCTGCCCATCTCAGGATGTAATTTACTTCCCTCTGGGCTGCACGACTCCTGGTGCCCCCCTGATGATTGATATATGCCACTGCTGTGGCATTGTCTGATTGAATTCTGACAGGAGACCCTTGAAGTTTGGATGTCCATGCTACTAGGGCATACCGGGCTGCTCGTATCTCTAAGAGATTGATGGGCAGGGCCTTTTCCGCATCCGACCATCTGCCCTGGAGAGACCATTGCTCCAGTACTGCTCCCCAGCCTATAAGGCTGGCATCTGTAGTGACCACCTTCCAAGAAATCGGACTGAAGGATTTCCCTCTTTCCAGATTCTGGGGAACCAACCACCAGCGGAGGCTCTTGCGAACGGAAGGGGACAAGGACATTGGTAAGTCCAGAGCCTGAACTTTTTTGTTCCAGGCTGACAGTATGGCCCTTTGCAAATTCCTTGAATGGAATTGACCGTAGGGTACGGCTTCGAATGATGCCACCATTTTTCCCAGCAGCCTCATGCACAGGCGTATGGATGGCTGTCTTTTTGAACCCACTAAGTGGATCAAATCTCTCAAAGACGACCCCTTTTCTTGAGGCAAGAAAATTTTTCTCTGGTCTGAATCCAGCCTTAGCCCCAAGTATTCCAGACTTTTGACTGGTTTTAGGGCTGACTTGTCTCGGTTGATAATCCAACCGTGATATTCCAGATACTTGATTGTCTCGTGAACAACCACTTCTAGTTTTTCCACTGAGTGGTCTATCAGCAACAAGTCGTCTAGATATGCCATTATCGTTACACCTCGTGTTCTTAGATTGGCCAATAATGGGGCCAGAATTTTTGTGAACACTCGTGGTGCTGTGGCCAGACCGAAGGGTAAGGCTCTGAACTGAAAATGGCGCCCTTCTACCGCAAAGCGTACAAATTTTTGGTGGGCTGGAAAGATGGGAATGTGCAAATAAGCATCTTTGATGTCGATCGAGGCTAACCATTCCTCTCCTTGTAGGGCAGTGGCCACCGACCGGATCGACTCCATCCGGAAAGTCCTGATATGTAGGAATTTGTTTAGCCCTTTTAGATTTAATATGGGCCTCACGTCCCCGTTTGGCTTCGGGACTGTAAAGAGGTTTGAGTAAAACCCGAACCCCCATTCTTCCAGGGGAACCTCTATAATTACTGCTTGGAGCAATAATTGTTCTAGTGCCAACAGGAGGGATCCTCTCTTCTGGGGATCCCTTGGCACGTTTGACGTTATAAAGTGGGAAGGAGGGGAGTCTTTTAACTCCAATTTGTATCCCAGATTTACTGCGGAGAGCACCCATCTGTCTCTGATCGTGTCCCGCCAGGTCTCTGCGAACAACTGAAGTCTTCCCCCCACCCGATTGAGTGGGGGCAACCCTTCATGCATTTGACTTTGGGGGAGGTTTTGTACCTCTCCTGCTCCAGGGCTTCTTGTTACCCTGCAATTGTCCCTGATTTTTACCTCCGGGATTTGACCGAGGAGGCCGTCGGAACTGTTTCACAGCCGATGTCCTAGGGACTGGAGAAGCAGGCCTCTTAAAAGAGGGACCTCTAACTCTGTTTTTAACCAGCAAAAGTATACTTTTACCGCTGGAAATTCTCTGGATATATTTGTCCAGGTCTTCCCCGAATAAGCGTTCACCATGAAATGGGAAGCTGACCAGCAATTTTTTACAGGGAGCTTCAGCAGACCAGTTTTTGAGCCATAAAAGCCTGCGCATATGTACTACAGACAGCGTAAGGCGGGAGGCCTGATGGATTGAATCCTTTATAGCGTCCACCGCAAAGCATAAGGCTCTAGGTAGATCAGCTAGGGCAAGAGCCTGCTGATCCGGCAAGTCCCTTAAGACCTGTTTCAACTGATCCTTCACTGCTTGGCAGACCCCAATAGCTGCCACTGCTGGTTGTGTCACCAATCCTGCTGTAGAAAAAGCAGATTTTAATAAGGACTCCAATTTTTTATCTATTGGGTCCTTGAACATTGGAACATTATCCACTGGACATGTCAGTGATTTATTCACACAAGAGATGGCTGCGTCCACTGTAGGGACCCTCCATTTTTTGATGAACTTATCCTCCATAGGATAGACCACCGGAAATCTCTTGGGAGGAGTAAATATTTTATCAGGATGCTCCCAATCCTGGTAAATGAGCCCTTCCAGTAAAGGATGGATCGGAAAGGAACAAACAGTCTGGGGAGCTTTTAGCGACCCCAACGAGGAGACAGAAGTGGATGATGGCTCCGCAAGGGGCATTTTAAATGCTGATCGGACCATATTAGTCAGGGACTGAACCCATAACCTTTCAGCATGTGATGCTGAGAATGGCTCTTCCACTGTTGATTCCTCTACAACAGAATCGACCTCATCCTGATCCCCTTCAGGCAGGTCGATCCCTGTATGGGACTGTTGCTCTGCTAACAGGCACTCTGAGGGAGGAGACGGAGATCGAGCGCTTTTTTCCTGTGACAGGGAAGCAGCGATCAATGCTGTCAATCTCTCTTCCAGCCCTCCCAGAGCTGAGGAAAAAACCTCCTCTGTTACATACACAGGAGCAGGTGAACTGAGGACAGCCACAGTACCAGGTACTCCTGAGGGTGCTCTACGGTCACTAACCTCTGATTCTTCAGGGGAGACTGGTGCAGCCAAAGCATGCCCAAGATCCTCAGAGCCCGATGGAGACCCCCTATTCCTCCTGGAATTTCTAGTCCCGGAGTTTTTAGACGGCATATTCCTAAGCCACAAAGCTGAGGTATTCCAGCCGAAATACACCACTTACTGACAATAGTCTAGCACAAATGCTGCTATAAAAACAGTTGGTGTCTACTAATGTGCCTTTCTATGGGGATGCCTGCATCAACCGCTTGCTGTATGCCTTTTTTTAAATGTTGCCAGCTCTGTCTCTGCACTCCATAGCCAGCTCACAACACATAATTGTGGTTTTTTAACATGCTGGGACGCCCGCACATGCGCAGAAGCGCTGCGGCGCGCACAGAGCGTCATCCCCCAAGCTCCGCCCCCTTTTCCGGCTCACCTCTATATATAGAGGCGCGCGTGAAAAGGAAGCCAGGGACAAGAGCCAGGGCCCCTTTTGCCGCAGGCCGGGGGGTGGACGAGCATTGCAACATGGCAGAGGAAGCAGTTTCCCACGAGAGAACTCACCATCTGCCTGGACTTGCTCTGATAAAAAGAAACTAGTCCACATGACAAGAAACGTTCCACAGCGGCCTCTAGTGGATTAACACAGGTACCGCAGTCTAATATATTAAATATATATATATATATATATATATATATATATATTTTTTTTTTCTTGACCACTATTAAAATTATTACATTTTTTTAGTAGTTACAGGCATGCACAGATATTAGCGGGAATACCGTTAGGTAACAGACAGAAAGACAAATTAGGCTTGGGGGTCCCCCAATAGAACCAAGTTCCTGGGGGCCCCCACTTACCTGTTCCCCGCCACAGGACTTTGTTTGGTCCACAGAAGCCCAAACTTCACCTATCACGGCAGGCATTGTAATTAAACCTTCAGGGACCGGGTTCCCAAGGATTCCACTCCCCTGGACCTGTACAGCACCCTGCACAGAAAACATCTTGGTCATGGGTATGACCAGAGCTCTGGATCCCAGGGTCCAGCTCTCCTAAGAGAAGCATTACAGGCAAAACCTTGCTCTTCTCTGCAAGGCCCGGGTACCGACCGTTTAGCTATGAAGCTTTTTTGGTCGGATCCGGAATAGCTTACTGAGGCCCAAAAGAACCTGTACGCAAGCTCAGTGAAAAACACATGTTTCTTCTTGGCCAACACCTTAGACACTGGCAAAAAACTGAGGTGCTCCCGGATGGGAGGGGCTTATATAGGGGAGGGTACTTCCGGTTTTGGAAGTTGCCAGTGCCAGCACCTGAAGGTATCTATATAACCCATTAGTAATGACTATGTCGCTCTGTGTCCCGTGATGTACGAGAAAGAAATATGTAGAATAAATGTGTTACCGGCGCCAAGATGCTTATTTACTACAAACAGTTTGCTGCAATTAAGTATACAACCAATATAGGCTGAATGAAAATATATGAAAATAGCCACTCACCAGATAGGCTAGATAGTGTGTTTTTAATAACTTTGAGCACTTTTTTGGAGAATCATTAGGAGTACTATTTACCCCATACTCATTCACATGGGAGGTGGGATTTGGGGGCCCCCTTATTATTGGGGCATTCCAGATTTAAATAATTTGCTGAGGGTGAAATGTGCCAACAGTAAATAGGGTTTGGTTGAAGGTGGGTCTATGTACCCTTGAAATTAAACATATTGTGTCCTTTGTGTTTGAATACACCTATTTTAAGTGTATCAGGACTTTTGTTCCTCTAGACCAGGGATATGCAATTAGCGGACCTCCAGCTGTTGCCAAACTACAAGTCCCATCATGCCTCTGCCTCTGGTTGTCATGCTTGATGCTGTCAGAGTCTCGCTATGCCTCATGGGACTTGTAGTTTGGCAACAGCTGGAGGTCCGCTAATTGCATATCCCTGCTCTAGACTGTCATTCTATCCTTGTTGGGTACATTCTAGTAACAGTGATGTTTGAATTCTAAAGGGTGGTGTTTGGTCATCTCAGATCCTCTGGGCCTAAGGTTTCTTTAAGGGTTGTTGCTACCCAGCCTTCTGTGATGAGGAGCAATCTTTGCCATGAGAGCAAATGTCTTGGTGGGTTGGCGGTTGATCGCTGGGGAGTTATGTGTTCACCATTATGTTGACCGTATTCACTTTATGGTCAACACAAAAGACAAGGGGGCACTCTTTACGTCTAGAGGAAAAAAGATTTCATCTCTAAATACAGAAAGGTTTCTTCACAGTAAGAGCTGTGAAAATGTGGAATAGACTCCCTCCAGAGGTGGTTCTGGCCAGATCAGTAGATTGCTTTAAGAAAGGCCTGGATACTTTCCTAAATGTACATAATATAACTGGGTAATAACATTTATAGGTAAAGTTGATCCGGGGAAAATCCGATTGCCTCTCCGGGGATCAGGAAGGAATTTTTTCCCCTGCTGTAGCAAATTGGATCATGCTCTGCTGGGGTTTTTTGCCTTCTTCTGGATCAACTGTGGATATAGAATTAGGTATATGGGATCGTACGATATTTTTTTTTAAATGTATTTATTTTTTGGTGGAACTGGATGGACTTGTGTCTTTTTTCAACCTGACTAACTATGTAACCATGTGTCACATATATTGGGATTATATATAAAGATATATATATATAAAGTGTGTGTGTGTATGTATGTATGTGAGTGAGTGAGAGAAATATATATATTAATCTATATGTATGAGGGCTTGACAAACCCCAGGTTGCAGAGTGGTGCATGGTGGCATAGGGAGGACTGAGATTACTGGATGTGATTATGCAGTCATAATGAAGCTCACATTTTAGAAAAAGAATGCCATGCCTGCTCGGATCAATGCTGGTGTTTCCCGGCCGGGGTCTCCGATGAAGAAACGTGGTACCGCCCAGGCATCCACCGCATCACGCTCTCTGCTGACGTCAGTTCCGGTTGCTGACATCAGTTCCGGTATCTGCGCCATGGGCGCCATTTGCGTTCCACGCTGGTTACGGCGGCTTCTCCTCCGGTCTACGCTACATCCCGGGGACACCTGGAAATCGCGGTAATCCGGGCTGGAGATCGTGCGCGGGGGGGGTGAATCGAGATCGCAATTATTATACGATTAATTATGCAGCTCTAGCGAGCCGTGGGTTCGATTTTTTTTGCATCAAAAGGTTTATTAGAAAACACAATAATTGTTTACATAACAAGCACAAAATTAGCAAAAGAGTACAAAAGTGCAATATCAGGTATCAATAGCTAAGTAGAACAATGGGTTCCCACATTTCATGTGATTATGAGTAGTGTCAAAACAGTTGATCTGTGGGACCTCTAATACATTCATATTGACATCTCATTAAGCCTATATTAGCCAAGATGAGATTTATGACCATGCGTCCTATCTCAGTGAGTGTCATATATATCACTTTTGTTGAGTAATGTGTATTGTGTTTCAAAGAATAGGATAGAGAGAAAGTAGGAAAAGTAGTTATGGAAAAAGTAATAGTACGGTTATCCTTCAAAATAATATGGTATTGCCTAACTAAGTGTGGTGTACTGGAACTTAGAGGTTTGTGAGCTTCAGCATCAGATTTTGTAGTGGGTTACATTTTGTGCAAACTAAGGGGGGTCCTGTACCATCTTGAGAGGATTTTAAATCCATTTTCTGTGTTGAGACATTAATTGTTTCTTTGTGAATGCATATATATATATATATATATATATATATATATATAAGTTTGGGATTGCTTAGAAAGTGTTGGATTTGGACAAAGGCCCAGGTTGGAAATGTGTGTTGTTATGCTACAGGATAATGAGGGTAGGATCAAAAAGTGTCCTCTGTCGAAGAAATGCTCTGCCCGCATTTTGGCGTGTGGCCAAACTGCCATAAGTGTGGGTTATGGCAGATGGGGGATAGAGGGCCCGGTGTTGAGGAAATCTTATGTTTTACACACACTTCTTTAAAGATAAGTAAAGTGTTGCCTATTAAGGCGTGAGAAGCACCCACCTATATTGAGGGCATGTGGCCTGGTATGGTTCAGGAGGGGGGCACTCGCTTGTCTCCCCCTTTCCTGGCCTGCCGGCTGCATGCTCGGATAAGGGTCTGGTATGGATTTTGGGGGGACTCAGTGCCATTTTTAAAAACATTTTGACATGGGCATCCTCTTAACTACTTCAGGCCCACAGGCCGTCACATGACGTCCTCGGCTTTGTGGGGGTATATCTGAATGATGCCTGCAGCTACAGGCATCATTCAGATATTGCCGGTTTCAGCCGGCGATTCCCTACACCATGAGAATGATCATAGCGGCTGTTCCACCGCTTGATCGTTGTTACGGGCAGCGGAAGGGGACGTCCCCCCCCCTCCCGCCGCCCTCCGGTGCTTCTACCGACTCACCTATGCGATCAGTGACAGGATCGGTCGGCCCTGGATGTTGATCACAGAGATTTCCGGCGGACCAGATGGTCGCCAGAGTCTCTATGATCGTCGGAGGTCGGGCGCGATGTTATGACGTCACGCCCGGCCTCTGCATTAAAAAAAACGGCGCCTCTTCGGCTTTGAAGCTGTGATCGTGGTTTTTTTTTAGGCTTCCAAGCCTGGAGGTGAGATGTGGGGTCTTATTGACCCCATATCTTACTATCCTTGTAATAGAAATAAAAGTGATCAAAATTTTTTTTTTATTTAAAGTGTATGAAAACGGTGTTCAAACCACACATGTGAGGTGTGGCCGCGAACGTTAGAGCGAGGGCAATAATTCTAGCCCTAGACCTCCTCTGTAACTCAAAAAATGTAACCAGTAAAAAAAATTTGAGCGTCGCCTATGGGGATTTTTAAGTACCAAAGTTTGGCGCCATTCCACGAGCGTGTGCAAATTTGAAGCGTGACAAGTTAGGTATCTATTTACTCAGCGTAACTTCATCTTTCACATTATGCAAAAAATTGGGCTAACTTTTTTGTTTTGTTTTTTTTTTAAAGCATGAAACTGTTTTTTTCCCCAAAAAAACAAGTTTGAAAAATTGCTGCGCAAATACCGTGTAAGATAAAAAGTTGCAATGACCGCCATTGTATTCTCTAGGGTCTTTTCTAAAAAAACATATATAGTGTTTTTGGGGTTCTACTAAGTAATTTTCTAGCAAAAAAATTATGATTTTTACATGTAGGAGCGAAGTGTCAGAATTGGCCCGGGCCTGAAGTGGTTAAAATCCATACCAGACCCAAAGGGTATGGGGGGGGGATGCTGTTTTTTCTTTCTTTATTTTTAAATGCCGGTGTTTCGTCAGATTAGGCGACCCGTCAGAATTTGTAACGGAAGTGACGTTCTGTCGCCGCCATCTTGCTACACCCCGCACTCCTCCACAGTAAGGATACACTGGCAAGTGGACATCTTGTTACACCCACCAGAGTTTTGCATTTCTCACTTATTTTTACCAGTAAACTCAACTTATATAGTGAAATACAGAATTTAAAAATCAGACTGTTTAGATGTTTAATTTTAAAAGCAGCGGCAAGCCTGCTGATTTCACAGGTTTGCTAATCTGACAGAACACCTCTGCTTTGAAAAATCAACATCAAAGCTGTCCGAGGGATTTCAAAATACAGAATTTCACTATATAAGCTGATTTTACTGTTAAAAACAAGTGTGAAATGCAATACTTTGGTGGGTGTAACAAGATGTCCGCTTAGCGCCTTCTCACTGTATACTTACTGCGGCTGAGTGCAGGATGTATTAAGATGGCGGCGACGGAATGTCACTTCCGTTACAAATTCTGACTGTTCGCTTATTCTGATAAAACACTGGCAATTTCTTTGCTTACATTCTGCCTTCAGCAGGGAACCCGGCTGACAGCAGATGACTCATGGTTGTTAAGGATGTGATGGCCACCCATTCCTTAACTACCATGGCAGTTACGAGTTGTTAAGGACAAGGCGGCCGCCTCTTCCTTAGAAAACATGTTGTCTACTGGTTGTTAAGAACGCCAGCCACTGCCGGCTCCTTAACATTAAGTCAAAATCCAACACAATCCTTGACTATTAAATGCCTGGACCACTACATAATTACCACATGCATTTATTTATTTCCTTTTGTGAATTGACTTTAACACTGTTTCATGCGGTATTTACCAAGCAACAAATACAGCATAAAGGGATAGCGAATTGACATTTTCAGTATCGCATTCGGTATTTGGGAAAAATGTGTCAGATCACCTAAAAATCGCATACATTAGTAAATAGAGCCCATTGTATCTTGTGTATCACACAAATCAACCACAACACACAACACAATAACTGGTGTGGTGGTGATCAGGGACACAATAACTGGTGTGGAGGTGATCAGAGACACAATAACTGGTGTTGAGGTGATCAGGAACACAATAACTGGTGTGGAGGTGATCAGGGACACAATAACTGGTGTTGGCGGTGATCAGGGACACAATAACTGGTGTGGTGGTGATCAGGGACACAATAACTGGTGTGGCGGTGATCAGGGACACAATAACTGGTGTGGTGGTGATCAGGAACACAATAACTGGTGTGGAGGTGATCAGGGACACAATAACTGGTGTTGGCGGTGATCAGGGACACAATAACTGGTGTGGTGGTGATCAGGGACACAATAACTGGTGTGGCGGTGATCAGAGACACAATAACTGGTGTGGAGGTGATCAGGGACACAATAACTGGTGTGGGGGGGGATCAGGGACACAATAACTGGTGTGGAGGTGATCAGAGACACAATAACTGGTGTGGGGGGGGGATCAGGGACACAATAACTGGTGTGGGGGGGGGATCAGAGACACAATAACTGGTGTGGCAGTGATCAGGGACACAATTACTTTTGTGGAGGTGATCAGGGACACAATAAGTGGTGTGGCGGTGATCAGGGACACAATTGCTGGTGTGGAGGTGATCAGGGACACAATAACTGGTGTGGTGGTGATCAGGGACACAATAACTGGTGTGGCGGTGATCAGAGACACAATAACTGGTGTGGAGGTGATCAGGGACACAATAACTGGTGTGGGGGGGATCAGGGACACAATAACTGGTGTGGAGGTGATCAGAGACACAATAACTGGTGTGGGGGGGGGGGATCAGGGACACAATAACTGGTGTGGGGGGGGATCAGAGACACAATAACTGGTGTGGCAGTGATCAGGGACACAATTACTTTTGTGGAGGTGATCAGGGACACAATAAGTGGTGTGGCGGTGATCAGGGACACAATTGCTGGTGTGACGGTGATCGGAGACACAATAACTGGTGTGACGGTGATCGGACACAACAACTGGTGTGACGGTGATCGGGGACACAATAACTGGTGTGGCGGTGATCAGGGACACAATAACTGGTGTGGAGGTGATCAGGGACACAATAACTGGTGTGGGGGGGGGGGATCAGGGACACAATAACTGGTGTGTGGGGGGATCAGGGACACAATAACTGGTGTGTGTGTGGGGGGGGGGGATCAGGGACACAATAACTGGTGTGTGGGGGGGGGATAAGGGACACAATAACTGGTGTGGGGGGGGATCAGGGACACAATAACTGGTGTGGGGGGGGGATCAGGGACACAATAACTGGTGTGTGGGGGGGGGGGATCAGGGACACAATAACTGGTGTGTGGGGGGGGGGATCAGGGACACAATAACTGGTGTGTGGGGGGGGGGATCAGGGACACAATAACTGGTGTGGGGGGGGGATCAGGGACACAATAACTGGTGTGTGGGGGGGGGGATCAGGGACACAATAACTGGTGTGGGGGGGGATCAGGGACACAATAACTGGTGTGGGGGGGGATCAGGGACACAATAACTGGTGTGTGGGGGGGGGATCAGGGACACAATAACTGGTGTGTGGGGGGGGGATCAGGGACACAATAACTGGTGTGGGGGGGGGATCAGGGACACAATAACTGGTGTGGGGGGGGGATCAGGGACACAATAACTGGTGTGGGGGGGGATCAGGGACACAATAACTGGTGTGTGGGGGGGGGATCAGGGACACAATAACTGGTGTGTGGGGGGGGATCAGGGACACAATTGGTGTGGGGGGGGGATCAGGGACACAATAACTGGTGTGGGGGGGGGGGGGTCAGGGACACAATAACTGGTGTGTGGGGGGGGGGGGATCAGGGACACAGTAACACATATTACTAGAACCTAACTCCAAAATGAAGAGACGGTTCCGGCCCCAAAAATTAAATAATGCTGGGACCCTGAAGGGGTTAATCTACAAATAATAAATGTTGGGGCAGCGCTTGCACTAGGGACAAAATATCTGAATCCACAACACGATAGTTCCAATAAAACTTTCTGATAACAAAGTGTCAGACCACTCCTGGGATAACCTGGCAGCACTTACAACCCCGGCTGTAGATGACTAGGTGTGCTGGGCCCTGTAGTCTAACAGAGTTCATGGTGCCTGTGAACCAATAGATGCAGCAATATAGCAGTAAATGGGGAATACCGGCATAAGGAGCAGAAGTGCTAATCCACCACCAGGGTCCCAGCTGCAGATACGGTGGAACCTTGGATTGTGAGTAACACGGTTAACGAGCGTTTCGCAATACGAGCACTGTATTTCTAAAAATCCTAACTCGGTTTGCGAGTGTTGTTTCGCGAAACGAGCAGGATTCAGGCCAAAGCTGTGTGCAGTACTGCGTTTGGCCTGAGGTGGGGGCTCCGGTGCCGTTCGGAAATGCACGGAAAGGCCTGAGGACAGCTCGGCTGATCTCGGAAAGGTTCGGGAACGGAGTCTTTCCAAGGTTTGCCGAACTGTCCTCGGGCCTTCCCGAGGCTCTCTGGCGCCCCCCCGCTTCTGGCCGCATGCGGTATTGCAAGCCATTGAAGTCAATGCGGAACAAATTATTTTCGTTTCCATCTACTTCAATGGGGAAAATCGCTTTGATATGCGAGTACTTTGGATTATGTCTGATTTGAATTATATCATTAATCGCCTGGAACAGATTATGCTCTTAATCCAAGGTTCCACTGTACTCTAAGAACCGACATTTACTGACATCAATAACTCCCCTCATGGTACAGACCATAAATTCCCTCATTGTAATATACGGGGTTATTCTACATTTCCACACTATATATATGTGTATCACCATCTGCTGGAGATAAAAGACATCACAGTGACTATGGAGGAAGAGGACGGACATGACGGGGATTACTGGGTGTAAATAGAAAATAAGATCTTATTACCTCCTCTGCTGCCACTTCTAACAAGGTCTCCTCTTTACTTCCTCCCAACTCACCTCTCACCCGGAACGTCCTGTCTGTGTTCCATAGAGACTCCCTGTCTGGGTAGACGTGAGATCACCATCTTGTGGAGTTCAGAGGACCTGCAGCCCCAGGAAACATCTCATAGTGTGAACACGGCCTTGTGCTGTGTGTGTATGTACTGTATATCCTTATAGGTGGCTCATCTCCACTCCCACCAAGGGGGATAGAAATATATTACTGCTCGGGGGGGGGGGGGGGGATAGAAATATATTACTGCTCGGGGGGGGGAGGGGGGAGACATTTTGGCCCCTTTGATTTTGCAGTAAAATTGATGTCAGATTTAGTCATGTAGAACATCTGTTATATGGATACAAAGACCCCCAGCCGAGAGTAAAGGGTGGAAACGGCTCCTGATCCCCAGATTTGGGCAATTATGTCACCAATATAAATAGAAAAAAACCTGCGCTATGTGTAACAACTCAAATACCTACAGAAATAACTTCTACCGGACTGCTGCTGTAACAAAGGTAAGTATTCCCTTTATCACCTAGAAGAGCATTATGTGTCACAGCGCTGTCCTATTGTGTGTGCGCATAAATTATCACCAATACACTAAAATATGTGGAGACATTCATATATAAAGTGCTAGGGGCTCAAATAATATTCTCTGCAGATCTACTGCTTCCACTTTACACCTACTTCATTCATCTTATGGTGTTTATCAATAAATGAAGTAACCTGATCCATGTGCAAATTCATATACAACATAAAGTGCTTTGTGCTCAATATACTGTTCCCTGCAGATCCACTGCTTCCACTTTGCACCTACTTCTTTAATCTTAAAATATTTGCTGCTATTTTAAAGAAACAAAAAATCTGTGCAAATTCATGTAATCATACAATATTTTGTGCTCAATATAATGTTCTCTGCAAGTCCACTGCTTCCACTTTGCATCTACTTCAACATACTTATTTTTCTTTTAAAAAAAAATCCACAAATCAATGAAAAGTCGCAAACATCCTTCACACTCTCCTCACTTCCGATGGCAAAGGAACTGGATCCTCCTCACTCACTCCTGCAAGTCTTCTGCGGTTTCTGTCAGTCTCCCTCCTAGACTCCGCTTCCTCCTCTGACCGCTGTTCCAGGAGGAGCTCCGCCTCTTCATACACACTCAGAGCTCCGCCTCTTCATACACACTCAGGAGCTCCACCTCTTCATACACACTCAGGGCTCTGCCTCTTCATACACACTAAGGGCTCCGCCTCTTCATACACACTCAGGAGCTCCGCCTCTTCATACACACTCAGGGCTCCGCCTCTTCATACACACTCAGTGCTCTGCCTCTTCATACACACTCAGGGGCTCCGCCTCTTCATACACACTCAGTGCTCTGCCTCTTCATACACTCAGGAGCTCCACCTCTTCATACACACTCAGGAGCTCCGCCTCTTCATACTCACTCAGGGGCTCCACCTCTTCATACTCAGGGGCTCCGCCTCTTCATACACACTCAGGGTCTCCGCCTCTTCATACACACTCAGGGCTCTGCCTCTTCATACACACTCAGGAGCTCCACCTCTTCATACACACTCAGGAGCTCCGCCTCTTCATACTCACTCAGGGGCTCCACCTCTTCATACTCAGGGGCTCCGCCTCTTCATACACACTCAGGGTCTCCACCTCTTCATACACACTCAGGGCTCAGTCCCTTCATACACACTGAGGGCTCCGCCTCTTCATACACACTCAGGAGCTCCGCCTCTTCATACACATTTAGAGCTCCGCCTCTTCATACACACTCAGGAGCTCCGCCTCTTCATACACACTCAGGGCTCCGCCTCTTCATACACACTCAGGAGCTCCGCCTCTTCATACACACTCAGGGCTCCGCCTCTTCATACACACTCAGGAGCTCCGCTTCTTCATACACACTCAGGAGCTCCGCCTCTTCATACACACTCAGGCGCTTCGCCTCTTCATACACACTCAGGAGCTCCTCCTCTTCATACACACTCAGAAACTCCGCCTCTTCATACACACTCAGAGCTCCGCCTCTTCATACACACTCAGGAGGTCCTCCTCTTCATACACACTCAGGAGGTCCTCCTCTTCATACACACTCAGGGTCTCCACCTCTTCATACACACTCAGGGCTCCGCCTCTTCATACACACTGAGGGCTCCGCCTCTTCATACACACTCAGGAGCTCCGCCTCTTCATACACATTTAGAGCTCCGCCTCTTCATACACACTCAGGAGCTCCGCCTCTTCATACACGCTCAGGGCTCCGCCTCTTCATACACACTCAGGAGCTCCGCCTCTTCATACACACTCAGGGCTCCGCCTCTTCATACACAATCAGGAGCTCCGCTTCTTCATACACACTCAGGAGCTCCGCCTCTTCATACACACTCAGGCGCTTCGCCTCTTCATACACACTCAGGAGCTCCTCCTCTTCATACACACTCAGAAACTCCGCCTCTTCATACACACTCAGAGCTCCGCCTCTTCATACACACTCAGGAGGTCCTCCTCTTCATACACACTCAGGAGGTCCTCCTCTTCATACACACTCAGGGTCTCCACCTCTTCATACACACTCAGGGCTCAGTCTCTTCATACACACTGAGGGCTCCGCCTCTTCATACACACTCAGGAGCTCCGCCTCTTCATACACATTTAGAGCTTAATCTCTTCATACACACTCAGGAGCTCCGCCTCTTCATACACACTCAGGGGCTCCGCTTCTTCATACACACTCAGGGCTCCGCCTCTTCATACACACTCAGGGCTCAGTCTCTTCATACACACTGAGGGCTCCACCTCTTCATACACACTCAGGAGCTCCACCTCTTCATACACACTCAGGGCTCAATCTCTTCATACACACTCAGGAGCTCCGCCTCTTCATACACACTCAGAGGCTCAGCCTCTTCATACACTCAGGGGCTCCACCTCTTCATACACACTCAGGAGCTCCACCTCTTCATACACACTCAGGAGCTCCACCTCTTCATACACACTTATGAGCTCCACCTCTTCATACACACTTATGAGCTCCGCCTCTTCATACACACTCAGTGATCCGTCTCTTCATACACACTCAGGAGCTCCGCCTCTTCATACACACTCAGGGGCTCCGCCTCTTCATACACACTCAGGGCTCCGCCTCTTCATGCACACTCAGCACTCCGTCTCTTCATAAACACTCAGGGCTCCGCCTCTTCATACACACTCAGGGCCCCGCCTCTTCATACACACTCAGGGCTCCGCCTCTTCATACACACTCAGGGCTCCGCCTCTTCATACACACTCAGGGACTTTGCCTCTTCATACACACTCAGGGAGGAGAGAAAGGGGAAGGATATACAGTACATACACACCATACAAGTTTTTCACACTATGAGTCGTTTCTTGAGCTGCAGTTCCTCTGATCTCCACAAGATGGTGATCTCACCTCTACCCAGTCAGGAAGTCTCTATGGAATACAGACAGGAAGTGATGTCAGATACAGACAGGACATTCCATTTAGAAGGACGTAGTCGTAGAGAGAACATTGCTGGAACTGACGGCAGAGGAGGTAATACGTAGATTAACCCCTTCAGGGGGATCAGTTGATGATTAATATATCTTTCTTCCAAAGCTGGCCATACATGGTTCAGTTTTATCATTCAGCCAGCGGGCTGAGAGGAAAAAACTGAACTGATTTCCCCATCCACACATTGGAGGGGGATGGGGGAATCCTCCCCGCTGCACTATTGTATTCTGACAATGGGGGGCGCTCCTCCGCTCTCAGAATACACAGATCAGTGATGAAGCTATTGGCTGCAGCCGCTGATCGAGTGACTTTTATCCGGCAGTGACCACACATGGATGGAAATGTGACCGATCCCTGCTGAACCAGCAGAATTTCCATGTATCTATGGTCACCTTTAAGTGACTTCCTCCCCTCCCCCTCATCTCCTTCATTATGTAAGTCATGCTGAGATAATCTCCCATTGGCTGAGCAATATTCTCATTTGTCTCTGAGCTCCTTCTTGCTATTCCTCGTCCTGCCTGTTGTTTCCTTGGATTGATTTTCTGTGTAGTGACCCCCCGGCTTCATCTCTTGGATGCGCTCGTCTGTTGCTTGTCCTGACCTTTATCCTGATTCCTGGATCTCCTCCTCATCTCTCCTCCATATCCTCTTACACAGCTTTTCTCCACACCTGCTGTGATCCTGGGGGGTGGAAACTTGGCACCAACACTAAGCAAAATCCACCCCCACCATTAGGAGCTTTAGAGAAAATTGTCTGGAATTTATACTCTGTTTCTCCGCTAGTCCACCTGATCACATGAGAGCTTACTTTCACAGATTGCTGACAGATTTCTGTATGGTAAAGGTCAAAGTTCACTCTTCAATTTAGGAGAGGAAGGACCAAAGGCATAACTAGAAACTTCAGGGCCCCGGTGCAAGAAATTATCTTGAGGTGGGTGGCATCAGTGGCAGCGGTGGTGCCATCCTCTCCCAGCACCACCACCTTTTGCCTCTTACTAAACCTCCACCACCACTCTGTTGTAGAAGTGAAGAGGGGGGTAGGGATGAGATCTGCACTGGTGATGGGGGCAGGGGTTGGCTGGGACGGAGGGCAGGGTGTATATTTCCCCCCAGGTCTCCTAACATATTCAAAATGGCCGCTTTCACGGCCGCTGTCTGCTGTCCTTTTTTTATGCAGGAGGTCGACCCCCCCATGGCCGCCATTTGCCTGTGTTGCTTCCGCTCTGCATTCTTGAAGTTGTAGTCTGGACCGTGCTCAAATTCCTGGTGGCGATGGTTAGAGAGAACTGAGCAGCGGTGCGCAGCAGCCGGAAACTACAACTCCCGGAGACGGAGTCTTCAGAGGCAGGCAGAGGTGGGGCGTGATTTTATTGTGGCCAGGCTGGTCACTTTTTGAAGTCTTGTCCTACCCATTCTGGGAACACCCGAACCTTGAGGTCCTGTCATGGACAGACCTTAGATGGCGTTGTTTCATCTCCAGTTTCCCAGAAGGATAAGCCCCTGGTTTCAGTTACCCTGTCAAGGGCTAGGTTGTCTGTTGAGATACAGGCTCTAATCGACTCCGGGGCTGCAGGCCTGTTCATTGATGCTGCCTTTGTATCAAAGCACTCGATTCTGCTGCAGCTGCGTGACACTCCACTTGCCATTGAGGCTCTTGATGGGAGACCTCTTCAGCCTGCCCATGTGACTCATGAGACTGTTCTGTTGTCCATGGCCGTAGGGGCTCTTCACCATGAGATAATCAAATTCCAAGTTACTTCCTCACCTAAGTTTCCACTGGTTATTGGTTATCCTTGGTTACAGAGGCACAACCCCTCTTTTGATTGGCTCTGTGCTGAGGTTCTGTCCTGGTCTCCACAATGCAGTAAGAGATGCTTCCAGAAGGTAGCCAAGGTCCTGTGCACCTCTTCACTCTCCTCCCTGCCGGAGGAGTACAACGATTTAAGCGATGTCTTTGAAAAGGGTCAAGCCGGTACTCTCCTCCACACCGGTGGTGCCATACCCCATCATGGCCGGGTTTACCCTTTGTCAGTCTTGGAGGATAAGGCCATGTAGGAGTATGTTGCAGATGCACTCTCTCAAGGTTTCATCCGCAAATCCTCATCTCCTGCTGGTGCTGGTTTCTTTTTTGTGAAGAAGAAGAGTGGTGAACTGAGACCTTGCATTGACTATAGGGGTCTCAATCGTCTCACCATTAAGAATGCCTATCCGATTCCGTTGATTACGGAATTATTTGACCGCCTCAAAGGAGCAACGGTTTTCACAACGCTTGATTTGAGAGGGTGAGGATTAAGGAGGGCGACGAGTGGAAAACTGCCTTTAATACCAGAACAGGTCATTATAAGTATCTCGTAATGCCTTTTGGCCTCTGTAATGCTCCGGCAGTTATTAATGAGTTTATTAATGATGTCCTCCGAGGTTTGTTGCAGTTATGTGTGGTGGTCTATCTTGATGATATCCTCATATTTTCCAAGTCCCTGGAAAGCCACCACACAGATGTCTGTCGAGTGCTACTAAAACTAAGAGAGAACAATCTCTATTGTAAGCTGGAGAAGTGTGAATTTCATCAGGAACAGGTCAAATTCCTGGGTTATGTAATTTCCACGGCTGGTTTTTCGATGGACCAAGAGAAACTTTCTGCAGTCCTACAGTCGCCTCGACCCGTGGGTTTACGTCCTCTGCAGCGATTTCTTGGCTTTTCCAACTATTATCGGAAGTTTCTTTTGTAACTTCTCGTCTCTGGTCAAGCCCCTGACTGATATGACCAGAAAGGACGGTAACCCACAGAGTTGGTCTCCAGAGTCCATTAAGGCTTTTGTGAGTCTTAAGGCTGCCTTTGTCTCTGCTCCTGTGTTGGCACATCCTGATCCTATGTTGCCTTTTATCCTTGAAGTTGATGCTTCTGAGACTGGAGTTGGCGCCCTTCTGGCTCAATGTCCTAGCTCTGACAGCACTATGCATCCGTGTGGCTACTTTTCCAAGAAATTGTCACCTGTGGAGTGCAATTACGAGATTGGTGACAGAGAGCTGTTGGCGATCATTTTAGCCCTGAAAGAATGGAGACATCTCCTCGAAGGTCCCACTGTGCCGGTTCTCATTCTTACTGACCATAAAAATCTCACATTCTTGTCTGAGGCTAAGCACCTCTCTCCCAGAAGGGCACGATGGGCTCTTTTCTTGTCGATTTTTAATTACATTGTCTCATTCTTACCCGGTACTAAGAATGTAAGGGCTGACGCCTTGTCACAACAATTTTTCTTCCAAGATGGAGTCGGTTCCGGTTCCTGTGATTCCTCCTGATCGTATTCTGGCTCGGGTTCGCACCAGTCTCACTTCTCCTTTTGGGAGACAAAATTCTTGCTGCTCAGGTCGATGCGTCTCCTGAGAAACCTTGTGATCGCTGCTTTGTTCTTGAGAGTCTCCGTACTGCCGTGCTCCAGACTTGCCATTCTCCCAAGGCTGCTGGCCACCCTGGGAAGAGTCCTCTTTTGGGCCATTTCCCAACAATTTTGGTGGCCTAGTCTACGTGCTGATGTAACCGCCTTCGTAGCTGCCTGTTCCGTGTGTGCTCAGAGTAAGACTTCACGACACCTTCCAGTAGGCCTCCTACAACCCATACCCAATGGAGAGAGGCCCTGGACCCACCTGTCTATGGATTTCATTGTGGAGTTACCCAACTCCCAGGGCAACGCAGTTATCCTTATGGTGGTAGACCGGTTCTCGAAAATGTCCCACTGTATTCCACTTAAGAAGTTGCCTACGTTTAAGGAGCTGGCTTCCATTTTTGCTCGGGAGATCTTTCGCTTACATGGCCTACCCAAGGTCATTGTCTCAGACAGGGGAAGTCAGTTTGTGTCCCGGTTCTGGCGAGCCCTTTGTGCACAGTTGGGAATTCAGCTTCCTTTCTCCTCTGCGTATCACCCGCAGTCTAATGGGCCCACGGAACGAGCCAATCAGTCCTTGGAGCAATTCCTGCGTTGCTATATTTCTGACCATCACAACTGATCAGACCTCTTACCATGGGCAGAGTTTGCTCACAATAGCACTCTGAATTCTGCTTCCCGTTTGTCCCTGTTTATGGCGAACAAATGGTTTCCAACCTTCCTTGTTGCCTGACTCTTTTGTTCCTCAGAGTATTCCTGCGTTAAAGAAACATCTCCGTGGTCTTCGTTCCACTTGGGTACAAGTCCAGGAGGCTTTGCAACCGACCAACAAGAGGTACAGACTCCATGCTGACTGCAGATGCCTGCATGAGCCTTCCTACCAGGTCAGGGACAGGGTCTGGCTGTCATCTCGCAACTTCCGACTTTGTGTTCCTTCTCTGAAGTTCGCACCTCGGTTTATTGGGCCTTTCCGTATCCTTCGCAGGATAAACCCAGTGGCTTACGCGTTGGACCTTCCTTCCAGTATGCGTATCTCTAATGTGTTTCATGTCTCCTTATTGAAACCTTTGGTCTGCAACCGTTGTACCACCTCGGTTCCACGTCCTCGCCCTATACAGGTTGAGAACCATAAGGAGTATGAAGTACAGTCCATTGTTGACTCCTGTAGGTTCCGTGGGCGCATACAGTACCTGGTGCATTGGAAGGGATACGGAGGAACGCTCTTGGGTCCCATCCTCGGACTTACATGCCACTGTCCTCCTCTGTGATTTCCATAGACGTTTTCCCCTCAAGCTCGGTGGTCCTCCGAGGGGGAGGGGTCATTGAGGAGGGTATACTGTCAGGGCTGGGCTCAGCCCTTCCTTCTCTGTGCTGGCAGCTCAGTTGTCAGCTAATTGCCAGCTCCCATCTCTCTACAGTGATCCACCTGTTGAGTCAGCTCTGCCTACTTAAGGACTTCCAGTTTATTTGCTCTTTGCCTTCGCCTGAGTTAACATCACAAGAGACTTTCTCCTGCGTTCCAGTTGAAGACCTGCTTGTCTGACGTTCCCTCTGGCTACAGATCCTGCTTGCTGTACTCTACCTTTATCTGGCTCTTGGACATTAGCTTGGCTGACTACCCGATCCGGTTACCAAACTCTGGCTATGTTTTGACTACGCTTACTCTTTACCTTTTTTTATTTTTATTATTAAACAAGTGTGATTTAACTGTACTTCTGTCGGTCTGATTCATGGTTTCTGACAGGGTCCTTCTGGCCACTGTCCTGTGGGTCCTTCTGGCCACTGTCCTGTGGGTCCTTCTGGCCTGCGGGTCGTGGTTCAGTGGGCCACTTTGCTGGTCTTGCCCCCCCAGGCCTAAGGCTGCCAGCCCTCCCCTGGTGGGGGGATGGAATCGGAAAGAGGCAGAGGTTGGGATCAATTGCACAGGCAATTTGTTACTTTGATCATTCGATTCCCCCTCAGAATTCTGTCACCGTGCCTCCAGGGATGCCTTGGCCTCATGGGGACTCCTCGCAGACACAGAGGGGAGAGCTCCTCCCCTTAACTCGATTGGTGTCAGCTGACTTACTTTTTCAGTGTCCGCCCCGTCCCCCCTAAATTTTCTCTGTATAGGAGGGGCAGTTCAGGGTATCAGCTCTGCCTTCTCTCCCCTTAGCGCTCAGTGGGCGAAAGACAACAACCCACCACCCTGCGGTGAAACGAACGGAGAGGCGGGCCCATTCGCAAGTGCGACTGTTGCAACCCAGATAATTCCGCCACTGGGTAGAACACACCGAGGAACAATTATTTGGTTTGCATGGGAGCCTCATATAGAGGGCCCCTCAAATATCCCCATCCAAATGTCCATCTGTTCAGATTCTATATGTCCTTTGACCTCACAGGTCCTCCTCTCAATGTTTCTCCATCTGGCTTTTTTTCTGATGCTCTTAGGAAGTGGGTGAACCCTTGGCAGCAAATTTCGATTTAGTTTTAGTCTTAGGACTAAAATGGCATTTTAGTTTTAGTCCCATTTTAGTCTTCTGCAATTGTTTTAGTCTTATTTAGTCTACTAAATCTCCAGTACATTTTAGTCAACTAAAACTAATTTTAGTCGCCTAAAATCGAATGAGTGTAATTAAACTGTAATGCATTAGTTAACATTTCTCTACAATTTACAAACTCATTATATACTGCTGGAGTGAAAAATCTAATATGTTATTATTTATGGTCTTGAGGTATGAACATGCATTACAGATCAGTGTTAATTTTGAAGTCAAATTTCAATTTAGTTTTAGTCTAATGCCGCGTACACACGACTGTTTTTCATGACGAGAAAAATGCAATTTTTTAATTTGGTCATTAAAAGCGATCGTGTGTAGGCTCCAGAGCATTTTTCGCGACGTGAAAAATGGGCATTAAAAATTTAGAACATGCTCAATTTTTTCTCGTCGTTTTTCACGTTGTTGTTTTTCTCGTCGTGAAAAATGGGCGTGTGTAGGCTTTAACGACGTGAAAAAAACGAGCATGCTCAGAAGCAAGTTGTGAGGCGGGAGCGCTCGTTCTGGTAAAACTAGCGTTCATAATGGAGATAGCACATTCGTCACGCTGTAACGGACTGAAGAGCACGAGGCTGAAAAGCGCGAATCGTCTCTCATCAAACTTTACTAACACAAGGATTAGCAAAAGCAGCCCAAAGGGTGGCGCCATCCAAATGGAACTTCCCCTTTATAGTGCCGTCGTACGTTTCGTACGTCACTGCGCTTTGTTCAAGCATTTTTTTTTCCACGATCGTGTGTAGACAAGGCAGGCTTGAGAAGAATTGCGTTGAGAAAAACGTAGTTTTTTTCAATGACATTAAAAATGGTCGTGTGTACGCGGCATAAGTCTTTTGACTAAAATGCCATTTTAATTTAAAGCCTCGTACACATGATCGGATATCCTATGGATTCTAATCCGATGTTTTTTTCCATCGGAAATCCAATGAAGCTGACTTCCATCAGTCTTGCCTACACACCATCAGTCAAAAAACCGACCGTTCCAAACGCGGTGACGTAAAACACGCCGATGAGCCGAGAAAAATTACGTTTAATGCTTCTGAGCATGCGTCGACTTGATTCTGAGCATGCGTGGGTTTTTTATCCGATGGATAAAATCCTTGCCCATAGACGATCGGAATTTGCTATCGGTTTTTGATCCATCAGAAAAATTTAAAACATGTTCTATTTTTTAAAACCAATGGGAAAAAAGACTGATGGGTCCCATACACGATCGGTTTGTCCGATGAAAAAAGTCCATCGGACTGTTCATCGGTAAAACCGATCGTGTGTACAGGGCTTTAGTCGTCTCAATTGTTTTAGTCATATATTTTATTCGACTAAAATAGTATTAATTTAGTCGACTAAATTAACACTGATCCTCACTAGCAAATTGGGACTGTTGGTCCTGCTTTGTACGTAATGACATTACAATGCCTGTAACACGTTTTTAACCTGCATAGTGTGGGGGTCCTATGTTGGTAAATTATACCTCAGTCTAAAGTGAGGCTTTAATAAAAAGGAGACCTGAATGATGAGGTGAAGAGGATTTTTGGAATATCATTTAAATTTTGCTCTTTGTGTTCAGATCTAGCGTTTTCCTCCTGTGAAGTCTGGAGATCATATGATGTCATAGGATGTCACTGTCTATTTCTCCATGGAGGAGTGGGAGTATTTAGAAGGACACAAGGACCTCATGATGGACAATCAGCCGCCCCTCACATCACCGGGTAAGAGGAGACTTTATTGTAAAGGAGAGAGCAGTACGGAGGCTCCACCTAGATCCCCCATCATCTGATAAACACCTAGAAACAATGTATTCAGTCAGTGTGTGTGTTTCCTACAGATGGGTCCAGTAATGGGAACCCACCAGAGAGATGTCGCCGTCCTCTGTATTCCCGGGATTCCACACAGGAAGATCACACCATCCCCCACCATCATCAGGTAGATGAGGAACAATCACTGATAGTATCATTAGTGTGCCGCCCCAATGAGGCATAGAATTTATATATACACTGCTCAAAAAATGTAAGGAACACTTTTGAATCAGAACTCCTGGGATATTGATCTGGTCAGTTAAGTAGCAGAGGGGGAGGGGTGTATACAGAGGGGGTAGTTAATCAGTTTCAGCTGCTTTGCTGTTAATTGAAATTAACAACAGGTGCACTAGATGGGCAACAATGAGACGACCTCCAAAACAGGAATGTTTTTTCAGGTGGAGGTGTCTGACATTTTTTTCCCTACTCCCTCTTTTCTGACTGTTTTTCGCTAGTTTTGCACTTGGCTACGGTCAGTGTCGCTACTGGTAGCACGAGGCGATACTTGGACCCTATAAAGGTTGCACAGGCAGTCCAACTCCTCCAGGATGGCACATCAATACGTGTCATTGACAGAAGGTTTTGTTGCAAAGTACGATTGATAGGTGCAGCGGAGTCAGTTCAGATCAGACATTGTGTAGTAACAGGAACTGGCTTCTTTATTGGAACATAACCACACTAGCAAAGATGTCACTTCACATTGTAAGAAGAATCACAGACAGGAAAAAGAAACCAACAAGTACAACACATCATAGAGAAATACATAGCATAGCATATCACTGAGCATTAGCGATATCTTGTGTCCTTTTTCTAAACTGTAGTCAAATATAGTAAGCTAAGCTGAAAGTTTGTTGTATCTCCAACACCCCTTCTCAACAACTAAGGCTTAGTCTGTTAAACCCATCTTCTTTGTAAGCCTTGAATGTCTTTCAGCAGTCAGGGGCTTTGTAAGGATATCTGCTGTCATATATCCTCGGTTGGGCAATAAAGTAACTCAACAAGACCTTGCTCTTGAAGATCCCTAAGAAAGTGGAACTTCACATCAATGTGCTTGGTTCTTGAATTAACTCCTTCCATGTGTGCAAGTACAATGCATCCTTGATTGTCCTCATAGATTTCAGTTTGTCCCAACTGTGGTTGACCTAAGTCTGTTAATAGCTGTCTCAGCCATATAACTTCTTGGCTTGCCTGCGCTGCAGCAACGTATTCTGCTTCAGTAGACGACAGTGAAACAGAGAGTTGCTTTTTACTAGTCCAACTGATGGCACCTCCTGACAGAAAAAATAAGTAGCCACTGGTAGATTTTCTGTCACTGGTGTCTCCTGCCCAGTCAGCATCCACATATCCTGTTAAGGTGCTTTCATCACTTGGTGGTAACTTTAGCTTGTAGTGTGAAGTCCCTTTAAGATAGCGAATGATTCGCTTTACAGCATTCCAGTCCTTTTGACTTGGCATCGAAACCTTTCTGCATAGGATTCCGACAGTTGCTGCAATGTCCGGCCTTGTAGCGGTGGTAAGGTACAGCAATTTCCCTATTGCTTTCCTGTATTGAGTATTAGTAGGTAATGGGTTATCTTGACAATTCATCTTCTTTAGGTAGTTGGTTTCCATGGGAGATTTTACTGGTTTGGCGTCTTCCATTCCAAATGTTTCAATTATTTCTTGTATTTTGTGTCTTTGGTTCAGAAGAAAGCTGCCATCTTCCTCTCTCTCGATCTGGATGCCGAAGTAATTCTTTATGTTGCCAAGATCTTTGGTGTCAAAGTGCTGATTTAGTTTTTCCAGTATTTCTGCTTCATCTTCTTCTTGCTCAAAGCAAATCAGGATATCATCCACTTAGATAAGCATATAGACCGATCTGTTTGCCAATTTCTTTGTGTATAAGCAAGGGTCTGCTTTACTCCTTTGAAAGTTTTGATGTGTAAGCACTTCATTTATTTTTATATTCCACGCTCTAGCTGCTTGCTTTAGACCATATATACTCCTGTGAAGTTTGCACACTAGGTCTGACCTTTGTTCATCTTTGAATCCTGGCGGTTGTTCCATGTAAATTTCTTCTGTTACATTTTCCTTGTGACGGCTACTGTCAGTAAAGTCCGTATTGTAGTGTGCTTGACTACTGGTTCCAACGTCTCATCATAGTCCTCTCCGTATTTTTGAGAATAGCCCTTGGCTACTAGTCTTGCTTTGTACCGTTCAACTGTGCCATCTGCATTGTATTTCACTTTAAAAGTCCATTTACAGCCTATGGCTTTCCTTCCGGGTGGTAGTTCTGTAAGTGTCCATGTTTTAGTGTTATGCATGGATTTTATCTCTTCCTCAGCAGCCTTTATCCATTTAGTTGCTTCTTGTTCTGAAAGTTGAGATATGTCTTCCCAGTTTGCAGGTTCGTTGATACTGGCAGTACTTGCTTTGTATGAGAGACGTATAGGTGGTTTACCTTTTGTTTTCTCTTGTTGAACGTCTCGTTTTTGTGTCTGAGCCTTCTTGTGTCTGCTCTTCAGTACTGGTTGAGTCTACACTCACTTCAACTGTTTGTCCGGAAGTTACAGAGATGGGCTGGTCAATGTCATTTTTCTCTTCTATTCTTGCTTCTACTGTTGTCACTACATTGTCTCTTAAATCTTCAACAAAAGTTATGCTGTTGCTAATGGTAACCTTGTCTGTTTTGGGATTTAGGATTCTGTAACCCTTGACATTGTCACTGTATCCAACAAAGATACCTTCAAACGCTCTGTTTTGGAGTTTAGTGCGTTTTTCTTCAGGTATGTAGATAAATGCTTTGCATCCAAAAACTCTTAGGTGTTTTACACTTGGCTTCTCATTGTGCCATAGTTCATATGGGGTTTTCTCCACTGTTCTGGAAAAAAGTCTGTTCTGCAAATATGTAGCTGTCATAGCTGCCTCACCCCAGTATTTTTGTGGTAGTCCAGAGTCTGTCAGCATACATCTGATCATTTCAGTCAGAGTTCTATTCTTTCTTTCAGCTACTCCCATTTTGTTCTGGTGTATACGGGACTGTCTTTTGATGTTCTATTCAATTCTGTTTTAGGTACTCTTGTATCTTACCTCCTGTGAATTCACCTCCATTATCGCTCCGAAGTATGAGAGGCTTCCTCTGAAACTTGTTACTTGTCTTTATTATATAGTCTTTTAATTTGTCAAAAATTTCACTCTTGTGTTGCATTAGGTAGGTGACTGTGTATCTTGAATAGTCGTCTATGAAAGTCACTATGTACCTGTTGCCTCCAGGTGTTGGTGGGTTTAGGGGACCCCACATGTCACTGTGAACTAAGTCAAGTGGTCTTAAAGCTCTCTTCTGACTGACTTTGGGAAGTGTTGCTCTTGTAGCTTTGGATTTAATGCAACATTCACATTTAACGGTAATTGGACAAGGGGATACTATCAGATCCCTTGTCAGCTTCCTCCTCTGTAGTTCCTGTATGCATTCTGGGTGTCTGTGACCTAGACGTCTGTGCCATATATGTATACAGTCATTGTGCTTGTGTGTACATAGTCTCACCTTTTTCCTTCACTATGTCGAGGTGATATAGATGATCATCCAGCTTGGCACTTGCTATTGTCTGTTTGCCGTTTAGAATGGAACACTTGTCACCTTTTGGAATTTTACAGTGAGTACTCTGGCTGTTAGACGCTTCACAGATAAGAGTCCTCCTTCTAGATTAGGAACATAAAGCACATCTTTCACTGGTATGGCTAAATTGTGTCCCGCATCATCAGGGCATACAAGGGTTCCATGCTGTGACAGGGGTCACTTTGGGCACAGGGTGAATGAGAACCCCACTATGATCTGTGCTAATCAGATTCAATGCTGTATATACATCGTATATATTGGGTGTTGGCTGTTGTGTAATATTTGCTGTGATGGGGTGTGATTGCATTCTATTGTCTATTGTGGCTTGTGGTAATTAAGTCTGCTACTGTGATGATGTGGATTGGAGCTGGTAGACCGTCTGGCTGCCTATTATGGGATGTTTAAGTGTCTTTCTGTGAGGAGGGGTGGAATCACCCCTCCTGCTAAGACTGTTTACTGAAAGAGAAGTTTGAATACACCTGACCTGTATGACCATTGTCATTGGACAGTTTAACCCGCCCTGTTCCCCAAGGATGGGAGGGAAGGGTTTTGAAGAGAAATGTGTCACCATGTGCTTGTAATAAATTCATTCCCTGTTTTTGGAACTTCAACACAGAGCTTGTCTCGTATGTTTGGAAGGATTAATCCTATGGGAAGCGGTCGCCTGACTGTGGAAGATCGGCAGTGGATGTGTGTCCAGAGAGGGAATATCCTAAACGGCGTTAACCCCTTTCATACTTGGGCAGCCGTTACATTGGTTGGCAGCGGTGGGATTTTCCCTCCAGTTACTGGGACACTCCAAACCACCACAGTGAATGACCAGCTATGCAGCCTGCAGGAAAGCAATGCAGAAAAACTTACTTGAGAGCCGTGGAGGGACCGGTGGGACAAAGAACAAGGCCACCTTGATCAGGGAGCTAGCCGAGATGGATCAGAGGGATGGTGATGCAGGACCCCGGTCAGTTGATGACTTTTTTCAGCAACGAGTTCGACAGCGGTTGGCATTATATGGTGCTAACCCATCAGAGACCGCCATACAGGAAGCCATTAAAGACATCCAGCTGCAGGATGAGCGACAAGAGAAAGAACGAGAGCGACAAGAGAGAGAACTAGAGCGGCAACATGAGCGGAGAATGGCGGAAATACGGCAATCGGAGACAACGCCTAAAGATGCAGCGCCTGTCCGTAAGTTGCCCTTTCGGGCGTTCAAACTATTTAAGGAAGGAGAGGAGGAAATTGAAGCGTTCCTGCAGGACTTTGAGAGACTATGCCAGATACATGAAGTACTGCCCCAAGATTGGGTCGCCTTACTGGCAAGTAATTTAACTGGCAAAGCGGCGGATGCGTATCGGGCCCTGGAGGATGAGGACGCTGAAGACTATGACCGGGTAAAAGAAGCTCTGCTAGCCCGATTTGCCATTACACCCGAAGCCAGCCGGATTAAGTTTTGAGAATCCTGGAAACAAACCCACATAACATACGTGGAGTGGGCACATCGTCTGCAGCGAAACCTTAAGGGCTGGTTCCAGGGAAGCCGCGCTCATACCATAGAGGACATCACCCAGCTAGTACTCTTAGAACAGTTCTTTAACCACCCCCCTCCGGTATTACGGGATTGGGTGCGAGATAAGCGACCACGGACTGTACAGCAAGCGGCTACTTTGGCCGATGGATATCTGGACTCTCGAAGGTCAGGCGAAAGCGAGCGCTAACCACTATCTCGGCCCAGTTTACCAGCCTCTAACCCAACTTCAGCACCACCTCCAGTGGCCACTTATCCTCAGCAGCCCAGGTTCAACTTCCAGGACTACTCACAACCCATCAGGTGTTTCGGGTGTAAACAGCTAGGGCACAAAAAGCCAGACTATCCGTTGAATCCAGCCATCCAGTCCCAGTCATGGAGACAGCCAGCAAGGGGGAGGCCCCGCACACCCATGCCTGTGGCCCACTGCGTGGAGGAGGAAGAACATTGGGGCGTCCTGCACGAGTCTGATCCAATACAAGCAGCTAACCAGGACAACCGGCAACAACACAGGCAGACTGTCTGGGTTAATGGAACGGTAGCCAATGGCTTATGTGATAGTGGCGCTACCATGACCCTACTACAGAAGAACCTCATCCCAGAGAGCCAACACACTGGAGACACTGTAGCCGTAAGAGTAGCGGGAGGTACCATCTTCCGGCTACCCATTACCCGGGTTCACCTGGATTGGGGGGTTGGTTCAGGACACGTGAATGTGGGGGCGATGAAGGATTTGCCAGCGGATGTACTACTGGGGAATGATTTGGCCCCCCTAGTTTCTGCTTACGCCCCGATGGGCCCCGCTGAAGCCAACTCAGTGACTACCTGTGCCCAGACCCATGCTGCTGGAACCGGCCTGATTGTGGCTGAGAACGGGGTAAGATTATCTTCCCCGACATGTACCTTAGATCAGGCACAATATCACAGTCTAAAATTGGAATGTGAGAAATTAGAGATGCAACGACACTACGTCATGTATTATGAGATGTCCCATGTTTGAACATTGAAATGCACAAACGGGCTGAAATTGTCAAAAGGTTAAATGGGATTTGCGCCCAGGTTTTGCCTTACCTCTCCCAAGAGCAGCAGCAACAAGTTTTGGGAGCCATTGAGAGAGCAAAGCAAGTGACTGGTCCAGAACTGAATTCCATTATTCGCCCTGCAACCTTACAACGTCACCATCAGCTACTGACCCGGTAAGCAAAATGGCCATGCTGATGGGTTGTCCAGGCATTAGAGGAATAGAACTATGGACTAACTTCTAAATCAACCCGTCTGGGGTCTCCTCCTGTGTTAGTCTCCTGCCGAAAGGGGAGATGTGTGACAGGGGTCACTTTGGGCACAGGGTGAATGAGAACCCCCCTATGATCTGTGCTAATCAGATTCAATGCTGTATATACTTCGTATATATTGTGTGTGGGCTGTTGTGTAATATTTGCTGTGATGGGGTGTGATTGCACTCTATTGTGGCTTGTGGTAATTAAGTCTGCTACTGTGGTGATGTGGATTGGAGCTGGTAGACCGTCTGGCTGCCTATTATGGGATGTTTAAGTGTCTTTCTGTGAGGAGGGGTAGGGAATCACCCCTCCTGCTAAGACTGTTTACTGAAAGAGAAGTTTGAATACATCTGACCTGTATGACCATTGTCATTGGACAGTTTAACCCGCCCTGTTCCCCAAGGATGGGAGGGAAGGGTTTTGAAGAGAAATGTGTCACCATGTGCTTGTAATAATTCATTCCCTGCTTTTGTAACTTCAACACAGAGCTTGTCGTATGTTTGGAAGGATTAATCCTATGGGAAGCGGTCGCCTGACTGGAGGATCGGCAGTGGATGTGTGTCCAGAGAGGGAATATCCTAAACGGCGTTAACCCCTTTCATACTTGGGTAGCCGTTACACATGCCCATATCCTTCTGCATGTATTTTGCTTCCATCTGCAAGATAAATAGTTTCTTTGTTGCTCAGATCAAGTTCTGTGAAGAAACTTCTATCACTCGTCGAGTGACTGGTTGCCCCCGAATCGATGCACCAGCCTTGGCATTTATTGTTGCCTGTCGCTTTAAATGTGGCATTCCAGTTACCTTCCCTTGGATCATTGATTGTGGTTTTGACCTTTTGTTTAGTATAAGAGGGACGCTGTCTCATTTGCTCTGCTTTCCATATAGTACAGTCTTTCTTTATGTGTCCCTGTTTGTGGCATCTGAAACACACTCTGGTCTCTTTCCTGTGTAATCTTGCGTTTGTAGCTTTAAGAGCGGTGCTGGTGTCGGTTTCTGTGGAGTCATGCACTAATTCCTTTCTTCTCTGATACTCATCTATGAGCCTGGTTTTTACAAATGCTAGCGTCAGATCTGTCTCAGGTCGTGTCTCCAGTGCATTGATTAGTGCAGTATATGTATCGGGCAAACTGCATAACAACATGGCTGCAATGTGACTGTCTGTTTATATTCTCCCCGATCGATCTGAGTTGCGCAATCACTTCCAGCATTGCGTTTATATGCTCCTGCATGTCCTGCTCTCTGCCAAGTCTCATTTTGTAAAGTTTCCACAGCAGAAAGAGCTTGCTGTTTAAACTGGATCTTTCATGCAGTCTTTTCAGTACATCCCACATGCCTTTCGCTGTGTCCTCATTGCGTATATGAATGAGCTGATCATCCTCCACTAGTAGGCTTATGGTGGCCTGTGCCTGTCTGTTTTTCTTGTCCCAGTCCTAATTATTATCCTGTGGCCTCTCTGTAGTGGTAACCTCCCACAAGTCATCTTTGGATAATAGCATTTCCACTTTAAACTTCCATAACTGATAATTGTCATTGTTCAGCTTGGCCACTGAGAGTTTAAGCTCAGAGTTTCCGGCCATTTTATCCCTCCTTTATATATAAACAGTCTTACTTGTCTATAGGAGATGTTGCTGAAAAGCTTCCTTATGTCGATCTCCGCATCAGCCACACTGTCTTCCGTTCGAGGCTTTGTTCTGCCTGGGCCGCACCTGGTCATAAGTCTTTATCCGGATACTGGGCCCATAACCTGTTGCAAACTACGATTGATAGGTGCAGCGGAGTCAGTTCAGATCAGACATTGTGTAGTAACAGGAACTGGCTTCTTTATTGGAACATAACCACACTAGCAAAGATGTCACTTCACATTGTAAGAAGAATCACAGACAGGAAAAAGAAACCAACAAGTACATCACAGTATACAGGAAATACAACACATCATAGAGAAATACATAGCATATCACTGAGCATTAGCGACATCTTGTGTCCTTTTTCTAAACTGCAGTCAAATACAGTAAGCTAAGCTGAAAGTTTGTTGTATCTCCAACAGGTTTGCCGTGTCTCCCAGCACAGTCTCAAGAGCATGGAGGAGATTCCAGGAGACAGGCAGTTACTCTAGGAGAGCTGGACAGAGCCGTAGAAGGTCCTTAACCCATCAGCAGGACCGGTATCTGCTCCTTTGTGCAAGGAGGAACAGGATGAGCCCTACAAAATGTCCTCCAGCAGGCCACTGGTGTGAATGTCTCTGACCAAACAATCAGAAACAGACTTCATGGGGGTGGCCTGTGGACCCGACGTCCTCTAGTGTGCTCTGTGCTCACTGCCGGACACTGTGGAGCTCGATTGGCATTTTCCATTGAACACCAGAATTGGCAGGTCTGCCACTGGTGCCCTATGCTTTTCACAGATGAGAGCAGGTTCACCCTGAGCATATGTGACAGGCATGAAAGGGTCTGGAGAAGCCGTGGAGAACTTTATGCTGCCTGTAACATTCAGCATGACCGGTTTGGTGGTGGGTCAGTGATGATCTGGGGAGGCATATCCATGGACATGCACAGACCTCTACAGGCTACACAATGGCACCCTGACTGCCATTAGGTATTGGGACGAAATCCTTGGACCCATTGTCAGACCCTACTCTGGTGCAGTGGGTCCTGGGTTCCTCCTGGTGCACGACAATGCCCGGCCTCATGTGGCGAGAGCATGCAGCCAGTTCCTGGATGATGAAGAAATTGATACCATTGAATGGCCCCCACGCTCACCTGACCTAAATCCAAAAGAACACCTCTGGGACATTATGTTTCGGTCCATCCGGTGCCGCCAGGTTGCACCTCAGTCTGTTCAGGAGCTCAGTGATGCCCTGGTCCAGATCTGGGAGGAAATACCCCAGGACACCATCCGTCATCTCATTAGGAGCATGCCCTGATGTTGTCAGGCAAACATACAAGCACTTGGGGGCCATACAAACTACTGAGGACCATTTTGAGTTGTTGCAATGAAGTTTCAGCAAAATGGACTAACTTGCTGCATAATTTTTTCACTTTGATTTTCGGGGTGTCTTTGAATTCAGCCCTCTGTAGGTGGATAATTTTCATTTCCATCAAACGATGTGGCATCCTTTCATTACGAACACATTCCCCAGCCCATATCAGTATAGATATCCAGCATGAGATTTTGCCCCGTTGAGATCTGATGTGTTTTCAAAGTGTTCCTTTCATTTTTTTGAACAGTGTATATTGTTTCCCTGAACCATTTTTCTATGGACGTTTGTATTTAGTTCACATGATGCCATCTAGTGACCTTTTTATGGTAATGCACTTGTTTTACATGCCCTTCTCTAATGTATGACACACTTCCTTTTTATATGTAATGCTCCACCCTTTCTTCCTCGGATTGTACTTCCTGTGTCATGGAGGCAGCTACAGGCCACATGTAGCAGGGCACATGTATTCTGCATAGTAAGCTACAGACCATATCATCTTTTGACCGCATAAGTATCACAACCTATTCATCTGTTGTAACCTGTTATCTGCTGTAACACGATGTTCGGAATAAAAGCACCTCTGCGAATAGAATCGGTACTTGGTGAGTTTAAGTTGTCTGATGAGGATTGTCCTCAATGATTATATCTGCTTATACAGGCCAGGCATAGAGGTCTCACAAGGGATAAATCGCTTCACACTAATCGGAGTCAGAATAGTCAAAAGATGTATAGAATTCCTACAGCCTGCTGTGTATGTGTGTGTGTGTGCCTGATCTGCAATCAAGCTCAGTGCCATCCGCCATCTTGTGAAAGCACATGGTCGCACAAGCTTACTGCACCTCATGTGAATGTTAAAAACGGTTTCTCTACATTGAACTGTGTTACCCCACCTCTAAATCTAAGCTGCTGTTTGTCTTTTTTAAAGAGACCGTACCATTTTTTTGTGAAAAATGTCTAGACAAGACTCTGAGCACCTTTTTGTGGCTGGACCAAGGCAGATTCATCATGCCTCTTAACCCGCAGACGTACAGGGAGCAGATTCTGCAGATATTGCCGAACAGAGTGTAAGACACAGAAACTCAGAGAAAACTATGAAACCACTAGAGATGAACTTTCCAGCAATCTGTCAGACTTATGGGACAGAACTTCACACTGCATGTCAGTTTTGTCACAATTTAATGATCAACCAGCTGAACTAAGAGACTCTATAGATCGCTTATCTGTCGCGTATGAACGCTACCAGCGGCTCTTTGCAAAATACACAGCTTTCTTGCAGGACTGTAATATAGAGGACACTTCAGCAGTACTGACCAAGGCTGATGCACTAAACCAACAAAGGGATCTCTTAGTGCAAAATGCTCAGAATAAGGCAGAACTCTGCATTGCTCAACTGCAGGAGACCAGATCCACATCAACCAAGCACACTGCACGTTCTTCTAGGTCTTCTTGCTCCAGAAGTTCAACATTAAGCGATAAGGTAATAGAGGCCCGCGCTGATGCAGAATTAAAAAGAGTGCAAACCTCCTTTACCAGAAAGGAAGCATAAGTAGAAACACAAGGCAGCTCGCCATGCAAAGATGGTAATTTACAAAGCAAAGATGCAAGCAGAAGTAGAAACACAAAAGGCAAAGATGCAAGCAGAAATAGAAACACAAAAGGTAAAGATGCAAGCAGAGATGGAAGCTCACCAAGCAGAGGCAGATTCCCAATTAAAGATTCTGCAAATGGAAAGGGAGGAAGCAGCTGCCCTAGCAAGGCTGAGAGACCTTGAACTAGCAATGGGAGAAAGTGCTGACTCAGACTGTTCCATCCCAGCGGAACTGCAAGACCCAGTTGAACGCACCAGTGAATATGTACTAAAGCATAAGGTTTGCAATAATAGAGTCATCTCCTGAACTTCCTACTAACACTGTTCTGACTCTCAACATTAAGACCTCTCAGCTCCAAATGCCTAAGCCTCTTCAAGTCTACAACACAAGTGCATCTATGCAGCAAACCACATCACCTCTAGCTGACAACAAGGTGGCTTTCAGTGACAAGCCGCAGCTCAAGCCACAGCCTTAGGGATTACACCACAGTCAAACGCTCTAGCAACATCATGTTATCCCGGTAAACCTCACCTACTTCACCAAAGAACTTTCATACCTGAGGGGTTCCACAAGTTACTTTGGCACCAAAGAGTGAGAGATCAGACTTGAATGACTTCGCCAGATATATGGTACGCCGTGAGCTCATTAACACTTCCCTCTCAAGGTTTGACGACTGCCCAGAGAGCTACAGGGCCTGGAGATCAACCTTCAAAGCTGCTATTGCTGATCTCAACCTTACTACCAAGGAGGAACTTGATTTGCTCATAAAGTGGCTGGGGCCAGAATCTGCAGATCATGTTAAGACTAAGAACAGTGCATGTTGACCACCCAGATGCAGGTCTTGTTGCTGCATGGGCATGACTTGAGCAAGCCTATGGTAGCTCTGAAGCCATAGAGAGCGCTCTTTTCAAGAGACTGCAAAACTTCCCAAAAATAGGGAACAAAGACTATCGCAAGCTTCATGATCTGACTGACCTTCTCATGAAGCTAGAGTTGGCAAAGACAGACCCACGTCTACCTGGACTAAGCTTCCTGGACACGGCTCATGGTGTCAATCCAGTGGTGTCTAAACTGCCATACGGCTTGCAAGATAAATGGGCACAACAAGGCTCAAGGTACAAAAGAGACTATAACGTATTTTTTCCTCCATTCGCATAATTTTGCAGGTTCATCAGTGATCAAGCCTGGATGAGAAATGATCCCAGCTTCAGTGAACCCAACTTGCCTGCTTAATCATCATCATCTTTATCAAGGTATGATAACACAGCAGCTAAACGTAGAGACTTTAATAGAGCAATATCTGTTAAAAGGACAGACATCACCCCACCCGTATCCTCTCCTGCTCACCATAGCGATTCGGGTGACAGAGAAAAAGACCCCAATCGTTAGTGCCCTATTCACAAGAAGCCTCACCCCCTAAAGAAATGTCATGGGCTTAGGGCAAAGATGTTACAAGAGCGCAGGGAGATTCTTCAGAAACTTGGAATATGCTACAGGTGCTGTGCTTGTTATGGACATTTTGCTAAAGACTGTAAAGTTGTCATCAAGTGCACAGAATGCAGTAGCGACAGACATGTTACAGCCATGTATCCGGGCCCACCCTCAGACAATTCACAGCAGCCGCCTACCTCCAGCCCTGTCTCAAATCATGGCAGGGAGCAACAAGGTCATTCTCCAGCCACAGCTAATGTTTCCTCTTCATGCACAGAAGTCTGTGGAGAAGACTTGGATTACAAATGCTGTGCTAAGATATGCCTAGTCAAGATATACTCAAAGGGCCAACCTGAGGAAGCTATTAGGATGTATGCCATAATAGATGAACAGAGCAACAGATCCCTGGTTAAGCCTAAATTCTTTGAGATCTTTGGTATAGATGGACATGCATCACTGTTACGTACCTTAGGTGTGAGCCTGACGCGCGGAGGGAGACCTCCCGTACAACTCGGAGACCACTGGAGTGGAGACAGTGGTGGTAAGAGCACAGTGAGGTAAGGGTGCCTGTTCGGTCCTCACTGCTTGGAGTAGTGAAGCCAAGAGGAAGCTGGAACCGCTGGAACAGGGAGCAGGGGATGCAGGTCAGCAAGTGCAGTTTTGCAGAGCAGCGGATGCAGGTCAGCAGATGCAGGTTTGCAGGTCAGCAGAGCAGTGGAGTCAGACAAGCCGGGTCATACACATCAGGGTAAACAGCATAAACGACAGGCAGAGAATAGTCAGAGTCCAGGCTGGGTCTTGGCAACAGGCAATCAGGCAGGAAGCTGAGCAGGGTCAAACAAGCCGAAGTCAGGACTGGAGACAGAAGCAAGGTCAGGAAGCCGGGTCATACACAGGAACAGGATAAAGGATCACAGGGAACAGAAGCAGATCAAACCGCAAGGGGCAACATCCCTAGAGCGTCTTTTATAGACGCGCTTTGGCGCCCAATGGCCTAACGCGCGCGTAAAGTCCGTGATTTGCGCATAGGCGCACGCCTTCTGAAGCGGGTAGTACGTCCCTGACAGTGCCCCCCCTTAAGGGCAACCTCCGGGTGCCCAAGAGAACTCTTTTCTGGGGGTGACTGCGCAAAAAAGCCTGAATTAATTCTTGGGCGTGAATGTTCTGTTGGGGTTCCCAAGAGTTCTCCTCCAGACCGTACCCCTTCCACTTGATCAGGAATTGAAGCTGGTTCCCTCTTCTTTGGCAGTCCAAGACGGCCTCCACCTCGAACTCCTCATCTCCGTCAATGATTACAGGTCCAGGCGGTCCTGACCCCCTGTCTGGGAAAGGATCGGGCCCCGCAGGTTTCAGTAACTACACATGAAATACTGGATGGATTTTCATTGACTCTGGTAAGACAAGACTTAATTTAACTTTCATTTTACTGGGAAGGGACGGATGAGTTTGGGTGCCAGTTTCCTTGTGGGGCAAGCCATTTTAAGGTTGGTGGTAGATAACCATACTTGGTCGCCTTGTTGCAGGCATAATTTCCCTCTCCTCTTCCTGTCAAACATCCTTTTACTGGCTGCTTGTGCTTTGGTCAGAGCTTCCTGCAGAATCTTACTGTTATGGGTCAGGAAATCAACGGTACCCTGGACTGCCGTGACTGCCGAATCAGGGACGAGATCAGGTAGGAAGGTCGGGTGGAACCCGTAGTTGGCGAAAAACGGAGACTGACCTGTAGCCGAATGACTGGCGTTATTAAAGGCAAACTCTGCCAAGGGTAGTAATGCTACCCAGTCGTCTTGGACAAAGGTGGTGAAGCATCGGAGATATTGTTTGAGGGTTTGGTTCGTCCTCTCGGTTTGCCCATTGGTTTGGGGGTGATAGGCCGAGGACATGGACAGTTCAATCTTCAGGACCTTACACAAAGCCTTCCAGAAGCGAGCGGTGAACTGCACCCCTCTATCCGAAACAATGTCCGCAGGGACCCCATGTAGCCTTACTACCTCCTTAATGAAGACCTGGGCGGTTTCCATGGCAGAGGGTGTGCTCTTCAGTGGCACGAAGTGGGCCATTTTAGATAAACGGTCAACCACTACAAAAATGGCTGAGAAACCCTCTGACGGGGGAAGTTCCACTATGAAATCCATAGCAATAGTTTTCCAGGGTCGGTCAGGGACTGGTAAGGGTCTGAGCAGACCCCAGGCCTTGCTTCTAGTGGTCTTGCTACGGATACAGGTGGAACATGAATTTATATATTCCCTGCAAGTCTTTTCAAGATCCGGCCACCAAAACGTGCGTTGAACCAGTTCCAGAGTTTTATGCATCCCAAAATGGCCTGCCAGGGCATGATCATGACACAGGTTTAACACTGTAACTCGAACCTCTTTCGGCACAAAGATTTTGTCATCCTTCCAAAGTAACCCCTCTTTGGGTAACAGAGTGACTCCAGGGGGACCAGACACACCTGTAGAAGCTTGCTTCAAGCTAGACATTAGGCTTGTTTGCAACAGTAAGATGTTATCTTCCGATAGGATGGTATTTGGAGCTGACACCTCTTTTGGATCATCAAACATGCGGGAAAGGGCGTCTGGTTTGGTGTTTTTGGAGCCTGGCCGGTAAGTTATGTGAAATGAGAACCTAGAGAAAAATAATGCCCATCGTGCCTGGCGTGGTCTCAGATGTTTCGCAGCTCTCTGATACTCTAGGTTCTTGTGGTCTGTGTAAATGAGTATAGGGTGCGCTGCTCCCTCCAACAGGTACCTCCACTCCTCAAGGGCAGACTTAATGGCCAGGAGCTCCCGGTCCCCCACATCATAGTTCTTCTCGGATGGGGTGAGCTTACGGGAGAAGAAGGCTATTGGGTGCATTAGGTCCTTGGGACCCTGGCGTTGGGAGATGACAGCTCCAACCGCTGTTTCTGAGGCGTCTACCTCAAGTAGATAAGGTAGAGCAGGGTCAGGGTGACTAAGAATAGTGAATTTGTGAAGGCAGCCTGTGCCTCGGGAGTCCAATGGAACTGGACATTTTGCTTTGTTAGCTGTGTAATCGGGGAAATAATAGCAGAGAATCCCTTGATGAACCTCCGATAGAGGTTTGCGAAGCCAACAAAGCGCTGCACCCCCTTCTTGTCTGAAGGTGCAGGCCAATCCAGAATGGCTGAAACCTTCTGTGGGTCCATTTGAATCCCTCTGTTGAGATCACTAGGCCAAGGAACTGGATACTCTGTCGTTCGAATTCGCACTTTTCTGGTTTTGCGTACAGTCCATGTTGGGGGAGACGACAGAGTACACTCCTGACGTGTTCTCGGTGCTGCTCAAGAGATGAGGAAAAAATCAAAATATCATCTAGATAGACAACTACATAAATGTCTAGACAGTTTCTGAAAATGTAATTGACTAGATGCTGAAATGTGGCAGGGGCGTTACATAGGCCAAAGGGCATTACTAGGCATTCGTAATGGCCGAACCTGGTACGAAAGGCAGTCTTCCATTAATCCCCTGCATGGATGCGGACCAGGTTGTACGCCCCCCGCAGGTCTAACTTGGTGAACACAGAGGAAGTCCTGAGTCTTTGAAAAAGTTCGGAAACCAGGGGCAGAGGGTACCGGTTCTTGACAGTGATTTTATTTAATTCTTGGTAGTCCACACAAGGCCGAAGAGGATGGTCCTTTTTCCCCACAAAAAAAGATTCCTGCCCCTGCTGGAGAAGTGGAAGGACGGATGAAACCCCTCTTGAGGTTCTCATTGACATACTCTTTCAGTACCTCTAGTTCCCGTTCAGATAAGAGTGAGATCCGTCCAAAGGGAATTTCAGCACCCTGAAGAAGCTCGATTGGACAGTCGTAGGGACGATGAGGTGGGAGGACTACAGCCCCTCTCTTGCTGAAGACGTCCAAGAACTCAAGGTATTGTTTGGGCACTGAAGCACATATCTCTGGGTTTGGTTCCAGGCATAACAGGGGACCAGAGGTGCTAGGACATGAGGGCATGCAGTGATGCTGGCATTAAGGTGACTGGAACTTAATATTTCCGGTTCCCCAATCGATCTGTGGATTGTGTGCCTGGAGCCAGGGTAGGCCCAAGATGACTGGGAACAGAGGAGATGCAATAGTGTCCAAACTTAATAGTTCTTTATGATCCATAGAGGTGACTACAGGCAAAGGAGGGGTTTCCTGGGTCACTACTCCGGACTTGATGCGAGACCCATCTGCCAGGAAGATGGAAAGTCCCCATGTATTGGGTTGGAGTGGGATGTGTTGTTGTGCTGCAAAGTCCAGATCAATAAAACTACATGCCCCTGAGTCAATTATTGCAGTAACTGGTATAGTCCTTCCTGGCAATTGTAACGAAATAGGTAGGGCCGGGTGAGTCGCATTGGTAGAGGGAGGTGAGTAATTGGGAGAAGAGGTAGCCGGGACCTTGCGCAACTTGGCAGGACACGAAGAGACATAATGACCGGCTTTTCCGCAGTACAGGCACAGGTAATTCTGCTGCCGACGAAGTCGTTCTTTGGCAGACAAAGAATGCCTCATCAGTCCAAGCTGCCCTGGCTTGATGGTAGCAAAAGTCTGGTTAGGAGGTGAGGACTTAGCTGGAACTGGACTGGCACTGGCAGGGTATACAGGAGCTGGTATCTGGGGTAGCATCCAAGCTGGGCGGAGCTGCTGAGTAGTTCCTTCAGTTCTGCGCTCCCGAAGTCGTCGGTCTATCTGAATAGACAAGGTAATTTAAAGTCTCTAGAGCATCAGGAACACCGACCCGGGCTAATTCATCCTTCAAGCTCTCAGAAAGACAGAGACGGAACTGGTGCCGAAGGGCCGCCTCGTTCCACTGAGAATCCGCGCTCCAGAGTCTGAAATCAGTCACATAGTCCTCGACTGCTCGGCGGCCTTGCTGGAGCGCGTGGAGGGCAGCCTCGGCAGTGGAAGTCCGCTGAGGGTCGTCATAAAGTCAGGCCATGGCATCAAGGAAAGATGATGGTGTCCAGAACTACATGGCGGACTTCAAGTAGATGGTGGGCCCAGGCCTGAGGCTCCCCCTGCAGCAGGGCGATAACGAAGCCTACTATGGTGACTTCAGATGAAAAGGTTTGAGGTAGCAACGAAAAGTACAGTTCACATGCGTTGCGAAACGCCCGGAATTCACTACGGGTCCCAGAAAACTTCTCAGGAAGAGGCACCCTAGGCTCATGCCGCGTACACACGATAGTTTTTCTTGTCATTTTTTTTCTTGCCGTTTTTCACGTCGTTAAAAATGCTCTGGAGCATACACACGATCATTTTTAATGGCCATTTTTTTAATGGCATTTTTAACGGCATGAGAAACGATCGTGTGTATGGGGCATTAGGAGGTGGTATCATTCCAGTGGAGGAAGTTGGGATCGAAGATGGGTCTGCAGAGGTGGCCTGGGATTGTGTCTGCTTATCCATTTTGGACGTGGCTGTCCTGCAGAGACTTCACAACTTGAGTGAGGGCTGTGAGGTGTTGATAGACATTGTCCATAGGCGAGGTCCCTCCTGCAGGCTCAGACATGGCGGTTTGATACAGTTACGAACCTTAGGTGTGAGCCTGACGCGCGGAGGGAGACTTCCCGTACAACCCCGGCTCGGGAACCACTGGAGTGGAAACAGTGGTGGTAAGAGCACGGTGAGGTAAGGGTGCCTGTTCGGTCCTTACTGCTTGGAGTAGTGAAGCCAAGAGGAAGCTGGAACAGGGAGCAGGGGATGCAGGTCAGCAGTTGCAGTTTTGCAGGTCAGCGGATGCAGGTCAGCAGAGCAGCGGATGCAGGTCAGCAGAGCAGCGGATGCAGGTCAGCAGATGCAGGTAGGCAGAGCAGCGGAGTCAGACAAGCAGGGGATGCAGGTCAGCAGGTGCAGCTTTGCAGGTCAGCAGATGCAGGTTTGCAGAGCAGCGGATGCAGGTCAGCAGATGCAGGTCAGCAGAGCAGCGGATGCAGGTCAGCAGATGCAGGTTAGCAGAGCAGCGGAGTCAGACAAGCCAGGTCATACACATCAGGGTAAACAGCATAAACGACAGGCAGAGAATAGTCCGAGTCCAGGCTGGGTCTTAGCATCAGGCAGGAAGCTGAGCAGGGTCAAACAAGCCGAAGTCGGGACTGGAGATAGAAGCAAGGTCAGGAAGCCGGGTCATACACAGGAACAGGATACAGGCACAGAATTAGGAACACAGGGAAAAGAAGCAGATCAAACCGCAAGGGGCAACATCCCTAGAGCGTCTTTTATAGGCCATTGGGCGCCAAAGCGCGTGCATGTGCACGCAAAGTCCGTGATATGCGCGCGCCTTCTGAAGCGGGCAGTACGTCCCTGACAATCACTGTATACTCTCAGAACCTGTTCTGGTCGTGAAGAGACCTTTGGCAGAAGGGCCGATGGGTTCATGGTCTCTCATATCAATAAGGAAGAGGGCATACCCCTACCAACATTAGTTGAGTGTGACCAGATACCAGACGAAAGGGAAGAAATTCCTACTCCAGAGGTAGCATATCACCATCCTCACTTAAGGCACCTTGTTAATGAGATTCCTGCAGTGGACATGAATGCTGAAATCTTGATCTTGGTAGGAAGAGACATTCTCATATTAAATAAAGTACGCAAGCAGTGCAATGGACCCGATGATGCCCCTTACGCACAAAAACTTGATCTAGGCTGGGTAATCGTGGGTTACGTATGCTTGGATAGAATGCGTACGTCATCCGAGATCCACTCCTTCAAAACTTACATGTTAGGAAATGGACGTGCGTCCCACTTCAAGCAGTGCCCTCGCCATTATGAAGTAAAAGAGAAGCCTCTTGGCATCATCCAAGTACCTGATGTCACTCCAATCCTTTGTGATGACAACCTAGGTACCACAGTGTTTTGTACTACAAGCGATGACAACAAAATAGCCTTGTCAGTTGAAGACAGAGAGTTCATCAAAATAATTGACAAAGAATTCTTCCAGGATGAATCTAACAGCTGGGTTGCACCATTACCTCTTCGGGCTACAAGGGTTAAACTCCCAACCAATTGTGAACAGGCTCTATCCAGATTCAACTCACTTCAGCGAACACTAAAGAACAGGCCTGAAATGAAGGACCATTTCATCGCCTTTATGAAAAGGATCTTTGACAATGATCAAGCCGAACCAGCTCCACCACTTCAAAGACACGATGAGTGCTGGTACCTGCCTTTCTTCGGAGTGTATCATCCAAGTCAGCAAAAAGCAAATCAGGGTAGTATTTGACTCCAGTGCCAAGCATCAAGGCGTATCCCTGAACGATGTTCTTCTCGCTGGTCCGAACCTAACCAACAACCTTGTAGGTGTACTTATGAGGTTTAGAAGAGAGCCAGTTGCCATAACTGCTGATATTGAACAAATGTTTCATTGCTTCATTGTGCGTGAAGACCATAGGAACTTCCTATGGTTTCTGTGGCACCGTGACAACAACATGGACAATGAGATGATTGAATACCGCATGACGGTACATGTTTTCGGAAATAGTCCCTCACCCGCTGTTGCAACATACGGTTTACGAAGGACTGCCCTTGATGGAGAAAAGGAGTATAGCGTGGATGCTCAACACTTCATTGAGAGAGACCTCTATGTGGACGATGGACTTAAATCTTTGCCAAGAGATGCAGAAGCCATAGACCTGCACCGAAGGACACAAGGTATGCTTTCTGAGGCTAACCTCAGACTACACAAGATTGCCTCAAATAGTGTTGCTGTTATAAAAGCCTTTCAACCTGGCGAACATGCCACAGGGTTTAAAGACTTTAAATCTGAGAATGGACATACCACCTGTACAGAGAAGTCTGGGTCTACTGTGGGACTTATTAAAAGATACCTTCGGCTTTCAAGTCAGCTCTGCCGACAAGCCATTTACCAAACGTGGTGTTCTGTCAGTGGTGAACAGCCTATACGATCCATTGGAATTCGTAGCTCCTATCACCATACAAGGTAAATCTCAACTTAGACAGCTCTCAGAGACTATTAAAGATTGGGAGGCTCCACTACCAATAGACCAGCTTTCAAAGTGGGAGTCCTGGAAACAATCGCTACATGCCTTAGATGGAATCCATATACCACGCTGCTACACTTCTGCCTCCCTTGCTACAAGTCAAAGGAAAGAGCTTCACATCTTCTCAGATGCATATACTGAGGCCATAGCAGCTGTCGCTTACCGCAAGGTAAGAGATTCTTCTAATCAAGCCCACATAGGGTTTCTTTTCGGGAAAGCTAAGTTAGCACCCAAGCCTGAACACATGATTCCCAGGCTTGAACTTTGTGGGACTGTGCTAGCTGTAGAAATAGCAGATTTCATACTGCGTGAGCTAGACATTCAGATAGATGACATCAAATTCTACACAGACAGCAAAGTTGTTCTGGGCTACATACACAACCAGACTAAACGTTTCTATGTCTATGTCAGCAACCATGTAGAGAGAATCAGGAAATCATCTAAACCTGAACAATGGCATTATGTTCCATCGGAAAGTAACCCTGCAGATCATGCCACCAGGCCAATGTCTGCAAGTGTCTTTGCAAATTCTTCTTGGTTAACAGGTCCTGAATTCCTGCTGGATCATCCAGAAGAAACCACAGCTAATGTCTTCAGTATTCTAGAACCTGACAAGGATCCAGAGATTCGTCCTGAAGTTAAAATCCTTGTCACCAGATCTGAACAAAGACTCGTCTTGGGCTGTCAATGCTTTGAACGTTTCTCCAAATGGAGAAGGCTTGCACACACCATCGCAAGGTTAGTTCATATTGCAGATTGCTTTCACACAAAGCCCACAGATGCTCACTGTCAAGGCTGGCACGTGTGCCAAAAGATTATTTCTGTAAAAGACATTGCTGAAGGTGAATTGATCATAATACACAGTGTACAACAGAGTGTCTTTGGCTCAGAAATGAAATGTATCCATGACAAGAGGGACATTGCAAAAAACAGTCCAATTGCCAACTTGAATCCATTCATTGACAATGTTAAGGGTTGGACGTTTAAAGTGGTTGTAAACCCTAGGAGACAACTTAATCTTATAATTTAGCCCCTAACACAGGCAGCTGATCGCTGCCTGTGAAAGTGTACTCACATTTGTACTGTCTCAGAAAGTCTTCTTTTTAGTATTGATGACATCACCCGCAATTGTGCACTAGTGACCGTCATTCGCGGCTTCTGAAGAAAACCGTACTTCTTATCCGGAAATCCCTGTGAGCATCTTCTCCTCTGCTCGGCACATTCTCTGCTTCCTGATTCTCCCTCATGTGACTGAATAAGACGTCACACAGGGAAGTGAATCACAGCAGCCGCAGACACATAGCCGTGTATGTTGGTTGCTGGGGTAACGTCAATCGAGAACAAGGCTTGGTTACGGCGCATGCGCGAGATTTCGTACAGGATAACACTAAGTGACGTCAGAAAAGGATTTAAGAAACAGAAGTTATAATGGCGCGGTCAGTACCCGGAAATGCACTGAACTAAAACATCTCAAAAACGGTATTTACAGGCCTCGGTTTTAAATTAATTATAAATCTTAAGCATTGCAATTAGCTTGTGTAATGTAATATTTGAAAAACTGAGAAAATCGGCATGGGTTTACTTCCTCTTTAAACAAGGCTGAGTTGAGTGAGCAAGAACACAGAATCCTCTCATTATACCTGCTCACCATCACATCACCACTTTGCTCATATGGCACTAGCATGAAGGGGTTAAGCACCAAGGTAGACACTTCACAGAGGGTGCCATAAGAGCTGCAGGTCTTTGGATTATAGGAGCAAAAAGACAGATCACAGCTACACTGCACAGCTGTGTTCAGTGCCGCAAACGGAGAGGGAAATGTCAGATTTGCCAGCTGACAGGTTAAGTACTGACCCACCTTTTTCACTCATGTTGGGTTGGATGTCTTTGGGCCATGGATTGTAACAGCCCCCAGAACTCAAGGTGGCCAAGCAAATAGCAAACGATGGGCAGTGCTGTTGACTTGCATGAGTGTGCGTGCAGTACACATTGAAGTAATAGAATCTATGGATGCCTCAAGTTTCAGCAATGCTTTAAGACGATTCCTAGCCATCAGAGGACCAGTCAAGACACTAAGATCTGACTTTGGAACTAATTTTGTTGGAGCCTGTCGAGAGTTACAACTCAACTCTAGGCCAATCCAAGACCTTTTAGCTGAAAAAAGCTGTACATGGATTTTCAATCCTCCTCATTCCTCCCACATGGGTGGCTCATGGGAGAAGAATGATAGGCATCACATGTAAAATATTGGACTCTATGCTTATGGACTTGAATTCAACATTACTTACCCACGAGATTTTAACCACTTCTCTGGCAGAAGCATCTGCCATAATCAATTCAAGACCACTTGTTCCAGTGTCTAAAGATTCACAGACCCCAACTATCCTTACCCCAGCTACTCTTCTTACCCAGAAGCTTGGGTCAGTTTCTGTTCCACCTGGAAACTTTAAAGCAGGAAATCTGTGCTATGACCAAAGGAAGCGAGTACAACACCTCCCCAACTGCTTCTGGAATCGTTGGAAGATGGAGTATCTTTCTACTCTGCAAGGACGCAGGAAATGGCAACACCTGAACCCTAACATACGAGTTGGAGATCTTGTTCTGCTTAAGGACCAGCAAGCTGAAAGAATCGAATGGCCCATGGGACTTATTGTAAAGAGCGTTCCTAGTGATGACGGTAAGGTACGCAAGGTGGAGGTTAAGGTTTCAAGACAAGGGACTGTAAAGACTTTCATCAGACCTATCACTACGGAACTTATTCTGCTGTTGCCCTTTGGAGAATGAACTTGTTTGCATACGCTGCTGGATCCTACCTGTGACTTCAAGAAGAAAGTGTCTTGAACTTTAATTGACATAACTTTGAAGCCTTAAATTGAGAGTTATTGTTATTGCATCATATGCATGTTCTTTTTATGTTTTTCAGGTCTTCAAGACATCAAAGCAAATTACACTGTTATTTGCAGTTGCATAACTACCGTTCTGAGGTATATAGTGACATTTGGTTATAAAAAGTAAAAATTCGCGCTAGGTGCAAAGTGATTTAAAAAATAATAATATAGTGACATTTACCATGCCAGACGGGGAGTGTGCCGCCCTAATGGGGCATAGAATTTATTTATATATATATATATATATATATACACACACACACACACACACACACACACACACACACACACACACACACACACACACACACGTGTGTGTGTGTTTCCCTGAACCATTTTTCTATGGACATTTGTATTTAGTTCACATGCTGCCATCTAGTGACCTTTTATGGTAATGCAAGTGTTTTACATGTCCTTCTCTGATGTATGACACACTTCCTTTTATATGTAATGCTCCACCCTTTCTTCCTGGGATTGTACTTCCTGTGTAATGGAGGCAGCTACAGGCCACATGTAGCAGGGCACATGTATTCTGCATGGTAAGCTACAGACAGTATCATCTTTTGATCGCATAAGTACCACAACCTATTCACCTGTTGTATCCTGTCATCTGCTGTAACCCGATGTTCGGAATAAAAGCACCTCTGCAAAAAGAATCGGTACTTGGTGGGTTCAAGCTATCTGATGAGGATTGTCCTCAGTGATTATAGCTGCTTATACAGGCCAGGCATAGAGTTCTCACAAGGGATAAATCGTTTCACAACAATCAGAGTCAGAATAATTAGGATCTGTACATTATCTGCATTGTTACCATTGATGTCATTTTTATTCTATATTCAGAGTGGAAACCTGAGAGATTCTAAAGTTGAAGTTAAAGAAGAGATAAAAGCGGAGGATGGTGATGATGGGGTGATGGGGGAGTCAGAGTCTTCAAAAGAACACAAAGATCTGCACCAGGACACCATGGAGGAGTCATCCAGCTACAGAAACCCACCAGAGAGATGTCACCGTCCTCTGTATTCCTGGGATTCCACACAGGAAGGTCACACCATCCCTCACCATCATCAGGTAGATGATTGATAATTATTAGTAGTTCTGATTTATACACAGCATGTTTGTTGCAATGATTATCTTATTTTATATTCAGAGTGGAAACCTTGGGGATTATAATATTATTGTTAAAGAAGAGTATAAAGAGGAGGATGAGGAGTATGGAGTGATGGAGGAGTTATCAGAAGGACACAAGGATATGATGGAGACACCTAATACCAGGAACCCACCAGAGAGATGTCCCCGTCCTCTGTATTCCCGGGATTCCACACAGGAAGGTCACACCATCCCTCACTGTTACAAGGTTGGTGGGACTGAGCATCTAGAACATAGACTTGTGGAGATGATGTGAGGATTTTATGTATGCAAGCTTATAGTTTACAGATGATATTTTCTCACATTTTCATGATTTAGAGTGGAGATCCAATCAATATTGAATTTGAGTTTAAATCAGAAGAAGAGAGGTATGTGAGGGATGATCAGCAGTCTATGGAGGAGGATGGAATTATGAGGACATTTATAGAGGAGGACACTCCTACAGGGATCAGCACAGGTGGGTCATTAACACTGAATACATTCCTTCACCCATACTGCTCACTGATTGGTCCAGAGTAAGGCAAGGACTGAGTGTTATCAGCCTGTAATACCCTGGTCACTTTCCTGAGCTGTGTTCTCCATCAGTCAGGATTAGTCCAGTCTTCATCTTTTTTTTTTATTTTTTTTAACAAAGTAAACTTTATTCAAAGTCAATAGTCGCATGTCAGTTCACAACTTATTGCATAATAAACAAAAATGCACAAGTATTAGTAGTGTACATTACATATATACATTCTGCCTACAGTCATATCCTATATAGCGAGGAACAAAATAAAAGAGAACAAGGATAACAGATCTAGCCAGGAGAATATTCTCACCCGGACCTGTGAGTCTTGCATAAACTTGGGGGGGGGGGGAGGCAAGGAAGGAGAAGGGAAGAAAGGGCAGGAGATCACCGAAGGGGGTAAGAAGGGGGGGGTCCAGTCTTCATCTTGGTTGTTCTCTCACAATCCTCACTCTCTGACCTCTGGTGGGGCTCAGCCCCGCTGTTATTCATGACTAAATCATGGACTAAATAAGGAAGTGCAGTACTTCTTGTGTTGGGAAGATGACAATGAGTGATAGAGGGGGTGGGGACACTCGTCCTATAATCCCCTCATCACTGTCACTCCTATAAAAGACAGTTCTCGTTGTTTCCTCACTCTCTGACTAAGGTCCATGAATAAAGAAATGATCTGGTAGGAGATCAGAGGACCCATTTACTAGTTACCTTGAGGGGGGAATTGTAAGATCCTCAGAGACAAAGCTGCCTGATGTGGGCGGAGTCCTGGTTTAGGGGAACCAATCTGCTCATGTCTAGTAATCATCTTTTTATTTCTATTTTAGTAGATGGACGGGAGATGAGGAAAACCTCAGAGGATTGTCTCACTTTGTCTCCAGACTGTAAAGTAGAAGATGAGGACATCACACAGTATAGTCCAGGAGAAAACCCGACTACCTCAAATGTCCATCCGGCACCACACAGTGTAGATGGACCATCATACTCCTCTTATCCTGAGGAACCTCAGACTGTGCGGGACGGTGCCGGACCATCGTATTCCTCTTATCCTGAGGAACCTCAGACTGTGCGGGACGGTGCCGGACCATCGTATTCCTCTTATCCTGAGAAACCTCAGACTGTGCGGGACGGTGCCGGACCATCGTATTCCTCTTATCCTGAGGAACCTCAGACTGTGCGGGACGGTGCCGGACCATCGTATTCCTCTTATCCTGAGGAACCTCAGACTGTGCGGGACGGTGCCGGACCATCGTATTCCTCTTATCCTGAGGAACCTCAGACTGTGAGGGACGGCACCGTCCTTCCAACAGATAAGAAGAGGTTTTCCTGCACTGAGTGCGGGAAGTGTTTCAGTTCTAAATTCAATCTTAATGTTCATATAAAATCTCACACGGGAGAGAAGGCGTATTCCTGTCCTGAGTGCCGGAAATGTTTTGTACAAAAATCACATCTTGTCACACATCAAAGGCTTCACACAGGGGAAAAACCATATTCCTGTTCTGAGTGCGGGAAATGTTTTTCGGACAAGTCCTTTTATCACACACATCAAAGACTGCACAAAGGTGAGAAGCCGTATTCTTGTCCTGAGTGCGGGAAATGTTTTGTATTAAAATCCAAACTTGTCACACATCAGAGGTCCCACACGGGGGAGAAGCCGTATTCCTGTCCTGAGTGCGGGAAATATTTTTCAGATAAGTCCAATCTTTACAGACATCAGAGATCTCACGTGGACGAAAAGCTGTATTCCTGTCCTGAGTGCGGGAAATGTTTTTCACAAAAGTCTAGCCTTTACAGACATCAGAGATCTCAACATAGACAAGAAGCCACTTGCCTGTCCTGAGTGAGGGAATTTAAAGTTAGTCACCAAAGTCTTGTCTTCCTGTACATCAGGGATCCCACACAACCCTCGAGGTGTATTAGTGCCTTGAGTGCGGGAAATGTTTTCTATATGAATGTTGCTGGACATCACAGCTCTCATGTGGGGGAGAAGCACACCCTGATATACACCTCAGATATACTCCATGGCTGATCTTCATCATGTAAGAAACAGTTCATAAGGAGATCAGAGATCACTAAAGACATGGATGAAGTGTTGTACCGTGTTGGCCATTGATAGCAGGAGAAAAATAAAAATTGAGTCATTACCTTGCATTGGCTGAGTACATTTTGTGGTGTAAGCTTTTGAAACCATTTAGAGGTATTCAGGTGTATTTATAAAAAAATGTTGAATGAATGTGAGCAGCATTCGCCCAGCTGTGATGAATATTGGCCATATTTTATTTCATACACTGATTTTCTTTGCTCCATCCGATGGCCATAATGCAGTATTTAGGGATGAGCCGAACACCCACCGGTTCGGTTCGCACCAGAACTTGCGAACAGGCAAAAAGATTTGTGTGAACACTGTTAAAGTCTATGGGACACGAACATGAAAAATCAAAAGTGTTAATTTTAAAGGTTTATATGCATGGTATTGTCATAAAAGTGAATGGGGACCCGGGTCCTGCCCCAGGGGACATGTATCAATGCAAAAAAGTAATATCATGCCTGGGGGTTCTCCTTAGTGTGCCTGTATAGTAGCGCAACTTTCCCGTGTTTATAATAATACCACAGCAAAATGACAATCCTAATGGAAAAAGTGTAATTTAAAACTGCTCGTGGCTGTAATGTATTTTCAGGTGTCAGCAATATAAATAAAACACATTAAAAAAAACGGCATGGGTTCCCCCCTCGTCCATTACCAGGCCCTCTGGGTCTGGTATGAATATTAAGGGGAACCCTGCACCAAAATGAAAAAAAAAATTGTGTGGGGTTCCCCCCAAAATCCTTACCAGGTCCTTCAGGTCTGGTATGAATTTTAAGGGGAACCCCTAACCAAAAATGTAAAAAAATGGAGATTCATCTTCGATCACAGCGTCTGACGACCCGAGAAAAAAACAAACGGAAAGACTCCGCCTCGATGGGAGTCTCCTGCATACTGCAGCCTTTTTGCACTGATGGCTGAGGGTGGGGTCAGCTGGTGATGTAATCGGGTGACCCGCCCCCTTCTGATGTCATGTGACATCAATGCAAAAAGCCTGCAGTCAGCGGGAGCCTCCCATCGAAGTGTTTTTTTCATAGTCCGTCGGCGATGTGATCGAAGATGGATGGACATCACGGGACATTTTTTATTTTTATTTTTTTAATAGGATTTGTCCCAAAATGTCTCCTGTCACTTTTTTTTTTTTTTGGTGAATGTGTAGGGGTACAATGTACACGATACCCATTCACATAGTGGGGTCAGGATCTGGAGCCACCTTGTTAAAGGGGGCTTCCAGATTGCAATAAGCCCCCTGCCCACAGACCCCCACGACCACCAGGCAAGGGTTATGGGGAAGAGGCCATTGTCCCCATAGTGCCCGCTGTCATACCCCCACAATCCTCTCCTGTACATACTGCCCACTATCATACACTTCTCTCCTGTACATATTGCCCACTGTCATACCCTCCACACTTCTCTCCTGTACATATTGCCTGCTGTCATACCCTCCACACTCCTCTCCTGTACATGCTGCCCACTATCTTACCCTCCACACTCGTCTCCTGTACATACTGCTCAGTATCATACCCTCCACACTGCTCTGCTGTACATACTTCCCACTTTCATAAACTCCTACTATACATAGTGCCGGCTGTCATACCCTCCACACTCTTCTCCTGTGCACACTGCCCACTCTTATACCATCCATACTCCTCTCCTGTACATACTGCCCACTGTCATACCCTGCACACTCCTCTCCTGTACATACTGCCCACTGACCTGCCCCCCACACTCCTCCCATGTACATAGTGCCCACTGTTAACTCTCCACACTCCTCTGCTGTGCATACTGCCCACTGTCATACACTGTCACATTCCTCTCCCTCACCTGCACACACTTCCCACTTTTATACCATCCATACTCCTCCCCTATGCCTCTTACCCACAAAAACAGTTCTTTTAAATTATATTGACTATCCTCACTGTTACTAGCTCTAGAATGGACACACTTTTGTTGGCTCAACTAAAAGAAATCTCAGTCCTCATATTTGTTCTGCCCATTATCAGTACTCATTTAATTTTTGTGATTACTATTGTGATGTATGGAGGAACATCAGGATCTCAGCTACTCTAAATATACCACTGGTAAAAAAAAGTGTCCCTGAAATATTTTTGAAATATTGGCAACTATGCACTTGGGCACTGCCCAAGGGCCACCAGGTCATTGGGGGGGGGGGGGGGGCCCATGAGAGGCTCCTGGGATCCTGTGATATTAAAGCAGTAATAAACTTCCCTAACATTACTACTTTTTACAGGCGCTGAGGTAGGTTATGCCATAATGTACAAGTATGCACAGCATATTAGCACATTAGGGTAAACAGCCTGCTATCTCTCCACATAGTGGTGAGCAGACTCAACGCTGTGCTGATGGCGGGGGGGACCCCGGCTGCCAGTAGAGGCAGCTCCTTAATTAGGAAAACTAGGCTAATTAGAGACCGCCTAATTGGAGAGCCGCCTCTGACTCACCTGTACATACTACTCTCTGTCATACACCCTTCCTCTCCTGCATACACGTTTGAAATTCAGGGTGCACACCCTAATGTAATAGGCTGCACACACCTATGCGGCTGGGCCTGTCACTCAGCCACAGACAGAAGACAGAGCATGTTAGTGGGATTAGGGTGTGGCGGCTTCACAGAGGAGATCACATATACTGATCTTATAAACAAGGTAATGTTTTTAGCGGTACCCCCGTAGGAGCTGCTGGTTTAGATTTGGGTCTGCACGTTGCCTTACTGTTCCAAATGTTCGGCTCAGGGGTTCTCCGGAAGAAATTTCTGCAGCAACACAAAGTCTCTTTCAAGGGTTTTATTGAATAAACTCTCCAATAGAGGGGATTGAAGGGATGGGGAGGACTCAGGTACCTTAATTGCGGATCACGGAAATTTCCTAGGTCCAGAGGAGCAACTGTCTCCACGCTGGACTCAGCAACCACCGGATAGGCCCACTCTCACCGGCCTAGCAACCGGCGCGAAGCTCGATCAAAGATAGTCTCTGCCACAGACTGGGTATTGGCATTTTCTCAATAGTCTCTGCCACAGACTTGTATAACCCCTCACTGGGTTAGCTCCCTCAGAAAGAACACAGCTCTTAGTGCCAGGATCTTTCAGCTGCTCCGGCAGCACTGTGAGGATATATTTTTTTGGGGTCCAGGTACATCCTCCAATTGAGTCCTCAATTGCTCGGTCCCTTCCATCAGGCAAGGCGACACAGGATCGTCCCTGGATCAGCAGGCCCCAGTAACTCCTGGGCCCACATCTCGGTTGCGAGGCCTCTGGCCAACGTGGCCCCAAGGCGGGAACTGCCAACACATCCCTGAGGCTAGGAGGGCCCTCAGGTGAGGATCGAAGAACGAACTCCACAAAATGACGTCTGTCCCTTAAGTACCCTCTCCCAGCATGCACAGCGGGTTCACCACGCCCCCTGGGCCGCTTCTGGAAAATAGGTACCCAATACGTCCAGTCTGATGCCTTTCCAACCCTGACCGACAGCAACACCCACCGCTGGGGGGGGGGGGGAGGGGAATCATGCAACCAGCTGAATTGAAATGACGCCACAATTTGAATAAAATCTTTCTGGGCCAAACTAATGCCCAGACAACTATAATTTCAACATATACCGCCCACTCATTGGGAGCAGGGCGCTACACGTTTATTACCGGAGAAAGGGTAGTGGGAAGAATATTTGCAGCAGTAAGGCAAGTAGTTTCACTCCAAGCATGGAGGCACAGATACACAGCGCAGTCACTTCTGATGCAAGCGGTAGTTGTATTCGTCAGCACTATAGGCATTTCCCACTGACTGGCACAGTATAAACCCAAGCCACAATGCGTATCTGTAGAGGCTGAGATTCACAACACGTTACCCGGTAACAACGGTATTCTTTAGCGGAGAGATATAGGCGTCTGATGCACTTTTTCCACCCTTACCGCTAGGACACCGGTTTGACTATCCGCCACGGGGAGTCTTTCATCCGACCAAGATTGCCGATACCGGACTCCGTAGGAACACTGAGCTATCCCTTACAGGCCGGAACACTCACCCTATCTTCTCCTAACTCTCCCTCACAAGTGGGGTTTGTGACCCTGTCTATACACACATGTCTCTCCCTAAAACGTGGCTGGGCTTCCCTATATAAGGTACCCACCCCAAAATGGCCGACCAAATCTCCAGAGATTTCCTGTCCTACCAGAACACCAGGCTTCTCCAAAATGTGCTGGAGACAATTATAGAGGCCAAACAGCTCTGAACATATATACACATAAGCATATCAAATTGGCTGAAAAGTAGTATATACACTTGCTAACCCACTTCCTCTTGCAGCCAGCTAGGCTGCCCCGCACTACAGCTGCCTACAAGCAGCCCAAGTGGCCAAATGGAGTACAGTTGCGACGGTCACTCAGGCTGCTCTGCCGTCTGTGGCTGAGTGACAGGCGTATGTGATGACGTCCTCGCCAGGGAAGACCAGTCTGTGTGAGGAGGAGGGGGACTGTAACAAAGTCCCGCCTCCTAGATCGATGGAACACGGATCCAATAATACATTAAATCAGTGTAACGTGTATCACAGAAGTCGGGAATTTCATGTGCGCATGTGCTGATGACATCGGCACATGCAGGAGACAGGGGATATCTCCTAAACCGTGCAGGTTTAGGAAATATCCTGGGTAGCTACAGGTAGGCCTTATTATGGATCCGGGGGGGGGCAACGGGGCAATTGTCCCCTCCGAGAATGCAGGTGAGAGTGGGCAGCTCCGGGGGTGACTCTGCGATTCTGCGGGCGGACCATTCCGCGAGTGGGCGGCTCCGCGATTCCGCGGGCGGGCCGGCCGTTCCACGAGTCCGCGGGTGTGCGGCTCCGCGGGCGAAATAGCGGGCGCTCGGTTGGTGAGTGGGCGGCTCGGTGTGTGAGCGCTGCTGGCCAATCAGGGAGCCAGCAGGCACTGGAGCAGAGAGATGACATCATCTCCCGGCGCCCACCCTGCATCCTTGCAGTTCTGCCCTCACTGTGCAGGCAGCCGTGGGCAGCAGAGAGATTACAACATCTCTCTGCTGCCTGACTTTGGGACAGAGCACCTTAGCAGGAAAGTGACACAGCAGGTGACAATCTGCAACGTGTGACAAGTGACAATCCGCATCTGGTGGCAGGTGACATGGCAAGTGACAATCCGCATCTGGTGGCAGGTGACGTGACAATCCGCATCTAGTGGTAGGTGACGTGGCAAGTGACAATCCGCAATGTGTGGCAGGTGATGTAGCAAGTGACAATCCGCAATGTGTGGCGGGCGACATGGCAAGTGACAATCCGTGACTTGGCAAGTGACAATCCGTGACGTGGCAAGTGACAATCCGCAACGTGTGGCAGGTGACGTGGCAAGTAACAATCCACATTTGGTGGCAGGCGACTTGGCAAGTGACACACTCGGGGCTCCCACTGATTCAGCATTATGGTGAGTTGAACTATTTATTTTTATATTTGTAGCGGGGTCTCCTTTAAGGCCCCAGGACTACGTTACCCAGAACCCCATTCAGCCACAGGGCGGAAGTTTTCACCGCAAAGACTCATGGGGGAGGTTACTTAAGTGAGAGGCGAGGCGGAACTCGCTCTCTTGGGACGCCGCGCTTCAAGCAACAAGTCATCCTATGCGGATCGGCAGCGGAGCAAGGCCTGAAGCCTGAGGCCTTGCTTGAAGTCCGAAGAGCCTTCCACCATCCTGCGGAGCCTGGGTGGATCCTGACCCGTCGTGATAGGACGCCAGTTGGATCGGGGACCCGATCGGAGCAGACGCTGTGTGCGACACACATGCGGTGGAAGTCCCAGGCTGGGATCGCGCCTGGAGTGGTGAGCGGGCACCTGCCCATATCAATAGACTGAGTTGTGTTCAGGCCTGTAGACTGCCTAGGCCCACTGTTCGCGGTCAAGTAAGATTGCCGGGGGTTGGCGGTACTGTATGCAGGGCCCGAAATTAAACCAGCGGCTCTCTTAACTGGGGGTAGCGCTACACGCGTGTAGCGCTACCCCCAGTTAACAGAGCCGCTGGTTTAATTTCCTAGCGCTACCCCCAGTTTAGAGAGCCGCTGGTTTAATTTCGGGCCCTGCATACAGTACCGCCAACCCCCGGCAATCTTACTCGACCCACTCTGGCACAGTTAGTCTAGGGTTAAACTCCTATCACTCTCAGGTGTATTGTATTTAATAATCTCTAAGCAGTTCAGACAACACGCTGAGGCAAGAATATAAATATATATATCAGCTTTACTGGTAACGAATGAGTCAAAGTATAACATGCAACATACACATGGGCCTGCAGAGCCCTGCATCAATCAATGTACTAGGTGCAGCACAATAATATGGCGCCGCGCAGTATCCACCACGCGGAGCTATTATGGCGTGCGCGCCCCTATGGCGCAGTAACACAAACTTTCTATCTCCCCACCTAAGTCAGGCCTGACATGGGATGGAACTGAGTCTCTCTTCCCTAAGGAAAGAAGGTTTCTTCACCGGCCAGCTTTCGCTGGTGCACTTAGAGAAATGACCATTTGTAATCCACATTGGATGGTAACTTGTGATAACAAGGCAAAATGGGGGGGGTAGGCACTTCAACTCTGTCCCGCTACCTGATCCCCCAAGAAACACTGGTGAGCGAACAGTGGGCCTAGGCAGTCTACAGGCCTGAACACAACTCAGTCTATTGATATGGGCAGGTGCCCGCTCACCACTCCTGGCGCGATCCCAGCCTGGGACTTCCACCGCATGTGTGTCGCACACAGCGTCTGCTCCGATCGGGTCCCCGATCCAATTGGCGTCCTATCACGACGGGTCAGGATCCACCCAGGCTCCGCAGGATGGTGGAAGGCTCTTCGGACTTCAAGCAAGGCCTCAGGCTTCAGGCCTTGCTCCGCTGCCGATCCGCATAGGATGACTTGTTGCTTGAAGCGCGACGTCCCAAGAGAGCGAGTTCCGCCTCGCCTCTCACTTAAGTAACCTCCCCCATGAGTCTTTGCGGTGAAAACTTCCGCCCTGTGGCTGAATGGGGTTCTTGGTAGAGTAGTCCTGGGGACTTAAAGGAGACCCCGCTACACACTCCCCCCACTTGAACTCTTTGGTCCCCAAAGATAACATAACTTTAAACTACATATTTAACAGCATCCATCAATTCTCCATATGATGTTGGCAGAGGAAATTCCCACCAGAAACGAGGCAGTGAACTCCTCTGCCCACAGGACACATTAACAACAGTATCCTGTCTAACTGTGCCAGAGAGTGAGCTGGGGTTGCCCCCCACCAAATGAACAGTGGGAGGGTCAGGGTCTTCCATACTCCTTCTGGCAGTGAATACAGTATCTTCCGCGCTCTTCCCCATCTGTGGGTAGGTTAATCTCCTGGGAGGTTTTATCGCCCTCCGCTTCCTCTGTCTTGGGCTTTGTGTGGGAACAGATTCTTCTTCTGTAACTAACTCGGGGCTTCCTTCTAATTCGGGAGCATCTGGCTCCGGAGCAGGAAGATACATGGCTTCCCTTAAGTCCTCCTCGGGGGATGGTTCACTGGCACTCTCCCAAGCATCTGACCAGTGACTAGACGGAATGAACTCCGTAGCTTCTGCATTCAGTGTCTGATCCTCGGTATCTTCGTCAGGTGGAAGATCAATAGCAGAAGTCGTTGGGCCCTGGGAAGGCCAAAGCCAGCCAATTTCCTCTCCCTCATCTTCACTCATTTCTGAATCTTCTGTATCCTCCATCCAAGGGATCTGAGACCGAGTGTTGGGTCTAGGGGTGTTCAGAATGGACATGGGTTCAGGGGAATCCATCCTAGGAGGCAACCGAACCGCTTCAGCTAGCGGAAGTAGGTGGTTCCGATGCCAAGTCTTCAAGGGCCCCAACTTCCCCTCGGGTTTAAGTCTGTAAACGGGTAGGCCCGGTAATTTTTTACAAATGACATAAGGTTCTGGTCTCCATCTATCTGCAAGCTTATGTTTCTCAGGGACCCCCAAGTTCCGCAACAACACTCTGTCTCCTGGCTGTAGGTCTTGGATCCTAACCTTTAGGTCGAAATTCCTCTTGTTGCGGGCCCCTCTCTGTTCCGAGGCCGCCTGAGCTTGCTCATAGGCCATTTTCAAATTGTGTCTAAGTCTATCTACATATCCCTTGTGGGAAGCAGCAGAACAATGATCTATGGAAGTGCCGTAGGCCAGATCCACCGGCAATCTTGCTTCTCTCCCGAACATTAGTCGGTAAGGTGAATATCCTGTAGCATCGCTGACAGTGCTGTTGTAAGCATGCACAAGGGCCGCTATGTGATTACTCCAATGTTGCTTCTTTTCGCCACTTAAAGTTCCTAGCATGTTGAGCAGGGTTCTATTGAACCTTTCCGGCTGAGCATCACCTTGTGGATGATAAGGAGTAGTCCTGGTTTTCTTAATCCCTAAGGCATCTAGGAGTTTTCGTATCAGCTTACTCTCGAAATCCCTTCCCTGATCTGAATGGAGTCTTTGTGGCAGTCCATAATGGATAAAGTACTTTTCCATGAGTATTTTGGCCACAGTAGAGGCCTTCTGGTCTTTGGTTGGAAAAGCCTGTGCATACCGGGTGAAATGGTCGGTTACTACCAGAACATTTCCTAGTCCCTTCAGGTCGGGTTCGAGGCAGAGGAAATCAATGCACACCAGGTCAAGCGGGCCTTCACTTTGTAAATGGCCCATTGGGGCAGCTTGATGGGGCAAAGTCTTTCTCTGTATGCATCGTGCACAGGAATGGCAGTATTCCTCAACTTCAGCCCTCATGCAGGGCCAATAGAAATGGTCTCTAACAAGTTGGAAAGTCCTTTCCGCTCCCAGGTGACCATGGTTGTCATGTAAGGCAATCATGACCGTCTCCCTGTGTTTCTCCGGCAGGAACAACTGCCACTTATCTTCTTGGTCATCAGAGGGGCCCCTTCGGTAGACCACTCCCTGATGCACCTGTAGCCTGCCCCACTCTTTCTTCAACAGGCGAGCTTCCTTCGAGGGTGACGTAGGAGTATGTTTGGGTTCTGATTCTCTAAGGCTTCTAAGACCAATCTCCCCATAGGGTCTTCCAATTGGTCAGATCTCAACTCCTTTTTGGTCAGTCTGGGTAAGTTGTCTTCTCTCAGTAAGGTTGCTCCACAGTACTGCTTGGGGACTCCTACGATAGTGACCCCTATCTCTTCTGCTCTTGAGCCTCCCCTGGCTTGGAGTTCAGCCCCTTGGCAAAGGGCCCGCACCCCGTCAGGTGCCACTTGGGTCCAGTCTTCAATACTGTGGGTGGGGACATGAGACCTTCTGGACAGGGCGCCCGCATCTCGGTTTCCCGCCCCAGGTCTATATTTTAAGCTGAAGTTGAAGGCAGACAATGCCCTCAGCCATCTATGTCCTGTGGCGTCCAGCTTCGCTGTGGTAAACAGGTAGGTAAGGGGGTTGTTATCCATTTTGACAGTGAAGTCTGCCCCATATAGGTAATCTCGAAGTTTGTCTACTACGGCCCACTTGAGGGCCAGGAACTCCAACTTATGGGTGGGATAGTTCTTTTCGGAGGGGGTCAGACTTCTGCTCACATACACAACAGGCCTCTGCTGCCCTTCATGCTCCTGGTAGAGCACTCCCCCCAGACCATCATGGCTGGCATCCACATGGAGTTCGTAAGGCTTCCTTGGGTCTGCATAGGCCAGAACAGGGGCGGTGGTCAAGCTCTTTTTCAGCATCTGGAAGGCATCTTCACACTTCTCACTCCACTGATCCTTGACTGACTCCCCCGGCTTCCTGGGGCCCGAGTCATCCTCTTCCCCCTCCATCTTCAGCAACTCATTCAAAGGTCTCGCTATTCGAGCAAACCCTTCCACGAACCTCCTGTAATAGGAACAGAATCCTAGGAAGGACCTGAGTTCTGTTACAGTGGTAGGTCTTGGCCAGGAGGTGACAGCCTCCAGTTTTTCAGGGTCTGTGGACACCCCATTTTCGGACACTATGTGTCCCAGATAGTTGACTGAAGACTGGTAGAATTGGCATTTTTCAGGTGAGAGTTTGAGCCCTTCTTCACTCAGTCTCTTCAAGACCTTCTCCAGCCTTTCTTCATGTTCCTCCAAAGTTCTTCCAAAGACTATGATGTCATCCAAGTATACAAGGACCTCGATGGGGTTCATGTCTCCCACAGTCTTCTCCATGAGTCTTTGGAATGTGGCTGGAGCTCCAGACAGACCTTGAGGCATCCGGTTGAATTCAAAGAACCCCACTGGGGTTATGAAAGCCGTCTTTTCTTTGTCTTCTGGGTGCATCGGGATCTGATAATACCCACTCTTTAAGTCCATGACGCTGAACCACTTGGCTCCAGACAAGCTCTGCAAGGCATCATCTATCCTTGGAGTGGTATATTGATCCGGAGTGGTTCTCCTGTTGAGGGTCCTATAGTCAATACACAACCTTAGTGACCCGTTCTTCTTCCGGACCACTACTATGGGGGAGGCAGACGGACTTCTAGATTCTAGGATCACACCTGTTCGCTTGAGCTCAGCAAGCTGTTCCCTCAAATCTTCGAGGTCTGCCAATGAAACCCGCCTAACCCTTTCTCTGAAGGGCTTGTCTTCCTGGAGGCGGATTCGATGGGTGGCACTCCTAGCACACCCCACATCAAACTCATCATGTGAGAAGATCCTCTCCCACCGAGTCAACTGGTTCCGGGCTCTCTCTCTCCAAGCCCTGGGCAGGTTTTGATTCTCCATGGAAAGCTTCTCCCACACTGTACTTTCTCCATCTGTCTTCCCCACATCTGATGAAGCAACTGGTGTGGCTGGGCTCACCCGGCCCAATAACAGCCTGGCTGGGACTTCCATGGGACCACCCGTGGTGTTCCTGACACTCACAGGCACCTTACAGTGGGCCTTCTTCAGGGCCCTCACCGGGACCACTTCCGGGAATACCTCTAAGCCCGAAGGTTCTTCTTCCGGGTCGGGTTCCAACATCACAAAAGGGCCCGGCTGCTCCCAAGTGAGTTTCACTGTGGCCTTCAAGCAGGTTACTTCACCGGGTTGCAGCACTATCCCTTTTTTTCCGAGTCTCCAGACCTTCCCTACCCCCTCTTCTGGGGCCTTTTGCTCTAAGATCAGCCGTTGGAAGGCGGTCTTCAACATTGGGTGAATCTCCGCGACTGGGAGGTTCTTCCTTCTTGTTAGTGGGACCAAAAGTCTTCGGACCAGATCCGTGTTGGTTCCTATTATCAAGGAACTCCTGTTAGCTCCCGGCGGTCGGGGGCACACCACAGCCAAGGTGTCGAACACTTCCCCCTTCCCAGCTATGGATGGGTCAAACGTCAGTTTTATGGGTAGATAGCCATCATAAGGAAACTTCTCTGTTCCAATTCCCCATATCTCCAAGTCTTTAATCTTCTGGATGGGTAGGTGACTTAGGTGCCGGTCGTAGAAGTCTCGATACAACAGGGTCACCTGTGCCCCAGTATCCAACAGGGCTCTTGTGTAGACTCCTTCTACTTGAATGGACACAATTGGAGAGGGACCCACCAGTTTCTCTGGGTACTGCTTCGAAGGGGTCTCTTTCCTTGGGTCTTTGCATTTCCCTTTTTGACTTTCCTTCCTCCTTTTGTCTTTGGACCTAAGTCTCTCCTGGGCCTGGTATGCATTAATCTCTCTCCTCTGTATGGGTGTAACGACCCGCTGAGAGACATTATTGTGTTTCTTTGGAGTATGTTCCTTCTGAGGAACCCTTGGTTTCTTCTGTGGGGTCCTGGCCCCTTCTCTCATGTGCTTCTTATTCAGTGTGGAGTTCTTTGAAGATGGTGGGCACCCGGTTGACTCCTTCACCGGGGCCCACTGAAGTTTTCCGGCGGCTTGCGGTTGTTCATCTTTTTCTTTGGACTGGCACACGTTTTGGCGAGGTGGCCAGCCCCCCCACAATTGAAACAGATCACACCCCCCCAATCTTCCAGGGATGTGGGTGCTGCAGTATTTGGAAACAACTCCTTCCTTGGGCTATTTCTCTCAGGTGTCCTTGACTCCTTTTCCATCAGGGAGGTCAACATTCCCAACACTTGGGACATCTGCGACTTCAAGGTATCTACCTCTGCATCTCTTTCTAAGGTCATAGCCGTCCTGACCATCACTGGAGGGGGATTCACCATCTCAACTGGTTGGCTCCTCTTTTTCTCCTCCAGCATAGCTTCTTCCTCTCTGACTACACGGATTAAGTCAGGGTACTCCAGGCTCTTCCTGTCCTGTCTTGTACGTAGCGCCAATGCGATGGGATCCAGGGGTTGAGATCCTCTCATCACCTGCTGGACCCGGGCCTCATCCACCTTCTTCGGGTCAATCCCCTTCTTTAGGATCATCTTGTGCAGTATTTTATCTAGGCGCATCATGAATTCTGATAGCTTCTCCCCTGCCTTTTGGTAGCAGTGCTCCAGTTGGTAGGTAAGTTCAGTGATCTTCTCTGTTCCGCCGAACACACTCTGCAGAATGTCTAGATAGTCTTGCGCAACACAGTCTGTCTTGCTCATCTTGAGGTTGCGTACGGCCTCTAAAGCAGGCCCCTTCAAGCTCTCAGCAATTCTCTGCTTCTTTCTGTGGTCTGGGACTTCCCACTCCTCTAGAGCCTGAGTTGCACCGTCTAACCACTCCTCAAATCCTTCTTCGCCTGAAGGTACAGGTTTCCTTCCTGAAAACATTCTGAGTTTCCGGTATCCTGACATTTGATAATCTGCAGGGTCTTTCTTGCATTGCGCTATGATTTCCCCTAGAACCGCGCATAATTCTGTGCTGAGGGTGGCCTGCGGCGACCCGGGACTCTCTTCTTTCTTTACATCTTTTAGGTTGGGTGGAGTGCATATTAACTTATAAGTTTGTTTATCTGCCGTTTCAATGCTTGGCTTCTTGAAGTCTTCTGGGACTCCATCCTTCCATTTTATCAGTACATATGTCAGGGGAGGTTCTGATCTGACATCCACTATCCATGCCTTCTGTTGTGGGGACAGTGACATCACTAACTGTTTCACTGCATCTTCTTGCCAGATCCCTGGGAGTTCTATGATCACTGCCCCATTTGGATCTGTGTTGACTGCTGCGCACCACTTCACTACTTCTAGTGGGTCCATGCTGGTACTTTTTGGCTGCTATTTGCTGCAACAGTATCCCGGACTCGAGAGCCCCCACGTGTAGCGCTACCCCCAGTTAAGAGAGCTGCTGGTTTAATTTCGGGCCCTGCATACAGTACCGCCAACCCCCGGCAATCTTACTCGACCCACTCTGGCACAGTTAGTCTAGGGTTAAACTCCTATCACTCTCAAGTGTATTGTATTTAATAATCTCTAAGCAGTTCAGACAACATGCTGAGGCAAGAATATAAATATATATATATCAGCTTTACTGGTAACGAATGAGTCAAAGTATAACATGCAACATACACATGGGCCTGCAGAGCCCTGCATCAATCAATGTACTAGGTGCAGCACAATAATATGGCGCCGTGCAGTATCCACCACGCGGAGCTATTATGGCGTGCGCGCCCCTATGGCGCAGTAACACAAACTTTCTATCTCCCCACCTAAGTCAGGCCTGACATGGGATGGAACTGAGTCTCTCTTCCCTAAGGAAGGAAGGTTTCTTCACCGGCCAGCTTTCGTTGGTGCACTTAGAGAAATGACCATTTGTAATCCACATTGGATGGTAACTTGTGATAACAAGGCAAAATGGGGGGGGGGGGGGGTAGGCACTTCAACTCTGTCCCGCTACCGGATCCCCCAAGAAACACTGGTGAGAGAACAGTGGGCCTAGGCAGTCTACAGGCCTGAACACAACTCAGTCTATTGATATGGGCAGGTGCCCGCTCACCACTTCAGGCGCGATCCCAGCCTGGGACTTCCACCGCATGTGTGTCGCACACAGCGTCTGCTCCGATCGGGTCCCCGATCCAACTGGCGTCCTATCACGACGGGTCAGGATCCACCCAGGCTCCGCAGGATGGTGGAAGGCTCTTCGGACTTCAAGCAAGGCCTCAGGCTTCAGGCCTTGCTAAACTGCCGATCCGCATAGGATGACTTGTTGCTTGAAGCGCGGCGTCCCAAGAGAGCGAGTTCCGCCTCGCCTCTCACTTAAGTAACCTCCCCCATGAGTCATTGCGGTGAAAACTTCCGCCCTGTGGCTGAATGGGGTTCTGGGTAACGTAGTCCTGGGGCCTTAAAGGAGACCCCGCTACATATTACAATGTAATAATAGAAATAATGCGCTTCAATCATCCTGAGACCATAATAACCATGGTGCAGTGATGATTGAAGCGCCAATACCAGCCATTTCCCCGATAAATTGCCCCCAAAAAAACATATTTTCTGGCAGTGCCCCTCCCAAGACTAGACTGCGGCCTTTTATAGTGTGGGGTGTGTACTAAATCCCCCTGAGCTATAATTGGCTACAGGCATCCTGCCTGTGGCCAATTATGGCTCTCCTCGCTGCCGGCGCTGTGATTGGCCAAGCATGCGGGGTCACAGTGCATGCTTGGCCAATCACAGCGCCTGGATTGCACTGTGATGGCGTAGTGCATTGTGGGGCGTTCGCGTCACTTGAATTTGGCGTGAACGGCCCAAATCGTTTGATCTTCGTTGAACGATCGAACAGCCGATATTCGAGTCGAACGTATGTTCGACTCGAACACCGAGCTCATCCCTAGTTTAAAACCACCTTGTAAATTTGGGTGGAACTCCGCTTTAATGATGAGCTTCAATATATAAATTTTTTGGTTTTGGGTTTCTTACCTCTTTATTACAGGTTAAAATCCAGTCATAACCAAATAGCTAATGTGTTTAGGCCTGTGTGGCCTTAGTTCTAGCTATTTAAAACATTCCATATACCACCATTATATAGTGTGGAAATGTAGATTAACCCCTTTAGGGTCAGAACATTTCCCCACTTACAGGGCCGGAACATTCTCCTCAATTTGAAGATGTGTAACCTTTCCCACCAATCACCTTCTCACCGCATCAGTCTATATACTAATAGATTATACGGCTTTTATTAGTGGTGGGGGGGGTGGGTTATTTAGGGGGGATTGCAATATGTATGTCTTTATTTTATAAGATTCAAATAGGAAGAAATAGAGAAAATGTATTTGTAGAAAATGTCCTGAAAACAAATGTCTCCATAATGATGTGATTAGTAAAATCTCCAGAGTACATGGAGATTACAGGAATATGATGTGACCTGGCAAAACCCAAAGACAATGTTCATCTTTCAGTTTAGGAGAGGTGGGATGCACCCAAGAGAAATTATTCTGTGTACAGAAACCTCATAGAGCACCCCACACCTCCTCCTCCCAATGTCCCCCCAACCAGAGTCAGAGAATCCTATGACATCACACTGACCTCACAGCTCCTCCCAATGTCCCTCCATCCAGAGTCAGAGAATCCTATGACATCACACTAGCCTCACAGATCCTCCCAATGTCCCTCCATCCAGAGTCAGAGAATCCTATGACATCACACTGACCTCACAGATCCTCCCAATGTCCCTACATCCAGAGTCAGAGAATCCTATGACATCACACTAGCCTCACAGCTCCTCCCAATGTCCCTCCATCCAGAGTCAGAGAATCCTATGACATCACACTAGCCTCACAGCTCCTCCCAATGTCCCTCCATCCAGAGTCAGAGAATCCTATGACATCACACTGACCTCACAGCTCCTCCCAATGTCCCTCCATCCAGAGTCAGAGAATCCTATGACATCACACTGACCTCACAGATCCTCCCAATGTCCCTCCATCCAGAGTCAGAGAATCCTATGACATCACACTAGCCTCACAGCTCCTCCTCCCAATGTCCCTCCATTTGGCTCTTTTTTTATTTATTTGATGGTCTTAAGATGTGGGTGGACTCTTTGCATCCTCACAAACAAGACAAGACTGTTGGTCCTGTGTTGTGTGTAATGATGCCAGAATTCATTTTATCTACATAGTGGGGGTGAAAATGGGGGAATTGGGGGGGAGGGGGAAACTTGGGACTTTAAATGAGGCAGTGACCGGGTAAGGTCGGTTGCCTCCATCCCTATCTAATTTGAAGAGCGACAAAGGTTGGGACTTTAAATGAAGCAGGCAGGTGTAGGTAATTAAATTTCTTGGAAATCAATGAAACGTTGCATGAAGGTAATCATGAGAACAAGGAAACCAATAATTCAATGGATATACATACAGCAATAACAATTGGCCACACACTGATAAAATTTCACAAATCACATGGTACAGGTGATCTTAAGGTAAAACATGTAGTGGGCATAAAAACATGGCATATAGTAGCTCTATGCATTTCGTGGATTCATCCACTCTTCAGGAGCATGCGCATGGAAAACTGAAAGCTGTTTTATAATGGTAATAGAGATATCTGTAAGGTCTGACCCTGTCACGGAAAAATTTAAATAAAATTGGGTAATTAGAGATAATATTGCCTAGGATAGACCCCCCAAAACCACTCTCAACAGTACTTACATTGTCTGTGTCTAAGCAGTAGCATGGTTCCATGTGGATGAGAAAACCCCCCCTATCCTAGGCAATATTATCTCTAATTACCCAATTTTATTTAAATTTTTCCGTGACAGGGTCAGACCTTACAGATATCTCTATTACCATTATACAACAGCTTTCAGTTTTCCATGCACATGCTCCTGAAGAGTGGATGAATCCACGAAATGCATAGAGCTACTATATGCCATGTTTTTATGCCCACTACATGTTTTACCTTAAGATCACCTGTACCATGTGATTTGTGAAATTTTATCAGTGTGTGGCCAATTGTTATTGCTGTATGTATATCCATTGAATTATTGGTTTCCTTGTTCTCATGATTACCTTCATGCAACGTTTCATTGATTTCCAATAAATTTAATTACCTACACCTGCCTGCTTCATTTAAAGTCCCAACCTGTGTCGCTCTTCAAACTACATAGTGGGGGTGCTGTGTGTTTAACTTATATCTCATTGGGGCTTTAATAAAATGGACGCCTGAATGGTGCGGTGAGGAGGATTCTGGGAATGTTGTTTGATTTTACTATTTGTGTTCAGATTTAGAGTTTTCCTCCTGTGAAGTCTGGAGATCATATGACCATCACATTGCCTCCACCTCCCTCCCTGATAGAATAGAGAAATACAAAGAAGATTCTAGAAGTCACCAGAGAGATGATGGAGGAGAGGTGAGCGGTGCCGGGAATTCTGGGACATTATCCAGTAACAGACAAGGGATGTGTCTGGATGGTGACTGTATCATTGTGTGTGTCAGGTTCCTATAAGGTGTCAGGATGTCACTGTCTATTTCTCCATGGAGGAGTGGGAGGATTTAGAAGGACACAAGGATCTCTACAAGGACGTCATGATGGACAATCAGCCGCCCCTCACATCACCGGGTAAGAGGAGACTTTATTGTAAAGGAGAGAGCAGTATGGAGGCTCCACCTAGATCCCCCATCATCTGATAAACACATAGAAACAATGTATTCAGTCAGTGTGTGTGTTTCCTACAGATGGATCCAGTAATGGGAACCCACCAGAGAGATGTCCCCGTCCTCTGTATTCCTGGGATTCCACACAGGAAGATCACACTATCCCTCACCATTATCAGGTAGATGATTGACAACTATTGGTAGTTAGGATTTATACAGAGCACGTTTGATTCAATGAATGTTTAATTATATTTTCAGAGTGGAAACCTTGGGGATTATAATATTGTTGTTAAAGAAGAGTATAAAGAGGAGGATGAGGAGTATGGAGTGATGGAGGAGATTTCAGAAGGACACAAGGATATGATGGAGCCACCTAATACCAGGAACCCACCAGAGAGATGTCCCCGTCCTCTGTATTCCCGGGATTCCACACAGGAAGATCACACCATCCCTCACTGTTACAAGGTTAGTGGGACGGAGCATCTAGAACATGGACTTGTGGTGACTTGGTGTCGTTTTTTATGTGATGTCACACGAATAAAGCCTATGTCTTAGAGATGTTATTTTTGATCATTCTCTTGGTTTAGGGTGAAGATCCGATAGATATAAAAGTTGAGTGTAAAGCAGAAGAAGAAGAGAGGTATGTGAGGGATGATCAGCAGTCTATGGAGAAGGATGGAATAACGGGGACATTTATAGAGGAGGACACTCCTACAGAGATCAGCACAGGTGGGTCATAAAAATGTTACTAAACCCACCACAGTAAAATCAGTCTGTATATGCAGTAAAGCATGGTTGTTATATCCACTGTGGAACCTAAGGGGTTAATACTCTGCATTGTGTAAAAAGGCTGTTTGATCCTTCTCTGATCCTCTCCTTCTTCCACAGTCCCCAATCCATCTGCTAAAAGCACAGAACCTTGGGGGCACTTTGCACATGCTCAGTTTGGTGTGTATTGGTGGAGATTTTGTTTTTTGGGAGAGTTCATGTGATTGGCACAGAGCCAATGAGCACTGTCCAGACAGAGGAGAATGAAAACTCCTCCTATAACCTTTAACCAGTACTCGGCCGGACACTGATAAAAGTTACAAGACTGCTATATACTGCTAAGGAAATAAGTATTTAGCAGTTTATATTTACTAAGATAATTGCATGTCCATGTTCTGTGTACTATGGGAGACCAAATATAGTGATTGCAGTGTCCTGGGGAGACCAGATTTAGTGAATGCAAGCTCCTGGGGAGACCAGATATAGTGACTGCAGGGTCCTGAGTAGAGTTAATATAGTGAATGCAGGCTCCTCAGGAGACCAGATATAGTGACTGCAGGCTCCTGGGGAGACCAGATATAGTGAATGCAGGCTTCTCGGGACACCAGATATAGTGACTGCAGGCTCCTGGGGAGACCAGATATAGTGAATGCAGGCTCCTGGGGTGACCAGATATAGTGAATGCAGGCTCCTCGGGAGACCAGATATAGAGAATGCATGCTCCTGGGGAGACCAGATATATAGAATGCAGGCTCCTGGGGAGACCAGATTTAGAGAATGCAGGCTCATGGGGAGAGCAAATATAGTGAATGCAGGCTCCTGGGGTGAGCAGATATAGTGACTTCAGGGTCCTGGGGAAATCAGATATAGTGACTGCAGGGTCCTGGGGAGAGCAGATATAGTGAATGCAGAGTGAGGGGCAGTGGTCACTACAGTGGGGGGTGATTTGAAGGGGGCAGAGGACACTGCCTTGCGGGGTACAGAAAACCACTATGGTGGGAGGGGGGACACTACGGGGGGGAGGTGTTGTGAAGGGGGCAGAGGACACTATGTTGGGGGGTACAGAACACTACTGTGGGGGGAGGGTGATGTGAAGGGGCAGAGGACACTACAGTGGGGGAGGGTGATTTGAAGGGAACAGAGGACACTACGGTGGGGGTGATGTGAAGGGGCAGAGAACAATTCAGTGGGGGGGGGGTGATGTGAAGGTGGCAGAGGACACTACTGTGGGGGGGTGATGTGAAGGGGGCAGAGGACACTACAGTGGGGGGAGGTGGGTTATGTGAAGGAGACAGATGACACTACAGTGGGGTGGGGGGGTGATGTGAAGGGGGCAGAGGACACTATAGTGGGGGGGGGTGATGTGAAGGGGCAGAGGACACTACAGTGGGGGGGTGATGTGAAGGGGGCAGAGTACACTACAGTGGGGGGTGATGTGAAGGGGACAGAAGACACTACAGCGGGGGGGGAGTGATGTGAAGGGGGCAGAGGACACTACAGTGGGGGAGTGATGTGAAGGGGGTGGGGGGTGATGTGAAGGGGGCAGAGGACACTACAGTGGGAGGGTGATGTGAAGGGGCAGAGGACACTATAGTGGGGGGGGTGATGTGAAGGGGCAGAGGACACTACAGTGGGGAGGTGATGTGAAGGGGACAGAAGACACTACAGTGGGGGGGAGTGATGTGAAGGGGGCAGAGGACACTACAGTGGGGGGGTGATGTGAAGGGGGCAGAGGACATTACAGCGGGGGGGGGGGGTAATGTGAAGGGGACAGAAGACACTACAGTGGAAGGGAGTGATGTGAATGGGGCAGAGGACACTTCAGTGGGGGAGTGATGTGAATGGGGTGGGGGTGATGTGAAGGGGGCAGAGGAGACTACAGTGGGAGGGTGATGTGAAGGGGGCAGAGGACACTATAGTGGGGGGGGGGGTGATGTGAAGGGGCAGAGGATACTACAGTGGGGGGGTGATGTGAAGGGGACAGAAGACACTACAGTGGGGGGGGGAGTGATGTGAAGGGGGCAGAGGACACTACAGTGGGGGAGTAATGTGAAGCTGGTGGGGGTGATGTGAAGGGGGCAGAGGACACTACAGTGGGGGGGGGTGATGTGAAGGGGCAGAGGACACTACAGGGGGGTGTTGTGAAGGGGGCAGAGGACACTACAGTGGGAGAGTGATGTGAAGCGGGTGGGGGGTGATGTGAAGGGGCAGAGGACACTACAGTGGGGGGGGAGGGTGTTGTGAAGGGGGCAGAGGACACTACAGTGGGGGGGTGATGTGAAGGGGCAGAGGACACTACAGTGGGGGATGATGTGAAGGGGGCAGAGGACACTATAGTGGGGGGGGGGTGATGTGAAAGGGGGCAGAGTACACTGCAGTGGGGGAGTGATGTGAAGGGGGTGGGGGGTGATGTGAAGGGGCAGAGGACACTACAGTGGGGGGGGGGTGATGTGAAGGGGCAGAGGACACTACAGGGGGGTGTTGTGAAGGGGGCAGAGGACACTACAGTGGGAGAGTGATGTGAAGCGGGTGGGGGGTGATGTGAAGGGGCAGAGGACACTACAGTGGGGGGGTGATGTGAAGGGGCAGAGGACACTACAGTGGGGGATGATGTGAAGGGGGCAGAGGACACTATAGTGGGGGGGGGTGATGTGAAAGGGGGCAGAGTACACTGCAGTGGGGGAGTGATGTGAAGGGGGTGGGGGGTGATGTGAAGGGGCAGAGGACACTACAGTGGGGGGGGGGTGATGTGAAGGGGGCAGAGGACACTACAGTGGGGGGGGGTGATGTGAAGGGGCAGAGGACACTACAGTGGGGGGGGGGGGTGATGTGAAGGGGGCAGAATATACTACAGTGGGGGAGTGATGTGAAGGGGACAGAAGACACTACAGTGGGGGGGAGTGATGTGAAGGGGGCAGAGGACACTACAGTGGGGGAGTGATGTGAAGGGGGTGGGGGGTTATGTGAAGGGGCAGAGGACACTACAGTGGGAGGGTGATGTGAAGGGGGCAGAGGACACTATAGTGGGGGGGGTGATGTGAAGGGGCAGAGGACACTACAGTGGGGGGGGGGTGATGTGAAGGGGGCAGAATACACTACAGTGGGGGAGTGATGTGAAGGGGACAGAAGACACTACAGTGGTGGGGAGTGATGTGAAGGGGGCAGAGGACACTACAGTGGGGGAGTGATGTGAAGGGGGTGGGGGGTTATGTGAAGGGGCAGAGGACACTACAGTGGGAGGGTGATGTGAAGGGGGCAGAGGACACTATAGTGGGGGGGGGTGATGTGAAGGGGCAGAGGACACTACAGTGAGGGGGGGGTGATGTGAAGGGGGCAGAATACACTACAGTGGGGGAGTGATGTGAAGGGGGCAGAGGACACTACAGTGGGGGAGTGATGTGAAGGGGGTGGGGGGGTGATGTGAATGGTCAGAGGACACTACAGTGGGGGGGGTGATGTGAAGGGGGCAGAGGACACTATAGTGGGGGGGCACCCCAAGTATGAAAGGGGTTAACGCCGTTTAGGATATTCCCTCTCCTGAACACACGTCCGCTACCGACACTCCACAGTCAGGCGACCGCTTCCCATAGGAATAATTCTTACAGAGATACGAGACAAACGTTCTGTATGAAGTTTCCAGCTGGTCTGAACACTTTATTGAGAAAAGACAGGCCCTTTTATACACTAAAGAATACTGTAGTCCAAATGGACAACTCCACCCACAACATCACACAATGGTTATATAACAAGCTCCCAATACACATCTGACATCTTAGCAGACAACAGGTGAGTTCATTAGCTAATCCCTTTACATCTTAAATGACTATGCATAACCTTTATGTTCCCCAGACTGTCTGTCTGCTATTTTACAATACACACAAGTACAGAGTTAATTATCACAATGAAAGATCCTCAGAAGCCATCCTAGGTTCATTTACATCACAACAGGCAGGTGGCACATCAGCATCTCTCAATTAACTTGTTGAGTTCAGGATCAACAAACAGTAACTAGTTATTTACAGATATCCTGGGGAATATGGTGGATTAATATTACAGACCCATTTTAGGTAGTCCAAGATATATTCTTAATGTCCATTATTTTCTTGCTCACCCTGTGCCCAAAGTGACCCCTGTCACAGGGGGTGATGTGAAGGGGCAAAGGACACTACAGTGGGGGGGGGGGGGTGTTGTGAAAAGGGCAGAGGACACTACAGTGGGGGGTGATGTGAAGGGGCGGAGGACACTAGAGTGGGTAATGATGTGAAGGGGGCAGAGGATACTAGAGTGGGGGGGGTGATGTGAAGGGGGCAGAGTACACTACAGTGGGGGAGTGATGTGAAGGGGACAGAAGACACTACAGTGGGGGGAGTGATGTGAAGGGGGCAGAGGACACTACAGTGGGGGAGTGATGTGAAGGGGGTGGGGGTGATGTGAAGGGGCAGAGGACACTACAGTGGGGGGGTGATGTGAAGGGGGCAGAGGACACTATAGTGGGGGAGTGATGTGAAGGGGGTGGGGGGTGATGTGAAGGGGCAGAGGACACTACAGTGTGGGGTAATGTGAAGGGGGCAGAGGACACTATAGTGGGGGGGGGGTGATGTGAAGGGGCAGAGGACACTACAGTGGGGGGGTGGTTGATGTGGAGGGGGCAGAGTACACTACAGTGGGGGAGGGATGTGAAGGGGACAGAAGACACTACAGTGGTAGGGAGTGATGTGAAGGGGGCAGAGGACACTACAGTGGGGGAGTGATGTGAAGGGGGCAGAGGACACTATAGTGGGGGGGGGGTGTGTAACGGCACCCCAATATAAAGGAGTAAAACGCCGTTTACGATGTTCCCTCTCCTAGACACACATCCACTCGCTACCAATATCCACAGCTAAACGAACCTTTCTGAAGTCCCATCTACTACCACAGGAACTCCCTCTTCTGTTAGTTGAGAGCAGAGGCCCGTGGCACTCGGCTCTGTTGCCAGCTCTAGTTCTCTCTTTTGTCGCGCATCCTGCAGCTGGATGCCTCTAATGGCTTCCTGAATGGCGGTCTCTGATGGGTTAGCACCATATAATGCCAACCACTGTCGCACTCGTTGCTGAAACAAATCTTCAACTGACCGGGGTCCTGCATCACCATCTCTCTGGTCCATCTCGGCTCTCAAGTAAGTCTTTCAGCGTGACTTTCCTGCAGGCTGCATAGCTGGTCATTCACTGTGGTGGCTTGGAGTGTCCCAGGAACTGGAGGGAAAATCCCGCTGCTGCCAACCAATGTAACCGCACCCCAATATAAAGGGGTAAAACGCCGTTTACGATGTTTCCTCTCCTAGACACACATCCACTCACTACCAATATCCACAGCTAAACGACCCTTTCCCATAGGAACCAATCCCTCTGGAAGAAAACGAGACACACTCTGTCTTCTTCTGTAATAGGAATCACTTTATTATTGAGAAACATTGTAACTTTATACACAATTCAATCCACATGATTTAACATGAACAAGGGCCCAGCTCCACCCACACATCCCAAGACTCAACACCTCATCCTGACGTCTGCTAGGCTTCAAAAGATCCCACACAATACACATCTTCTCACAAAGGGTTGGCAGCCAGTCTGTCTGGCACTTTACAATACACACAAGGACAGACTTAATGAACAATAGAATGCAAAACACCTTAATTCCTCACAGCAATGATTACATAACCCCCACACACAGTATACATCCAATCTATATACAATGTATATACAGCCTTGAATATGGCTATCACAGACCATATCGGGGGTTTCTTTTATTCACCCTGTGTCCAAAGTGACCCCACTGTCACAGGGTGTAACGGCACCCCAAGTATGAAAGGGGTTAACGCAGTTTAGGATATTCCCTCTCCTGAACACACATCCACAACCGACACTCCACAGTCAGGCGACCGCTTCCCATAGGAATAATTCTTCCAGAGATACGAGACAAACGCTTTGTATGAAGTTCCCAGCTGGTCTGAACACTTTATTGAGAAAAGACAGGCCCTTATATACACTAAAGAATACTGTAGTCCAAATGGACAACTCCACCCACAACATCACACAATGGTTATATAACAAGCTCCCAATACACATCTGACATCTTAGCAGACAACAGGTGAGTTCATTAGCTAATCCCTTTACATCTTAAATGACTAGGCATAACCTTTATGTTCCCCAGACTGTCTGTCTGCTATTTTACAATATTCACAAGTACAGAGTTAATTATCACAATGAAAGATCCTCAGAAGCCATCCTAGGTTCATTTACATCACAACAGGCAGGTGGCACATCAGCATCTCTCAATTAACTTGTTGAGTTCAGGATCAACAAACAGTAACTAGTTATTTACAGATATCCTGGGGAATATGGTGGATTAATATTACAGACCCATTTTAGGTAGTCCAAGACATATTCTTAATGTCCATTATTTTCTTGCTCACCCTGTGCCCAAAGTGAACCCTGTCACAGGGGGTGATGTGAAGGAGCAGAGGACACTACAGTGGGGGGGGGGGTGTTGTGAAGGGGGCAGAGGACACTACAGTGAGGGGTGATGTGAAGGGGCAGAGGACACTACAGTGGGTGATGATGTGAAGGGGGCAGAGGACACTACAGTGGGGGGAGGGTGATGTGAAGGGGACAGGGGACACTACAATAGGGGGGGTGAAGTGGGCAGAGGACACTACAGTGGGGGGTGATGTGAAGGTGGCAGAGGATACTACAGTGGGGGAGGGTGATGTGAAGGGGACAGGGGACATTACAATAGGGGGGTGAAGTGGGCAGAGGACACTACAGTGGGGGGTGATGTGAAGGTGGCAGAGGACACTACAGTGGGGGAGGGTGATGTGAAGGGGACAGGGTACACAACAATAGGGGGGGTGAAGTGGGCAGAGGACACTACAGTGGGGGTGATGTGAAGGTGGCAGAGGACACTACAGTTGGGGAGGGTGATGTGAAGGGGACAGGGGACACTACAATAGGGGGGTGAAGTGGGCAGAGGATACTACAGTGGGGGGTGATGTGAAGGTGGCAGAGGACACTACAGTGGGGGAGGGTGATGTGAAGGGGACAGGGGACATTACAATAGGGGGGTGATGTGAAGGTGGCAGAGGACACTACAGTGGGGGGTGATGTGAAGGTGGCAGAGGACACTACAGTGGGGGGAGGGTGATGTGAACGGGACAGGGGACACTTCAATAGGGGGGGGTGAAGTGGGCAGAGGACACTACAGTGGGGGGTGATATGAAGGTGGCAGAGGACACTACAGTGGGGGGAGGATGATGTGAAGCGGACAGGGGACACTACAGTAGGGGGGGTGAAGTGGGCAGAGGACACTACAGTGGGGGCATGATGTGAAGGGGGCAGAGGACACTACAGTGGGGGGTGAGTGATGTGAAGGGGACAGTGGACACTACAGTGGGGGGGGGGGTGATGTGAAGGGGACAGAGAACACTACAGTGGGGGGTGATGTGAAGGGGGTAGAGGACACTACAGTGGGGGGGGTGAAGTGAAGGGGGCAGAGGACACTACAGTGGGGGGGGGGGGGTGAAGTGAAGGGGGCAGAGGACACTACAGTGGGGGGGGGGGTGAAGTGAAGGGGGCAGAGGACACTACAGTGGGGGGGGGGTGAAGTGAAGGGGACAGAGGACACTACAGTGGGGTGATGTGAAGGGGACAGAGGACACTTCTGTGATGCAGTCTTTTTTTTTGGAGCTTGGTAGTTTGTTTTATGTTTCGTCCGCTTCCTATGACCGCTTCGTCAGGACCCACTAAAATGATTGCATTTTCATGTTCTGTGTGAGACCAGATATGGTGAATGCAGGCTCTTGGGTGTAGTTACCCTTTAACACTAAATACATTCCTCTACCCATAATGTAGTGCTCACTGATTGATCCAGAGTAAACACTTGGCAATATCAGCATGTAAAACACAATTCCCAGGTCTAGCAAGATCTCTGACAGAGTAAATGTCCCAAGGTTACTTGTTCTGTTGTCTGCTGGCTGTGCCGGGTGGAGGGATATGTCTGTATAGTCTAAAGCCTAGTACACACGGCTGAGAATCTCGTCAGGAAAAAACCCGTTGTTTTTCCTGACGAGATTCTTGACAAGAATCTTGTCCCGGCCGAGTGTACACACGTACACTTCAAAAGAACCGCCGTTCTTTTGAATGGCACTAACACGGTGACGTCATCGACTACGACGAGCGTGCGCTCATCACATTCGATGCCGTCGCCGCCATCTTGCTACACCCTGCCTATGCCTAGGAAGCTACTGCGCATGTGTCAAAGTCATTTCGAGCATGCGCGGGTTTCCACGGCGACAGGTAAGTATACACACGCTCGGGTTTCTTGTCCGGAAACAGGCCGACAAAAATCCCGTTGAGAAAATAGAGAGCAGGTTCTCTATTTTTCTTGTCGAGATTCTGGGCAGTTTTCTTGACGAGAAACCTGAAAGCCTCGTACACATGGCCGGTTTCTCGGCAAGAAAGCTCTCCCTGCAGTTTTTTTGTTGTTTCTTGACGAGAAAACCGGCGGTGTGTACAAGGCCTCAGACTCAAGTCACTGAGTGCAGTCTCAGGAGATGGGAGGCTGCGATGTGGGATCTCTGCAACTTGTCTCATGTAAACATTTAAGCTTCCACTGAATACCAATATTATGAGTCGTCCTGACTCTTATGCGGCGTACACACAATCGTTTTTCATGCCATTTTTTTAACCGACATTTTTCTCGTCGTTTTTTTTTCCATGTTTCCTCTCAAGCCTGTCTTGCATCCACACGATCATAAAAAAAAAACGCTCGAGCAAAGCGCAGTGACGTACAACACGTACGACGGCACTATAAAGGGGAAGTTCCATTCGGATGGCGCCACCCTTCATGTTAGTAAAGTTTGTTGAGCGACGATTCACGCTTTTCATTCTCCTGCTTTTCAGTCCGTTACAGCGTGATGAATGTGCTATCTCCATTACAAACACTAGTTTTACCAAAACGTGCGCTCCCGTCTCATACTTTATTCTGAGCATGCGCGTTTTTTTTCACCTTGTCCAAAAAAAATGTAAAAAAAAACGACATGAAAAACAACGTGAAAAAATAGAGCATGTTCGAAATTTTTAATGCCCGTTTTTCACGCCGTTAAAAATGCTCTGGAGCATACACACGATCGGTTTTAATGGCCATTTTTAAAAATGGCATTTTTAACGGCATGAAAAACGATCGTGTGTACGCCGCATAACACTGTATAATTTATATTGTACATTACATACTCCTGACCTCTGCATTATATACAATATGTTGTGCATTACATAGTCCTGACTTCTGCTCTCTCCCCTCTACCCACTGCTATATATACACATAATATGTATTCTCTTTAGTTACACCCATTTTCTACCAGCTGGACATTTTATATCTGATGATTTGATTGGAGCACAGACTTTTACATGTTGATAATAATGTTATAACATCTTCAAACTTTGGAACCTTAAACAGAAAGTGATAATGAGGGAGGAGTCAATAACCCAATGATGGTGGTCTTCAGGATCAGTCCAGTCTTCATCTTGGTTGTTCTCCCCCCATCCTCACTCTCTGTCCTCTGGTGGGGCTCAGCCCTGCTGTTATTCATGACTAAATCATGGACTAAATAAGGAAGTGCAGGACTTCTTGTGTTGGGAAGATGGCAATGAGTGATAGAGGGGGTGGGGACACTCGTCCTATAATCCCCTCATCACTGTCACTCCTATAAAAGACAGTTCTCGTTGTTTCCTCACTCTCTGACTAAGGTCCATGAATAAAGAAATTAACTGGTAGGAGATCAGAGGAGCCATTTACTAGTTACTAGGGATGTCCCGATACCGATACCGAGCATTTGCCTGAGTACTTGTACTCGGGCAAATGCTCCCGATGCTTCACCCGATACTTGCCATCCCAATCAGTGTCCTCCTCCGTGCCGCCGTCCCAATAGGTGTCCCCCTCCGTGCTGCCATCTCAATCAGTGTCCTCCTCCGTGCCGCCATCCCAATAGGTGTCCCCCTCCGTGCTGCCATCTCAATCAGTGTCCTCCTCCGTGCCGCCGTCCCAATAGGTGTCCCCCTCCGTGCTGCCATCCCAATCAGTGTCCTCCTCCGTGCCGCCGTCCCAATAGGTGTCCCCCTCCGTGCTGCCATCCCAATCAGTGTCCTCCTCCGTGCCGCCGTCCCAATAGGTGTCCCCCTCCGTGCTGCCATCCCAATCAGTGTCCTCCTCCGTGCCGCCGTCCCAATAGGTGTCCCCCTCCGTGCTGCCATCTCAATCAGTGTCCTCCTCCGTGCCGCCGTCCCAATAGGTGTCCCCCTCCGTGCTGCCATCTCAATCAGTGTCCTCCTCCGTGCCGCCGTCCCAATAGGTGTCCCCCTCCGTGCTGCCATCCCAATCAGTGTCCTCCTCCGTGCCGCCGTCCCAATAGGTGTCCCCCTCCGTGCTGCCATCCCAATCAGTGTCCTCCTCCGTGCTGCCATCCCCCTCTGTTCTCCTCCTCCACCCCCTCGATCTGTCAGGATGGAGAGCGGAGGTAGGAGCCGGTAACTCTGGCTCCTTACCGTTCGGAATGTACAGAGTCAGTGATCACTGACTCTGTCCATTCACATAACTGAAACATCGTAAACTGTGTTTACAATGTTTTAGTTTATGAATGAAGAGAAGCCGCGGTCTTCTCTCCATTCATTTTCAGCGCAGCAGAGGCTGCTGAGAAAGGGACTGGGGAATCTGTCCCTAGTCCCTTTCTCTGTCTCAAAGGGGAGATGTCAGAGGTCTGTTAAGACCCCTGATATCTCACCAAAGCCCCCCAACAGGGCTGATAAAAAAATAAAAAATTTAATAAAAAAATAAATAATAAAGAAATGAATTGTAAAAAATAAATAAAATAAAATAGAAGAAAAAACACACTGACACTGTCCACCCCCCACCCCTTAAAAAAAGAAAACATTATAAAAAATCAATCAATAAATAAATAAAAAAAATTGTAAAAAAAAAAAAAAAAATTGTAAAAAAAAAATTTTTTTTTTTTTTAAAAGAGATAAAAAAAAAAGTATCGGTATTCGGTATCGGCGAGTACTTTGAAAAAAGTATCGGTACTTGTACTCGGTCTTAAAAAAGTGGTATCGGGACAACCCTACTAGTTACCTTGAGGGGGGAATTGTAAGATCCTCAGAGACAAAGCTGCCTGATGTGGGCGGAGTCCTGGTTTAGGGGAACCAATCTGCTCATGTCTAGTAATAATCTTTTTATTTCTATTTTAGTAGATGGACGGGAGATGAGGAAAACCTCAGAGGATTGTCTCACTTTGTCTCCAGACTGTAAAGTAGAAGATGAGGACATCACACAGTATAGTCCAGGAGAAAACCCGACTACCTCAAATGTCCATCCGGCACCACACAGTGTAGATGGACCATCGTATTCCTCTTATCCTGAGGAACCTCAGACTGTGCGGGACGGTGCCGGACCATCGTATTCCTCTTATCCTGAGGAACCTCAGACTGTGCGGGACGGTGCCGGACCATCGTATTCCTCTTATCCTGAGGAACCTCAGACTGTGAGGGACGGTGCCGGACCATCGTATTCCTCTTATCCTGAGGAACCTCAGACTGTGCGGGACGGTGCCGGACCATCGTATTCCTCTTATCCTGAGGAACCTCAGACTGTGCGGGACGGTGCCGGACCATCGTATTCCTCTTATCCTGAGGAACCTCAGACTGTGCGGGACGGTGCCGGACCATCGTATTCCTCTTATCCTGAGGAACCTCAGACTGTGAGGGACGGTGCCGGACCATTGTATTCCTCTTATCCTGAGGAACCTCAGACTGTGCGGGACGGTGCCGGACCATCGTATTCCTCTTATCCTGAGGAACCTCAGACTGTGCGGGACGGTGCCGGACCATCGTATTCCTCTTATCCTGAGGAACCTCAGACTGTGAGGGACGGTGCCGGACCATCGTATTCCTCTTATCCTGAGGAACCTCAGACTGTGCGGGACGGTGCCGTCCTTCCAACAGAGAAGAGGTTTTCCTGTACTGACTGTGGGAAGTGTTTTCGTTCTAAATACCATCTTAATGTGCATAAAAGATCTCACACAGGAGAGAAGCCATTTTCCTGTCCTGAGTGTGGGAAGTGTTTCCATTCTAAATCCAATCTTAACGTGCATAAAAGATCTCACACGGGGGAGAGGCCACATTCCTGTCCTGCGTGCGGAAAATGTTTTATACAAAAATCAGGCCTTGTCATACATCAGAGATCTCACACTGGGGAAAAGCCATATTCCTGTCCTGATTGCGGGAAATGTTTTTCAGTAAAGTCCAGTCTTTACACACATCAGAGAGCTCACAAGGGTGAGAAGCCCTATTCCTGCCCTGAGTGTGGGAAATGTTTTTCAGGGAAGTCGTATCTTTACAGACATCAGAGATCTCACATAGATAAGAACCCATATTCCTGTCCTGAGTGTGGCAAATGTTTTTCAGTGAAGTCCTATCTTTACACACATCAGAGATCTCACACAGGTGAGAACCCATATTCCTGTCCTGAGTGTGGGAAATGTTTTTCAGTGAAGTCCTATCTTTACATACATCAGAGGTCTCACACAGGGGAGAAGCCGTATTCCTGTCCTGAGTGTGGGAAATGTTTTTCACAGAAGTCCCATCTTTACACACATCAGAGATCTCACATGGGACAGAAGCCGTATTCCTGTCCTGAGTGCGGGAAATGTTTTTCAGAGAAGTCCAGTCTTTACAGACATCAGAGATCTCACACTGGGGAGAAGCCGTTTTCCTGCCCTGAGTGCGGGAAATGTTTTTCACTGAAATCCTATCTTTACACACATCAAAGATCTCACACGGGGGAGAAGCCGTATTCCTGTCCTGAGTGTGGAAAATGTTTTTCAGTCAAGTCCAATCTTAACAAACATCAGAGATCTCACACGGGGGAGAAGCCGTATTCCTGTCCTGAGTGAGGGAATTGTTCCTCACTGAAGTCCTGTCCTCCTGTACATCAGGGATCCCACACAACCCTCGAGGTGTATTAGTGCCTTGAGTGTGGGAAATGTCTTCTATATGAATGTTGCTGGACATCACAGCTCTCATGTGGGGAAGAAGCACACCCTGATATACACCTCAGATATACTCCATGGCTGATCTTCATCATGTAAGAAACAGTTCCAGGGGGGTGGACATTTTTTGAAAAAACAAATCTTCTTGTTCCTCATCTACCAGAGAGCTCAGCAGCGGTGTGGGAGTTCATTGAAAACTACAAGCCGACATCGGCAAAGGACAGAACTCTGTGAATGAATGGCACGGCCGCACTCTTTTCATAAAGTGACAGCCGGTACGGGGAACTTCTCGCCGCACTGCTGTCACACAGAGGACTCGGATCACTGAGCCGCTGCAGGAACAGGAACATGTAACATCTTCTCGAAAGTGGATGTTTCCTTTAACCTTTTCACTTCCAGCGCTGGTTTTACAGGGGGGGGGGAGTTTAACCACATGTTTAGCCGCTATCGGACACTTTAACCCCCTTCTGCCCCAGCCCAATTTTCATCTTTCAGCCCTGTCACACATATACCCATATGACATTTTATAATTTTTTTTCCCACAAATAGAGCTTTCATTTCGTGGTATTTGATCACCACTGGGGGTTTTATTTTGTGTGCTACAAATAAAAATAAAACATTTTGTAAATAAGTAAGTTTTCTCCTTCACTGATGGGCACTGATGAGGAGGCACTAATATGCAGCACTGATGGACGCATATAGATGGCACTGATGAAGAGTAGGGATGAGCCGAACACCCCCAAGTTCGGTTAACATCAGAAAATGCGAACAGGCAAAACAATTTGTTCGAACATCCGAACCCTGTTAAAGTCTATGGGACACGAACATGAAGAATCTAAAGTGCTAATTTTAAAGGCTTATATGCAAGTTATTGTCATAAAAAGTGTTTGGGGACCCGGGTCCTGCCCCAGGGGACATGTATCAATGCAAAAAATAGTTTTAAAAACTGCAGTTTTTTCGGGAGCAGTGATTTTAATGATGCTTAAAGTGAAACAATAAAAGTGAAATATTCCTTTAAGTTTCGTACCTGGGGGGTGTGTATAGTATGCCTGTAAAGTAGCGCTTGTTTCCCGTGCTTAGAACTGTCTCTGCACAAAATGTCATTTCTGAAGGAAAAAAAGTCATTTAAAACTCACTCGCGGCTGTAATGAATTGTCGGCTCCCGGCAATACAGAGAAATGTCATTAAAAGTCATTGATAAAAAATGCGTGGGGGTCCCCCCAAATTCAATTACCAGGCCCTTCAGGTCTGGTATGGATATTAAGGGGAACCCTGCGCCAAATTTTAAAAAAAAATGACGTAGGGTTTCCCCCAAATATCCATACCAGACCCTTATCCAAACACGCAACCTGGCAGGCCGCAGGAAAAGAGGAGGGGACGAGAGAATGCCCCCCCCCCCTCCTGAACCGTACCAGGCCACATGCCCTCAACATGGGGAGGATGCTTTGGGGTCTTGACCCCAAAGCACCATGTCCCCATGTTGATGGGGACAAGGACCTCATCCCCACAACCCTTGCCCTGTGGTTGTGGGGGGCTTATCGGACCCTGGAAGACCCCTTTAACAATTTTTTTCACAAAGAAAGTGTAAAAAATTGTAAAAACACACACAGACACAGTTGGGATAAGTCCTTTATTAAAAAAAATAAAAATAAAAAAAAGATTCCTGCAGTGGTAATCCACTCTCGATCTCCACTCCAGTGATGTCGGTATCCAGCGACAGGTCTTATGTAGCTGAGGACGGGACTACCCGTCTCGTGACTCCGTCCCCCTCTGATGCAACGGGAAACCTGTGTTACATCAGAGGGGGGCGGGGTCACCCGTCACGTCACTGGGAAAGCCCAGGTTTCCCCTTGCATCAGAGGGGGACGGGGTCACGCGACAGGTGGCCCCGTCCTCAACTACATAAGACCTGTCAGGCTGCCGTGAGTGTCTCCGGTGGAGACAGGACCATGTGCTGTTCCTCGCTGGACATCATCGCTGGAGCCTGCAGATCATCTGTTGCTAAATTCTGACATCACTGGAGTGGAGATCGAGAGTGGATTACCACCGCTGGAATCATTTTTTATTTTTATTTTTTTTATTTTTAATAAAGGACTTATCCCAACTGTGTCTGTCTGTTTTTTTTTTTTTTTTTTTACACTTTCTTTGTGAAATGGTAGGGGTACAACGTACCCCTTACCAATTCACATGGGGGGGTGGGATCTGGGGGTCCCCTTTGTTAAAGGGGTCTTCCAGATTCTGATAAGCCCTCTGCCCGCAGACCCCCACAACCACTGGGCAAGGGTTGTGGGGATGAGGCCCTTGTCCCCATCAACATGGGGACATGGTGCTTTGGGGTCCAGACCCCAAAGCATCCTCCCCATGTTGAGGGCATGTGGCCTGGTACGGTTCAGGAGGGGGGGGCGCTCTCTCCCCCCTCTTTTCCTGCGGCCTGCCAGGTTACGTGCTCGGATAAGGGTCTGGTATGTATTTTTGGGGGGAACTCCACGTCATTTTTTTTTAAAATTTGGCACAGAGTTCCCCTTAATATCCATACCAGACCTGAAGGGCCTGGTAATTGAAGTTGGGAGGACCCCAGCGCATTTTTTTCTATTTTTTATCAATGACTTTCAATGACTTTTCTCTGTATTGCCGGGAGCCGACAATTCATTACAGCCGCGAGTACTTTTAAATGACTTTTTTTCCTTCAGAAATGACATTTTGTGCAGAGACAGTTCTAAGCACGGGAAACAAGCGCTACTTTACAGGCATACTATACACACACCCCAGGTACGAAATTTAAAGGAATATTTCACTTTTATTGTTTCACTTTAAGCATTATTAAAATCACTGCTCCCGAAAAAACTGCAGTTTTTAAAACAATTTTTTGCATTGATACATATCCCCTGGGGAAGGACCCAGGTCCCCAAACAATTTTTATGACAATAACTTGCATATAAGCCTTTAAAATTAGTACTTTAGATTTCTCCCATAGACTTTTACAGGGTGTTCCGCGATTTTTCGAATTTGCCGTGAACACCCCAAATTGTTCGCTGTTCGGCGAACGGACAAACAGGCAATGTTCGAGTCGAACATGAGTTTGACTCGAACTCAAAGCTCATCCCTAATGAAGAGGTGCTGACAAGCATCCCTGATGGGTACTGATTGGCAGACCTGGTGGACACTGATTGGTATCACTGGTGGGGCACAGGTGGTCATCACTGGTGATCATTGCTGATGGGCCTGTACTGATAATCAATGCTAAATATCAGTGCAGATCCCCCTGTCAGATAAGATGCTGATCGGCTCTCCTCTACTCGTTCCTTGTCAGTATGAATAAAGGAAAGCCGATAACCCTCACTTCCTGGTTACAATGTGATTAGCTTTGATTGGACACAGCTGATCACTAGGGATGAGCCCGATGTTCGAGTCAAACGAAAGTTCGACTCGAACATCGGGTGCTCGCCAAAAAGCGAACATTATGGGGCGTTTGCGGCAAATTTGAGCACCGTAGAACGCCTGATAATGCATTGCGAGATCGTGCAAATCGTTAAAGTCTATGGGACAGAACTTGAAAATGAAATATTCCTTTAAATATAGTGCCTGGGGGGTCTTCTTAGTCTGCCTGTAAAGTAGCGCATCTTTGTGATGTGTTTTACTATGCCACAGCAAAATTACACTTTTAAAGGAAAAAAAATAATTTAAAATTGCTTGCGGCTGCAATATATTGTCCTATCTTGGCAATCTACATAAAAAAGTATTGAAAAAAATGGCGTGAGTCCCCCAGTCCATAACAGGCCCTTCAGGTCTGGTATGGATATTAAGGGGCACCCCGCTCCAATTCTTTTTTTAAATGGCGTGGGGGTCCCCCCAAAATCCATGCCAGATCTGATGGTATGGATTTTAAGGGGAACCCTGTTCCAAAATTTTAAAAAAATGCCGTGGGGGTCCCCCCAAAATCCATACCAGACACTTATCTGAGCACGCAACCTGGCAGGTCGCAGGAAAAGGGGGGGTTGAGATCGCATCCCCCCTTCTGAACCGTACCAGGCCACATGCCCCCCAAAGCACCTTGTCCCCATGTTGATGGGGACAAGGGCCTCATTTCCACAACCCTTGCCCTGTGGTTGGGGGGTCTGCGGGTGGGGGCTTATCAGAATCTGGAAGCCCCCTTTTAACAAGGGTATCCCCAGATCCTGCCACCCTATGTGAATGGGTATCGAGTACATTGTACCCCTATGCATTCACCAAAAAAGTGTCAAAAAAGTAAAAATGATGAGACAGTTTTTGACTCTACGTCACCAGATGGCCCCGCCCCTGCCTATATAACAGCTATCAAAGCAAAAAGACAGCAGTTTTTCATTTTTTTTTCCTCAGGAACATCGGACGCTGTGATTGAAGATGAATGTACATTACGAGCCACTTTTTTTTTTTTAATAAAGGAATTGTCTAAAACTGTTTCCTGTAATTTTTACTTTTTTGGTGAATGAGTAAGGGTATAATGTACCCAATACCCATTGACATAGGGGGCGGGATCTGGGGGCTTCCAGATTCCGATAAGCCCCCCGCCCGCAGACCCCCTCAACCACCAGGCAAGGGTTGAGGGGATGAGGCCCTTGTCTCCTTGTCTCCATCAACATGAGGACAAGGTTCTTCAGGGGGACCCCAAAGCACCTTCACCATGTTGAGGGCAGTTCAGGGGGGGCACTCTCTTGTCCCCCCATGCCATTTTGTAAAAATGTTGGCGCGGGGTTGAACCTTAACATTTATACCAGATCTGAAGGGCCTGGTATGGACATTTTTTCCTTTAGAAATTTAATTTTGCTGTGGCATAGTAAAACGCATCATAAAGATGCGCTACTTTACAGGTAAACTAAGAAGACCCCCCCCCAGGCACGATATTTAAAGGAATATTTCTTTTTTTATTGTTTTACTTTAAGCATTATTAAAATCACCGAAAAAAATTGTGTTTTTAAATCTTTTTTTAGGATTAATACATGTCCCCTGGGGCAGGACCCAGGTCCCCATACACTTTTTATGGCAATAACTTGCATTTATGCCTTTTAAAAGAGCACTTTTGATTTTTCATGTTCGTGTCCCATAGATTCTTTGCTTGTTGACATGTTCTGCTGCGAACCGAACCGGGGGTGTTCGGCTCATACCTACTGATCACATGGCAAAGAGCCTATGTCATAGGTTCTTTATCGAGATTGGAGATGTGGTGTGTCAGAGCGACACAACACACCACGATCGCCACGTGCCCAAACGGATTATTCTTCTGAACGTCATATGACATCCAGTCAGGATAATGGAACCCCCGCCTGGCCGTCATTCAGCTATAGGCCGGCGGGAAGGAGTTAAAAAACATTTTAGGGCCTGAAGATTATATAAAATCCCCAAAAACATGATATATTTTCTGAAAGCAGACACCCTAGAGAAAAAATAGTGGTAGTTCCAATTTTTTATGTCACACGATATTATCGCAAAAGTCTAGGAAACACAACATTTCAGTAAAAAAACACACTAAAGTTCATTTTAGTGGGCACAAAAACACAATAAATTACCAAATTTTTTGGTAAAATATAAAAGCCGAGGTTGCGCCGAGTAAATAGATACCCAACATATCAAACCTTAAATTTGTGTGTACCTGTGAAATGGTGTCAAACTTCAGTACCCTATATTTTCTGCAGGCGATGCTTTAAAAGCCCACTATAGATCATCATTTTAGTGTTACGGAAGAGGTCTGGTGATAGAATTATTGCTCTCATTCTGTTCTGCGTGGTATTATGTAACACATGTATTACAATCAACGTTTTTGGGCGTAGGCTCCCCAATGTGTGAGTTTATGTTTGTACATTCGTATATGTGGGGGTGGGGCCTCAATTTTTTGGGGGGTGGGGGGTTTATGCGCCTGGGTTTAAATGTAATTTTGTACAATTTAAAAAAATAAATACATTTTTCATTCTTTAGAGCAGCCTTTTCAACCAGGGTGCCTTGAGGTTTCTTCAGGGGTGCCTTGGCAAAATGTCTAAAAAATGCCCCAAAATTGCATACAATCCGGAGGGTGGATGAAGCCTTTTAGTTACACAAAGCCTCAGGTTTTCATTGTACACCATTACAATCTTCTAGCTGCCAACCTCCTAACAACCAATGACATCATGAGCTGATAAGGAGGATGTCAGTTGCCTGAATATCATCCTTGTGTGATCCTCCCCCGCCTCACTCCATCAGCTTTGGGGTCTCATTAGTTGAGTGATGGAGAAAAACTGAGGGAGAAGAGAAACATTGGAATACTAGTCAGTACCAGTTTGCAAAAGTCTTTATAACTTTGGTTGTCCTACGTGTGTTGATATTGTTGCATTATATAAAACGATTAGAATAGTTTTTACATTTTAGATTGTGGCGCCTCAAGACTGTCCATAATTTTGGAGGGCGCCTCAAGATTGTCCTTAATTTTGGAGGGTGCCTTAACTAAAAAAAGGTTGAGAAACACTGACATAGAGTCCCCTATGTGATGATTTTTCTGGTGACAGGGTCTCTTTAATGAGACATTTAGGGTGATGGGGAAACTGTAAAATTTATATTGTTAGTTCATATTGTGGCTCACTAATGAATTCTAGGCCTACAAATCCTGGTCAAGGATCCATATAAGGACACAAGCATTGCTTTACTGTATACCAGAGGAATGTTACTGTTAACTGGTCAAGTCCTTGAGGGATCATATTGCCAAGGGAGTTAGCTGGGGGTGGGCTTTCCAAGTTCTATATTACCACAGCTAAATCCTATAAGGCAGGCATGTCCAAAGACTGGCCCGCGGGCCAATCGTGGCCCGCGTTCCAGTTTAACGTGGCCCCCCTGGTAATTTGGATATACATATCTTTTGTGACCCCCCAGGGCCACAAAAGATATATACTGTATTTATCAGCACTGCCTCGGAGGGGACAGGGAGGGGGCGGGACAAGCGCAGTCAGATTACATACAGGAGAATCTCCTGTTTACTCGGCCTGTTTAATGGGCTGCCATTGAATGACTGTTCTGTCTATCATAGGAGGCAGGACTTTGTATTAAAAAGGTCGCCATGTAAACAGGAGATTCTCCTGTATGTAATCTGTCGGCCGTCATCCCGCCACCCTGCCTGTCCCCTCCGAGGCTGCAGATGGGCATCAATCAGGCTGCACTGATGGTAATGGTGAGGCTGCATTCATGGAAATGGTGAGGCTGCAGATGGGCACTAATTAGGCTGCATTGATGGGCACTGATCCTTATTTTTCTTCACAGTTCTTTATTTAAAATTTTATTTTTTTCCTGAAACTTCCCTCTTAAAGTGCTATACGCCGATAAATACGGTATATCCAAATAACACGCCTGAGCTCATCTCTTCACCACACACAGTCACAAAGACAAGAGAATTCTTGTTGGGCCGTGTTCTAGTGCTCAGATGAACACACTTAGGCTATATTTTATTAATGGTTCAAAGAATGGCAGGCAAAATGGTCGGCCCTCAAGCATGTTCACTTCATCAAATCGGCCCTCTTTGAAAAAAGTTTGGACACCCCTGCTATAAGGTCTTTGTCTCACCCAGAACGGCCTTGAGGCAAGTGTCTGGTCCTGATTACCTGTGCCATGTTGCGTAAGAGCAAACGGGACCCGTGGTGGGGAAAAACACCTTTAGTTAAGTATTCTTGATATTTTTTGTCATTGCTTTTAACCACTTCAGCCCCGGAGGATTTGGCTGCCAAATGACCGGGCCACTTTTTGCCATTCGGCACTGCGTCGCTTTAACTGACAATTGTGCGGTCGTGCGACGTGGCTCCCAAACAAAATAGACGTCCTTTTTTACCACAAACAGAGCTTTCTTTTGGTGATATTTGATCACCTCTGCGGTTTTTATTTTTTTGCGCTATAGACAAAAAAAGAGCAACAATTTTGAAAAAAAAAAGCAATATTTTTTTACTTTTTGCTATAATAAATATCCCAAAAATATCTAAAAAAAACCTCATTTTTTCCTTAGTTTAGGCCAATACGAATTCTTCTACATATTTTTGGTAAAAAAAAACGCAATAAGCGATTATTGATTGGTTTGCGCAAAAGTTATAGCATTTACAAAATAGGGGATAGTTTTAAGGCATTTTTATAAATATTTTTTTTTTTTTACTAGTAATGACGGCGATCAGCGATTTTTATTGTGACTGCGACATTATGGCGGACACATCGGACACTTTTTTGGGACCATTCACATTTATACAGCGATCGGTGCTATAAAAATGCACTGATTACTGTATAAATGTGACTGGCAGGGAAGGGGTTAACCACTAGGGGGCTAGGAAGGGGTTAAGTGTGTCCTAGGCAGTGATTCTAACTGTGTGGGGGCTGGGCTTACTGTGACACGACATTGATCGATTACAAGGAGCAGACGATCAGTGTCCTGTCACTAGGCAGATCAGGGAGATGCCTTGTTTACACAGGCATCCCCCGTTCTGCAGCTCCGTGACACTATCGCGGGACACCGGCAGACATCAAGTCCGCGGGTCCCGCGGGCACAGTCACGAAGCTCGGCGCAAAATTCAAAGTGACGTAAATATACGTTACTTTGCGCAGCTGTGCCATTCTGCCGATGTAAAAGTACAGGCGACGGTGGGCAAGTGGTTAATAAATGTTATACTTTTAAGTATTTGTGTGATCTCTTTGCACATATCAAATAAAAACCCTAAAATAACTTAAAATATCACGTGACTGTGATTAAACAATTGGTGTAGTCGGCAGGATCAATTTGGGCGAATAAGAGATACAAAAATGATGCAGAATTGTGCTAGACTGTTTGTGCTGGGTTTAATGTTGTGTTCATGTATTGTAAGTCATAGTAGATTCAGAAAGCGTAGGAAATGTATCAGCTGGCTTATATGAGATGCCTTTAGGTGATCTGGTGCAAGCCGATTTTCATTTTGGTGTCCACGACTGGACACTGGCTTGCGATTTTGTTTTTGTTTGATAAATTAGGTGACAGACTAATATACAAATGAAACTGTTGTATCTTCAGGAAGCCTCAATTTGTGATAGTAAACAACATTGCTCTCTGGATTGTAAAAGTTTCAGAGCAATGAGATTGTAAAACTGCAGTAACGTAAGATATATATGTATGTCCGAATTGTTCATACAGTAGCTAGCTAATGTTGAGGACATGGTGTTTGTTTGTATTGTCTATATGAAATGACAATGTTACCTGAATTAAGACAGAAAGGTAATGTTAGTATGGCTGAGGGGGGATTCTATACTGATGGGGGGTCTGCACTGAGGGAGGATTCTATACTGATGGGAGTCTGCACTGAGGGGGGATTCCATACTGATTGGGGGGTCTGCACTGAGGGGGGATTCTATACTGATGGGGGGTCTGCACTGAGGGGGGATTCTATACTGATGGGGGGTCTGCACTGATGTGGGGTCTGCACTGAGGGAGGATTCTATACTGATGGGGGGTCTGCACTGAGGGGGTTCTATACTGATGGGGGTCTGCACTGAGGGGGGATTCTATACTGATGGGGTCGGCACTGAGGAAGGGTGTATGTACTGATGGGGGGTCCGCACTGAGGTGGGAGGTTGATACTGATGGAGGGGGGTCTGCACTGAGGGAGGGTGTCTGTACTGATGGGGGGGTCTGCACTGAGGAAGGGGAGTCTGTACTGAGGGAGTGGGTCAATACTTAGTAGGGGTATACTGAGGAAAGTGGGTATATACTGAGGAAAAGGGGTCTGTACTGAGGGGGGTGTCTATACTGATGGAGAGGGGTTTGTACTGAGGGAGGGGAGTCTGTACTTGGTGGGGGGTCTATATTGATGGAAGGGGGTCTGTACTGAGGGAGGGGGGCTATATTGAAGGGGGGTCTGTAGTTAGTGGAGGTGGGGTCTGTGCTGAGGGGAGACTATAGTTGGTGGAAAGAGGGGGTGACGCCAATTTTTTCGGCACCGGTTGACACCAACCCTATTGACGCCACTGGATGGGCGGCCCGGTAAGAGCAGCGGAAGGCGGCGGGAGGGGGGATGTCCCCTCTCGATCCTCCGGTATAACAGCCGAGTGGCTTTTTGCTGCATCGGTTGTTATACCTAAAGAGCTGACCGCCCACTCTAAAAAGCAGCTGCAGGCATCATCCCGGTATAACCCCCTAAAGCCGAGGCTGCATATCTGCGTACGCTCGGCGGGAAGGAGTTGTTAATGGACTATTGTTAACATTTTGTTTGTTTTATATGAAAGTAATAACAACTTTTGTAAGAACTAATTGTAAACAGAGCCACTAATAATTTTGATGCTGCGTGATGGGTATTCAAGTTTTTTTCCTCTGATTAAGTTGGATTTGAAACAAGAGAGAAAAATACTAGCGTTTGATCAATAGTAACATTGTATTCGATTTGGAATGGTTTACATTTCTTTAATGATTTGGAGGGTATACGAATACCTAGTTGCATATTAGGTGAGGTTGAAAAAAGACACAAGTCCACAAGTGTGTGATTATATGTCAGTATTATATTGTATATCCCTGTATGTTGTGGTCGTTCAGGTGCTTATCTAATAGTTTTTTTTAAACTATCGATGCCCCCCACTGAAACCACCGCCTGTGGAAGGGAATTCCACATCCTTGCCGCTCTTACAGTAAAGAACCCTCTACACATTTTAAGCTTTAACCTCTTTTCTTCTAATTTTAATGAGTGGCCACATGTCTTATTAAACTCCCTTTCGTAGAAAAGTTTTATCCCTATTGTGGGGTGACCAGTACGGTATTTTGTAAATTAAAATCATATCCCCTCTCAAGCGTCTCTTCTCCAGAGAGAATAAGTTCAGTGCTCACAACCTTTCTTCATAATTAATATCCTCCAGACCCTTTATTAGCTTTGTTGCCCTTCTTTGTACTCGCTCCATTTCCAGCACATCCTTCCTGAGGACTGGTGCCCAGAACTGGACAGCATACTCCAGGTACGGCCAGACCAGAGTCTTGTAGAACCGGAGAATTATCACTTTATCTCTGGAGTTAATAGCCTTTTTAATGCATGCCAATATTCTGTTTGCTTTGGTTTCAGCAGCTTGGCATTGCATGGCATTGCTGAGCCTGTCATCTACTAGGACCCCTAGGTCCCTTTCCATCCTAGGTTCTCCCTCCTGTGCATAGATTGCATTTATATTTTTGCCACCCAAATGCATTATTTTACCTTTTTCCACATTAAACCTCATTTGCCATGTAGTTGCCCACCCCATTAATTTGTTCAGATCTACTTGCAAGGTTTCCACATCCTGCGGAGAAGTTATTGCCCTGCTTAACATCGTCCGCAAATACAGAGATTGCACTGTTTACCCCATCCTCCAGGTCATTTATGAATAAATTAAATAGGATTGGTCCCAGCACAGAACCCTGGGGGACCCCACTTTCCACCCCTGAACATTCCAAGTACTCCCCATTTATCACTATCCTCTGAACTCGCCCTTGTAGACAGTTTTCAATCCATGTACTCATCCTATGGTCCATGCCAACGAACCTTACTTTGTACAGTAAAGGTTTAGGGGGAACTGTGTCAAATGCTTTTGCAAAATCCAGATATATCACTTCTACGGGCCTTCCTTTATCTAGATGGCAGCTACATCAGGGAGAGAACGGCTGGATAGGCAAGGTTACATGCTGTAGAAAGAGCTGGTGCTCCGAGCGCATAGCCTTGCCTATCAAGCCGTTCTCCCCCTGATGTTCCTCCGCTTCCGGTGACATCACTTCCTTGCGCTCCAAGCTGACTTCCTGGTGGCCACAGGACAGATCACGGTTCCCCTGTCCTTTCACCATACACATGGATGCCTGTCTACACTCCATACTGATATACAGATGAGCCTTCCTTTATCTTGCATCTTGACGTGCTGAGGATACACCATCTACACAGCCACGCAAGGAGCCCTCAGGACTACTAGATGACAGACAAGCCTATATCTTTCTTATCTCTTGTGAGTGTTTTCATGTACCTTGTCATTAAAACCCTGATTCTAATACTGCACTTAGGTGGCGCTTCCTGTGTTCTCCCTTTCTATCTATCTGTATACAGAGTTGGCTCTATGAGGACAGCAGCCGCCTCTACCACCCCACCATTTTTTTTGCTATGAACTGATAATCCATTCATAAACTACTTATAGACTGACTATGGGTATTATCACTACTTTTACTACTAATTTTAAACTTGGTTACACTGTTCTTTGCGCTAACAGTTAATGATACCATAATTTGTACACACATACTGAGGTTAGTGTAGACAAGAGCCAGTTAGCCTGCCAGAATGTCTTTAGCGTGTGGGAGGAGACAGGAAACACACACATTAAGTGGTTTGAAGTTGGGCCTATGGTTAGACATTGTTGAGTTTAGATACATAGTAAAGTAGAGTTCTGGTGGAAGATGGGTGGTGGCGTTCCTGTACCAATATTTCACCCTGAGCCCAGGTTTACACTGATGCGAACACAGACATTGCATGTGATTTGTACCGCAACTCTGGCGCCGACCACATGCGATATCTGTGCACTGTGAGTTCAGCCATTATGTTGTATGGCTGAACTCGTATTACATAGTTACATAGTTAGTCAGGTTGAAAAAAGACACAAGTCCATCCAGTTCAACCATAAAAAAAACAAACAAAAAAAAAAAAACAATCCCATATACCCAATTCTATACCCACAGTTGATCCAGAGGAAGGCAAAAAAACCCAGAAGAGCATGATCCAATTTGCTACAGCAGGGGAAAAAATTCCTTCCTGATCCCCCGAGAGGCAATCGGCAATTCCCCGAATCAACTTTACCTATAAATGTCAGTACCCAGTTATATTATGTACATTTAGGAAAGAATCCAGGCCCTTCTTAAAGCAATCTACTGAGCTGGCCAGAACCACCTCTGCAGGGAGTCTATTCCACATTTTCACAGCTCTTACTGTGAAAAAACCTTTCCATATTTGGAGGTGAAATCTCTTTTCCTCTAGACGCAAAGAGTGCCCCCTTGTCCATTGTGTTGACCGTAAAGTGAATAATAGGCTTGTGCACAACAGAAAAATTTGTTCCGTTTCGGTTCGTTTCTTTCCGGTCCTGTTGATTCGTAATCATTCGTAATTTTGCTAGACGGGATTTTTCGTGTTCGGACTCATTCGTATTTTTGCAAGCGACATTTTTCGTTGAATTTTCTGTTGCTTTATAATTCGTACTTTCGGTAGAGTACGTTGTTTTTCGTTGATTCTGGACACAACTCCTACTTTCGTAACTTTTTTTAGGGTTCGTTGATTCGTAATTTTCCGTGTCTCTCTCACAACGACGCTGCCTATTATGCCTAATGTGCTTCGAATGGATTTGTACTTTTCTAAATACATAGCGGTTATTTGTAACGATTCGAAATCTCGTATTTTACTTTCGTTTTTTACATGCGGCTATAGGCTCCGCCCCTGTACACCATTTTGAGAGGGTTCAGCACGGTGAGGGAGAAGCAGAGAGCAGAGCAGAGTGAATGTTATTGTGCTTCGAATGGATTCGAAATCTCGTATTTTACTTTCGTTTTTTCATGCGGCTATAGCCTCCGCCCCCTGTACACCATTTTGAGAGGGAGTTCAGCATGGTGAGGGAGAAGCAGAGAGCAGAGCAGAGTGTTATTGTGCTTCGAATGGATTCGTACATTCGTAACTTTTTTCATAACGAATTATGCCGAAGACCTTCGGGCATTCGCTATTTTGCGGTATAATTTATTTCGGATTCGGTTTTATTCGTAATTGCTCTGTTCGGAAATTCGAATGCTTCCGAATGTCCGAAAGTTGCTAAATTCGGACGAATTTCGATTCGTTACGAAACGAATTGCACAAGCCTAGTGAATAACTGAACACCAAGTTCACTATATGGACCCCTTATATATTTGTACATGTTGATCATATCCCCCCTTAATCTCCTCTTCTCAAGAGAGAATAAATTCAGTTCCTCTAATCTCTCCTCATAGCTGAGCTCCTCCATGCCTCTTATCAGTTTGGTTGCCCTTCTCTGCACTTTCTCCAGTTCCCCAATATCCTTTTTGAGAACTGGGGCCCAAAACTGAACTGCATATTCCAGATGAGGTCTTACTAATGATTTGTACAGGGAGGCAAAATGATATCTCTCTCTCTGGAGACCATACCTCTCTTAATACAAGAAAGGACTTTGCTCGCTTTGGAAACCGCAGCTTGGCATTGCATGCCATTATTGAGCTTATGATCTACCAAAACCCCCAGATCCTTCTCCACTATGGATCCCCCCAGTTGTACTCCCCCTAGTATGTATGATGCATTCATATTATTAGCCCCCAAGTGCATAACTTTACATTTATCAACATTAAACCTCATCTGCCACATAGTCGCCCAATTAGACAGAGCATTGAGGTTGGCTTGTAAATTGGCGACATCCTGTAAGGACGTTATTCCACTGCATAACTTGGTGTCATCTGCAAAGACAGAAATGTTACTTTTGATCTCAGACCCAATATCATTTATAAACATATTAAAAAGTAAGGGTCCCAGCACTGAACCTTGGGGTACACCACTGATAACCTTGGACCATTCAGAGTAAGAATCATTAACCACTACTCTCTGAATTCTGTCTTTTAGCCAGTTTTCTATCCATTTACAAACTGATATTTCCAATCCTGTAGACTTTACCTTACACATGAGCCGTGTGTGGGGAACTGTATCGAACGCTTTTGCAAAATCCAAGTATACCACGTCCACAGCCACCCCTTTGTCCAAGGTCTTACTTACCTCTTCATAAAAAGAAATCAGGTTTGTATTGAATTCACACCAAAAAAGGTGCAGGGACCTTTTTTCCCACACACTGGAATCGGATTGCATTGGTGCTCTCACCCATGTGATCCGATTCCTGTCCGATTCCGCAGTTCGCACTGCGATCTGTGAACCGATCTGGGGGTGTCATTAACTTTGTATTGACACCCACAGTGGTTCGCAGGGGGCAGTGTGAACTGCCTGCAGGGGAGATGCGATGCGGGAACAGGTACTGAAATCGGGCTGGTTCCTGCATCGCATCAGTGTGAACCCGGGCTGAATGAGACAAGCTGAGTTTTTCCTTTTAGTGTTAGGCCAGGTCACTAGGGATCGTGGATTTAACTGTTCAGAAATCTATGATGGGCTACTGTATATGGGCATTATTGTTAGTTATGGAATGTTGGACTGACAGTCTTGGTAACACACCTGCCTTGACATCAACCACAAGCATATTGGAGAAAGGAGACAAATGTTTTTGACAGCAGCAACTGTCTATAAAGACTTTGCCAATGATCAGCAGCTGAACTGTTAGTGCAAGTTCCACCTGTTCTTAGGCTTCATCTACACGGGACATTTTTACAACCTCTCCTGAATGATTTAATAGTGAATGATAGATAGTGAAGGAATATGAACCAATGTGACTCCATTTTGTAGTCAGCATCCATCTTAGGATGGATTACCTTACTTGGTATAAATTGTCCTTTGTACAGATATCTTGTTTCATTGTTATTAGTTCTCACAGAGTATGCGATTCCTCGAAGTGACAGTACACTTCTAATCTCATGCCTGTTCCAATATTGTTATGGAACACTCTGTGTAGAGCAGGCATATGCAATTAGCGGACCTCCAGCTGTTGCAAAACTACAAGTCCCATCATGCCTCTGCCTCTGGGTGTCATGCTTGCTGCTGTCAGAGTCTCGCTATGCCTCATGGGACTTGTAGTTTGGCAACAGCTGGAGGTCCGCTAATTTCATATCCCTGGTGTAGAGTATCATAAACAAGGTTTGTTTATGAGACACTCTGTGAGAAGTCTGACACTCAACATAAGATGTAATATTGTTTAGGTTGATTTCTGCACGTCCTCTTGTTATTGTAATTTCCCATATAAGCTGTAAGAAGTAAACTACTTATCAGATCACTCTGAACAAAGAACACTGCCTGTCTGCGTGTCACAAATTTGTCCACTGTGGTCTCCGAGCTCGTACTGAGACGGACGAATACAACTTGATCCGATCTCGTACTGTTTACTGGGCTAAGGAGGCTCACCCCATCAACTGGCGTAGTTTCGTCAGGATAGTCGAGGCATCTGTCCGGTAAGTGTTGAATTTATTTTTACCTTGCTGTGACCTGTGTTCTCGACTATCCTTATTTTTAAGATCTATGTAGGGGATATACTTTAAAGTGTTCTGGGAACACAAGGTGTTTTAGAAACACGTATAGTATTAATAGTCCTAAGTGGCTATTACAGGTCCGGCGAGACCTAAAGTGTTCTAGGAACACATACAGGCTCTGGATAAGTCTGAAGTTAGTCCAGAGTGGCTATTAAAGGTCCTACGAGACCTAAAGTGTTCTGGAAACACGTATAGTTAGATCCTGGATGGATCTAATAGTCCTGGGTGGCTATTTAAAGGAAATTTAAAGGTGTATACCACAAAAATAGACTGACAAGTTGTTCCGATATCTCAGGTCACTTTTGCTTATCTTTCTATCGCATAGAAGTGTAAGAATATTCTTGTATAGAAGTATAAGAACATTATTAATGTCTAAATAGATGTTCTGAATGTGTTGTGGGTTTACTGTTTTGTTTTCACGGTAATCAGACATATTTTTAGAGTATTAAGAACTGTATTACTGCCGGGTAAGTGTCCAGATTGTGTTGTTGGAGTATTATTTTGCTACTACGGGAGTAGGACATATTGGATGGCAAGTGTTCCCGGGGGTTACCACTTTAAGATTGGTAAAGGTCCTTTATTTGCAGAAGGTACACCAAGGGTTCAAGTATTAAGATTTAATCTCCACACACCAGTAACTTTCCAGGAAGGGTTAACTCTTATGGGTCTCATGAGTCAGGAGGTGGAGTGATGGGGAAACTGTAAATTTTATATTGTTAGTTCATATTGTGGCTCACTAATGAATTCTAGGCTTCCACATCCTGGTCAAGGAGCCATATGAGGACATAAGCATTGCCGTATACAAAAGAAATGTTATTGTTTTTGTTTTTTTTCACAAGAAAAGGAATGTTATTGTTAACTGGTCAAGTCCTTGAGGGGTCATATTGCCAAGGGAGTTGGCTGGGGGGGTGGGCTTTCCAAGTTCTATATTATCACAGCCAAATCCTATAAGGGCTTTGTCTCACCCAGAATGGCTATGAGGCAAATGTCTGGTCCTGATTACCTGTGTCATGTTATGGGACTCTGGCGGGAAAAAGCACCAAGTATTCTTAATATTTTCTTTATCTGTCATTACTTTTAGTAAATGTTATACTTTAAAGTATTTGTGTGATCTCTTTTTGCACATATCAAACAAAAACCCAAAAGAACCTAAAATATCATGTGGCCGTGATAAACCATCCAGCTGTCCATCCAAATTCTGGCTGTGATTTAACACAGCGATTTCATATGATCGTCAGCTTCATAGGGACCATAATCAGGTATTTTTCCTGAAATACCTCAATAAGTAAAAATAGTGTAATACTGCATTATGGCCACTGAGTGGAGCCAAAGAAATCCAATGTATAAATTAAAAGATGACCAAAACGCGTTATTTCTTAGCAAAACTGGTCACATTGCTTCAACTATTTTTTTTTTTTAAATGGAGTGTAGCGGGGTGTTCCCCTTTAATGCAGAGAGACAAGAAGTTCCAGGTGAGAGGTGAGTCAGGAGGAAGTAAAGAGACATTATGGAAGTGAAAGCAGAGGAGAGAGAGACTACATCTCCCAGTACATCTTGCAGCACCCAGGGTGCATTGCTCCAGAACAGAGACTGCTGGGGCAGACTTTATAAAGGGGAGGCGGAGTTTTGGTCGGCCTCTTTGGACCCCCCTCTCCTAGCAAGAGGATGTCTGTGCTGAACTGCTGTGTGCACAAGGCCTGAAGCCTGGGCCGTGTGCTCCTTTCCAAAGAGCCCTCTGCCAGCCTAGCAGAGCCTTAGAGACATCTAATCCTCCTTGCTGCAGTACACCAGAAGGATTGAAGACTTGGATGTCGGTGGATTCCTGTTCCTAGACGAATCGATGGAGGAAAGGGACTTGGACTTGTCCAGGTGGTGAGAGCTGTTTAAAGACAGATCCTTTATCTTTACTATTCGTTGGGATTACAAAGTTGTTCTTCAAGTGCACCACCGAGAGATTGCTAGCGAATATTGTTTCACTGAACTTCCATTTAGATCAGTCAGGCCTGACTGCATAGGTAGACATTGCTGGGTGTTAGTCTACCCATGAGGGGAAGTAGCTGTAAAAGGGCAGCGCTAGAGTTGCATAGCAATACTTTATTATTCTGATTACTCTGTTTATCTTTATTACTGTTTATTGCAGGGATCTGCAACTTGTTATACTGTTGTTTATTACTTGCCCATTAGCCTCAGTAAAATATCTGGGTAAAGTACATTTGGTGTCAGTTCCGCTTACTTTAATAGGAGTTTTAAAGTATATTCTGTGTATGTTTGTTATAGGACTGCGTCACCAACAGTTGCGATCACGCGGTCCTATCTCTCTATCACCAGCTGTGCCACGGGAGGTTAGAGCTGATTGCCGGGGGTTGACAGCGGTGCACTGCAGGGCCCAAATCAATATCAGCGGCTCTCTTAACTGGGGGTAGCGCTACAGGAGTATTTGTGAAATCTTACACCACAAAATGTACTCAGCCAATGAAAGGTAATGACTCCATTTTTATTTTTCCACTGCTATCAATGGCCAACACGCTACAACACTTCATCCATGTCTTTGGTGATCTCTGATCTCCTTATGAACTGTTTCTTACATGATGAAGATCAGCCATGGAGTATATCTGAGGTGTATATCAGGGTGTGCTTCTTCCCCACATGAGAGCTGTGATGTCCAGCAACATTCATATAGAAGACATTTCCCGCACTCAAGGCACTAATACACCTCAAGGGTTGTGTGGGATCTCTGATGTACAGGAAGATAGGACTTCAGTGAGGAACAATTCCCTCACTCAGGACAGGAATATGGCTTCTCCCCCGTGTGAGATTTCTGATGTCTGTAAAGATTTGACTTCCGTGAGAAACATTTCCCACACTCAGGACAGAAATACGGCTTCTCCCCCGTGTGAGATCTCTGATGTGTGACAAGTGCTGATTTTATTACAAAACATTTCCTGCACTCAGGACAAGAATACGGCTTCTGTCCCATGTGAGATCTCTGATGTGCTACAAGATGTGATTTTATTACAAAACCTTTTCCGCACTCAGGACAGGAATACGGCTTCTCCCCCGTGTGAGATCTCTGATGTGTGACAAGATGTGATTTTATTACAAAACATTTTCCACACTCAGGACAGGAATACGGCTTCTCCCCTGTGTGAAATCTCTGATGTGTGACCAGACGTGATTTTATTACAAAACATTTCCCGCACTCAGAACAAGAATACGGCTTCTCCCCCGTGTGAGACAAATGATGTAGTTGAAGACTGGACTTTTGTGAAAAACATTTCCCGCACTCAGGACAGCAATACGGCTTCTCACCTGTGTGAGTTCTTTTATGCACAATAAGATTAGGTTTAGAATGGAAACACTTCCCGCACTCAGTACAGGAAAACCTCTTCTCTGTTGGAAGGACGGCACCGTCCCTCACAGTCTGAGGTTCCTCAGGATAAGAGGAATACGATGGTCCGGCACCGTCCCGCACAGTCTGAGGTTCCTCAGGGTAAGAGGAATACGATGGTCCGGCACCGTCCCGCACAGTCTGAGGTTCCTCAGGATAAGAGGAATACGATGGTCCGGCACCGTCCCGCACAGTCTGAGGTTCCTCAGGATAAGAGGAATACGATGGTCCAGCACCGTCCCGCACAGTCTGAGGTTCCTCAGGATAAGAGGAATACGATGGTCCGGCACCGTCCCTCGCAGTCTGAGGTTCCTCAGGATAAGAGGAATACGATGGTCCGGCACCGTCCCGCACAGTCTGAGGTTCCTCAGGATAAGAGGAATACGATGGTCCGGCACCGTCCCGCACAGTCTGAGGTTCCTCAGGATAAGAGGAATACGATGGTCCGGCACCGTCCCGCACAGTCTGAGGTTCCTCGGGATAAGAGGAATACGATGGTCCGGCACCGTCCCGCACAGTCTGAGGTTCCTCAGGATAAGAGGAATACGATGGTCCATCTACACTGTGTGGTGCCGGATGGACATTTGAGGTAGCCGGGTTTTCTCCTGGACTATACTGTGTGATGTCCTCATCTTCTACTTTACAGTCTGGAGACAAAGTGAGACAATCCTCTGAGGTTTTCCTCATCTCCCGTCCATCTACTAAAATAGATATAAAAAGATTATTACTAGACATGAGTTGATTGGTTCCCCTAAACCAGGACTCCGCCCACATCAGGCAGCTTTGTCTCTGAGGATCTTACAATTCCCCCCTCAAGGTAACTAGTAAATGGCTCCTCTGATCTCCTACCAGATCATTTCTTTATTCATGGGCCTTAGTCAGAGAGTGAGGAAACAACGAGAACTGTCTTTTATAGGAGTGACAGTAATGAGGGGATTATAGGACAAGTGTCCCCTCCCCCTCTATCACTCATTGCCATATTCCCAACACAAGAAGTACTGCACTTCCTTATTTAGTCCATGATTTAGTCATAAATAACAGCAGGGCTGAGCCCCACCAGAGGTCAGAGAGTGAGGATGGGGGAGAACAACCAAGATGAAGACTGGACTGATCCTGAAGACCACACACAGATTATACAGTAACAGAGACAGACAGCACCTGGTAGACAGTAAGCAGCAATAACTAGTGGTGGAAAGGTTCCCAACAGCAGCACTGATGACTGTCTCTATGCTGCCCCTTCTCCTCCAGCACCTCTCCCTGATGCTAGGCACATTCTCCCTATCCAGTGGGTTCCTGTCCTTCACCTAACCACACGCAAAACGTGCAGCAACTGCAGTGAGCCTTTGTTTTTTTTATAGGCATGGCCTTCACAAAAGATGTCCATGTTGGTCATCTGAGTGGCAGCGTCCAATCTGGCGCAGCCCACCCAATGACATGTACAGAGAACTAAGAGGAATGTGCATTGCTCATGTTCTCTAGTCTCCTTGCAGGGTGGTTGCATCAGCATCACCTGTGTAGGGAGATCAACCTACATGTGCCTACAGATGCTGTTCTTGGCATTGACTCCCCTACAATAATAATAATACAACTGTGAAATTCAGCAAGGTAAAGAGATGTTTAACAAAAGAATGCAATAATGATAGGCAGTACATTATACAACGTAATCAGAATATTTGGCTGGCAACTGCTCTTGGTTAGTCAGGGGCGGTTCGTCCATTAAGGGTGCACAGGCGCTGCCCCTCCATCCTTGTGTCTGGCCCCCATGCAAGATGCTGGGTGCATGTATTTCAATGGGGGGGGGGGGTGATTTTTTGAAGCACTTTGTCAGAACTTTTGGGGTTAAAGAGAATTAATTTCTAAGGTCCATGAATATCTTACAGTGCTTTGCAAAAGTATTCACCCCCCTTGGCTTTTTACCTATTTCGTTACATTACAGCCTTTAGTTCAATGTTTTTTTAATATGAATTATATGTGATAAATCTGAACACAATAGTCTAAGTTGGTGAAATAAAATTTGAAAAAGATATACATAAAAATAGGATTTTTTACTCACCGTAAAATCCTTTTCTCTGAGTCCATGGACCGACACAGCTTCTCTATTGACAAAGTGGGTATTATCCGTTAATTAGGAGTGACTAGGCAGAAAAACTTGTAAAAAGTGTTGCATCACACCTTCTACAGTACCGCCCAGGGGGCGGACCCTCTGGGTATACCCTCTCAGTCTGCACATCGCAGATCAGTTCGTCAAAAAGCAGTACAAACTTAAAAGGAGGGGTGGGTGCTGTGTCGGTCCATGGACTCAGAGAAAAGGATTTTACGGTGAGTAAAAAATCCTATTTACTCTTTCGTCCATGGACCGACACAGCTTCTCTATTGACAAAGTGGGACGTCCCAAAGCAGTGTCAGAGAAAAAAACGAGGGGTGGTAACAGCATAAAAACAAACTTCACCCCAAAACACAAAACAGCACTCCTCCAACGGAGGAGTTGCAACTCTAAACAGCCGCCTGCAAAACCTTGCGGCCGAAAGAGGCATCCGAAGATGCACCTACATCAACTTTGTAGAATTTTGTGAAAGTGTGAGCGGACGACCAAGTCGCCGCTTTACATAGTTGGGAAACAGACGCTTGATGTCGGAAAGCCCAAGAGGCACCTATTGCCCTGGTCGAATGCGCCGTGACAGGAAAGGGGGGCGCCTGACCCATTAAGGCGTAAGCCTGGATTACTATCTGTCGGATCCACCTAGAGATGGTGGCCGATGAGACTGCTTGGCCCTTCTTGGGACCAGCCACCGAAACAAACAGTGAGTCTGACTTCCGGAACAGGGAAGTAGCAGATATGTATACTCTCAAAGCTCGGACAACATCCAAGGAATGCAACGCCGACTCCTTAGGATTCGACGGCTGAGGACACAAGGATGGAAGTACAATGTCTTCGTTGAGATGAAAAGCCGAAACGACCTTCGGAAGAAAGGAAGGCTGCGGCCGCAGCACCACCTTATCCTTGTGGAAAATCAAATAGGGAGCCTTGCAGGACAAGGCTGCCAGCTCAGAGACTCGTCTAACTGACGTAACAGCCACCAAAAAGACCACCTTCTGAGAAAGTGTCAACAGGGGAATATCTCTAATATTCTCAAACGGTGCCTTCTGAAGCACCGAGAGGACCAGGTTCAAGTCCCACGGAGGTAACGGGGGGCGGACCGGAGGGGCCACATGTCGAACCCCCTGCACAAATGTACTCACGAGAGAGTGAGTCGCCAGGGGTCGCTGAAAAAAGACAGCCAGGGCAGATATCTGTCCCTTACTCGTACTTAGGGCAAGCCTTTGGTCTACCCCATGCTGTAAAAACAGCAGGATTCTGGAAACCAAATAGGTACGCGGATGCCATTTCATTTCCTCACACATGGAGATGTAGGCCCTCCAAGTGCGGTGATAGACCTTCCTAGAGGACGGTTTCCGAGCACTTCTCATAGTAGAAATTACTGAGTCTGACAGGCCCCGGTCTCTCAGTACCTGGTTCTCAACAGCCATGCCGTTAAAGCCAATGACTGTAAAGCAGGATGGAATATGGGACCTTGCGACAGCAGGTCCTTCCGTAGTGGTAGGCGCCAGGGGACGTCTGCTACCAGACGTACTAGATCGGCGTACCAAGGACGCTGAGGCCAATCTGGAGCGATTAGGATCATTGGAATTCCCTCTGCCTCCACTCTGCGGAGCAGAAGAGGAAGAAGCCTTAAGGGAGGGAAGGCATAGATTAGCCGATACTGGCCCCACGATGCTACCAACGCGTCCGTTGCGTCTGCCCATGGGTCTCTTGACCGGGCCACAAACCTCAATACCTTCCGATTGAGTCGGGAAGCCAGAAGATCTACGTCTGGTGTGCCCCATCTTTGGCAGAGGAGTTGGAACACCTCCGGGTGTAAGGACCATTCTCCCTGGTCCAGCATCTGGCGGCTCAGGTAGTCCGCCTGCCAGTTTTCCACACCCGGAATGTACACGGCCGACAGTGCCGGTACGCTCCTCTCTGCCCACTTCAGGATGCGAGCAACCTCCGATGCTGCAGCTGAGCTTCTTGTTCCTCCTTGATGATTGACATATGCCACTGCTGTGGCGTTGTCTGACTGGATCCTGACTGGACGCCCTTGCAGTCTCTGAGACCATTTGAAGAGGCACAGCTTGATCGCCCGGATCTCCAGGACATTGATCGGCAGGAGGGCTTCCTCTGGGGTCCAGCGACCTTGCGCCGACTGGACACCCCAGACTCCCCCCCAACCTGTAAGGCTGGCGTCCGTCGTGATCACTATCCAGTAAACCGGAAGAAATGACTTCCCGGCCATTACAGCCGGTGCTGTCAGTCACCATACCAGGGATCTCCTGACTAGGTGGCTCACTCGGATTTGATAATCCAGAGATGAAGGGCATCTGTTCCATCTGGACAGAACTTCCCTCTGTAACACTCGAGTGTGGTATTGAGCATATGGGACCGCCTCGAAGGAGGCTACCATGAGGCCCAACACTCGCATGCAAAAACGGAGTGACGACCAATTCCTGGAAGTCAGCTGCCGTACTGCAGCCCGGAGGGTCTGCAACTTCTCCACAGGGAGGAATACCTTTGCCTCTGAGGAATCCAGAATCAACCCCAGGTACACTAGGCGTTGAGTGGGCACCAATACTGACTTTTGCGTGTTTAGTATCCAACCACAGTCTCGAAGAGTCTGACAGGTAATGGACACGCTTACCTCTAATTCTGAGCTTGAAGGGCCCTTCAGCAGAAGGTCGTCCAAGTAACCTGTGATAGCGATACCCCGCTGTCTTAGAAGTGCCAGAATCGGAGCGAGCACCTTGGTGAACGTCCTGGGTGCTGAGGCAAGGCCAAACAGGAGGGCCACAAACTGGTAGTGGTTCTTCCCGATAGCAAATCGCAGAAACCTCTGGTGTCTGGAGTATATGGGGACATGCAGGTATGCGTCCTTGATGTCCAAGGAGGCCAGAAAGTCCCCCGGATGGAGAGCCGTGACTACAGATCGAACCGACTCCATCCGAAATCTTTGTACCTTCACAAAGCAATTGAGGGCTCTGAGATCCAAGCTTGGACGAACCCCCTCCTTCTTCGGCACAATGAACAGATTTGAGTAAAAACCCCGTTCCAGTTCTGGAACTGGAATAACTACCCCGCGTTCCAGTAGACCCTGGACCGCCCCATACAGGGCCTCCCGACGGGTCGGTAGTAGCTGGAGATTGGAGGTGTTGAATCTGTCCGGTGGACAAGAGAGAAACTATCTTGTAGCCTGAGGAGATTACTTCGCAAACACACCTGTCGGAGATTAGTGCTGTCCACTGAGTCGCGAATTTGCGAAGACGTCTCCCCACCCGAGAGCTGGGTGGGGGTGGACCTTCATGCGGACGCAAATTTGTCCGCAGGCTTATTGGGTATGCGGGACCAGGGACGCTTTTGTCCTTGGGCAGGCGCTTTATCGGCCTGGGGTCTTTTCCCTGTCGCCCTAGGGGGACGAAAAAACCACTTGTGTGCAGTAAAGGAGGGCCCTTGCCCTTGGCGTGGCCCCTTACCCTTGCTAATTTGGGGAAGCAAAGTGCTTTTACTTCCTGTGGCATCCTTGATGATGTCATCCAGAGAAGCCCCAAAAAGTCTGTCGCCCTTAAAAGGCAGATCCAACAGGGCTTTCTTGGAAGTCTGGTCCGCAGACCAGCCTTTTAGCCAGATCAGGTGGCGTATTGCTACTGCATAAACCGAAGTTTTAGACAGCAGGGGAATAGTACCCATGTCTGACTCGCAGACAAACCTAAGGCCCTGGACCAACAGGTCGGCCAATGTTATCTCATCAGGAGGAGCATCTCGCTCCTTAACCCCTGGAGTAGCAATCTTGCCCATTCAGTAAGTGTGCGAGACACTAGGGCCCCCGCCAATGCCGGGCGTACTGCCGAGCCTACCACTGAGTATAGGTAGCAAGCGAGTGCTTCAGCCTTCTTATCCACAGGGTCCTAGAAAACAGGAGCCCCTTCTACAGGAATTGTGGTGGCTCTATTAAGTCTGGACACCGGAGGGTCCACTATAGGGGGGAGAGGTCCATTTCTTCAGAAAACTCTCCTCAAAAGGGGTACTGTACCGCAAACCTCTTTGGGGCTGTAAAGACCCTCAGTGGGTTCTCCCATTCCTTGTATAAGAGTTTATCAAAAGACACACAAGGGAACACCTTAGCAGTGCGGGCAGGTCTATGAAACCCAAGTGGACCGGAGTCTCTGCTGCTTCTGCAGTATTTTCCAATTTTAGCATATCCCGCACTGCAGTAATAAGGTCAGATACCAAAGCCGTCTCGCGTACTGACCTGGACTTTGAGTCATTCTCACTGTCCGGTCACGGTCTGCAGTCTCTGGTGCGTCAGAATCTGGGCCCCGAGCCATAGCTGGACCTGGTTCTGCACCAGAATTATCCCCAGAAGCTTGCAGGGGATGGGGCGTTTACTACCCCCTGTATTCCCGTGTGCTGCTTCCACCCTGGCAGCAAACGCCTCTAGGATTGCCGACATAGCGTCCATAGACACCTCAGGGACACCAGCTGCTAAATCTGGTGTTTCAGGGGAGAAGACATCTGGCTCAGATGCCATGCTGACCACACGCTGACACTCACAGGGCTCCAGGCAAGATATCAATAGGCCACCCTCCTGCGCTGCAGAGATGCTGGGTCACCCAGAGGACTCACCACCCTGGATAGGTACTGCTATGCTGCGCCTATGATGCTGTCCCCTTGCTGCTGTGTCAGTCTGCTTCTTTTATCAGCACTTCCTGTGTGAATTTTCGCGCCAGTGTAATGCACCCTAGAGGCCGGAGGCTCTCGCAAAATGGTTGCCAAAACCGTCTGTATGGAAGATAATGTGGGCTCTAAGAAAATGGCCGCCGACAGAAGATAGAGGTCAGGCAGCCATAGCCCACAAAAAAGATGGCCGCCGAACGGCAATATCTGCATACAGGGTGGACAAACATGGCCGCCGATCACCTGATAGGGGCCAGTGGGTGTGGCCGAACTACAGGAAGATGGCCGCCAGGCAGTTACAAGAGGCCAAACTTGGCATGGACCACCTCAAAATGGCCGCCGACAGCATGGAGACACAGAAACACAGGTAAGCAAAAATGACATTTCTTTTAAATGTTAGTTACAGCCAGCCCCGCTCCAGTGGGACCCCCTAGGTGACCCCCAGCACCCAGCAACCTTTAGCTAGAAGCCCAGGGAGGAGGGAAAGGCAGGGAGAGAGGGAAGAAAGGGGCCACAACCACTTACTTGATCTCTCCAGGAATGTCCAGCTAAATCACCCAGCCGAGGCAGGGGAGTTTTACTTACCTATCCTGCATGTATTCTGCTGGAAGACATTCCAAACAGATCATCGTCCGCGCACGGAAGGTGACTGTTGGCCAGGCATGCTGTGATTGGACCCAGAAGGGACGATCATATGTATGCCCTGGAGCATGACGCTCACCGGACAGGCTGCTGCGACTCGGCCGTAAGGTCAGCCGAAGCTGAGCGGTCCGATGCAAGCCTTGGAGCGTAAGCTCACCGGCCAGGCTGCTGCGACTCGGCCGTAAGGTCAGCCGAAGCTGAGCGGTCCGATGCAGGCCCTGGAGCGTAGGCTCACCGGCCACCCGTGGAGCGACGGGCATGTCGTGGAAAACCCAGCGCGTAGCTAGGGTCGGCACACGCTCGATGGCCGAAACTGGGGAGACTACAAGGATCGAGGATCCAGCCTGTCACCCAGTCGGCAGTTGATCGAAGATCGCAGGAAACAACAAATGTAGCAAAAAAATAAAAATATATATATCTTTTTTCCCCGGACCAATGAGCCCGAAGGGAGCCATGTCCTACTCCTTGCTAGACAGAAAAAAACTGATCTGCGATGTGCAGACTGAGAGGGTATACCCAGAGGGTCCGCCCCCTGGGCGGTACTGTAGAAGGTGTGATGCAACACTTTTTACAAGTTTTTCTGCCTAGTCACTCCTAATTAACGGATAATACCCACTTTGTCAATAGAGAAGCTGTGTCGGTCCATGGACGAAAGAGTAACTATTTTTCAGAAATAAATAAATTATAATTGGCATGTGAGTATGTATTCACCCCCTTTGTTATGAAGCCCATACAAAGCTCTGGTGCAACCAATTACCTTCAGAAGTCACATAATTAGTGAAATTCTAAAGCCCTGTACACACGATCGGATTTCCTATGGATTCTAATCCGATGGATTTTTCCATCGGAAATCCGATGAAGCTGACTTCCATCAGTCTTGCCTACACACCATCAGTCAAAAATCCGACCGTCCCAAACGCTGTGGCGTAAAACACTCCGACAAGCCGAGAAAAATGAAGTTCAATGCTTCTGAGCATGTGTCGACTTGATTCTGAGCATGCGTGTGTTTTTTGTCCGATGGAGTTCCACACAGATGATCGGATTTTGCTATCGTTTTTTTCCCCCATCGGATAAATTTAAAACATGTTCTATTTTTTCACACCGATGGAAAAAAGACCGATGGGGCCCATACACGATCGGTTCGTCCGATGAAAACAGTCCATCGGACTGTTTTCATCGGTAAAACCGATCGTGTGTACACGGCTTAAGTGTCACATCATCTGTCATTACATATATATACACACACACACACACACACCTTTTTGAAAGGCCCCAGAGGCTGCAACACCCAAGCAAGAGGCACCACTAACCAAACACTACCATGAAGACCAAGGAACTCTCCAAACAAGTAAGGGACAATGTTGTTGAGAAGTACAATTTTTTTTTTAGGTTATAAAAAATATCTAAATCTTTGATGATCCTTAGGAGCACCATCAAATCTATCATAACCAAATTGAAAGAACATGGCACAACAGCAAACCTGCCAAGAGACGGCCGCACACCAAAACACGGACCGGGCAAGAAGGGCATTAATCAGAGAGGCAGAGCTGCAGAGTTCCACAGCAAAGACTAGAGTATCTGTACATAGGACGACAATAAGCCGTACGCTCCATAGAGTTGGGCTTTATGGCAGAGTGGCCAGAAGAAAGCCATTACTTTCAGCAAAAAAAAAAATGGCACGTTTTCCAAAATGTATGGAGGAAGGTGCTCTGGTCTGATGAGACAAAAATTTAACTTTTTGGCCATCAAAGAAAACGCTATGTCTGGCGCAAACCCAACACATCACCCAAAGAACACCATCCCCACTGTGAAACATGGTGGTGGCAGCAACATGCTGTGGGGATGTTCTTCAGCAGTCAGGACTGGGAAACTGGTCAGAGTTGAGGGAAAGATGGATTGTGATAAATACAGGCATATTTTTGAGCAAAACCTGTACCACTCTGTGTGTGATTCGAGGCTAGGACGGAGGTTCACCTTCCAGCAGGACAATGACCCCAAACACACTGCTAAAGCAACACTTGAGTAGATTGATGCCTCGTACACACGACCGGTTTTCCCGGCAGGAAAAAAAACGAAGCTTTTCCCGACGGGATTCCTCTCAAGCCTGCCTTGCATACACACGAGCACACAAAAGACCGCTGAACTTTTGACTGCCAAGAACGCGGTGACGTCAAAGACTACGAGGAGCTGACATTCTATCCTTCCGCGCATGCGTCGAATTGGTTACGAGCATGCGCGTTTTTTTTTTTCCCCTCGGGAAAGCATACACACAACGGTTTTCACGTTCCACCCCCCCCCCCCCGCAGTTTTCTCGTCGGGAAAACTGCGATGGGGCATACACATGGCCGGTTTTCCTGGCCAAAAGCTGTCATGGCAATTTTCCCGATGGGAAAACCGGTCGTGTGTAAGGGGAAACATGTAAATGTTTTGGAATGGCCTAGTCAAAGCCCAGACCTCAATCCAATAGAAAATCTGTGGTCAGACTTAAAGATTGCAGTTCACAAGTGCAAACAATCCAACTAGAAGGAGCTGGAGCAATTTTGCAAGGAGGAATGGGCAAAAATCACAGTTGTATGATGTGGCACGCTCATAGAGACTTATCCAAAGTGACTTGGAGCGTTGATAGCCGCAAAAGGCGGCTCTACAAAGTATTGATTTTAGGGGGGTGAATAGTTATGCACATTGACTTTTCTGTTATTTTGTCCTATTTGTTGTTTGCTTCACAACAAAAAAAAAACATCTTCAAAGTTGTGGGCATGTTCTATAAATTAAATGATGCAAATCCTCAAACAATACATGTTAATTCCAGGTTGTGAGGCAACAAAACACAAAAAACGCCAAGGGGGTGAATACTTTTGCAAGGCACTCTATGTGAAAAGTGTGGCATGCATTTGTATTCAGCCTCCTTTTCTCTGATAGCCCTAACTAGGATCTAGTGGAACCAATTGCCTTCAGAAGTCACCTAATTAGTAAATTAAGTCTACCTGTCTCTAGATGTTCAAAGCTGGTAGAGACTTCCCAAAAAAAAAGACTTGCAGCTGTAATTGCAGTGAAAGGCGGTTCTACAAAGTATTGACTCAGGGGGGCGCCATACAAATGCATACCACACTATATTTATAAAAAAAAAAAAGTTTGAAACCATTTATCATTTCCATCCACTTCACAATTATGTGCCACTTTGTGTTGGTCTATCACATAAAATCCCAATAAAATACATTTACGTTTTTAGTTGTAACATGAGAAAATGTGGAAGATTTCAAGGGGTATGAATACTTTTTCAAGGCACTGTACCAGGGGCGATAGCAATGTCTGTTTCTCCACATAAGATGAAGTGGTTTCCCACCAGGACTCCAGCTTGTTACCCCTTTTAAATTTTGGTCTTTTTACTAGTAACTGGCCCTCCAGCCGCAGAGGAAAAAGATTAAAGCCCTGTACACACACTCGGTTATCTCGGTGGTAAAAAGTCAGCCGAGAAAACTGAGGGGATGGCGGAGAACTCGGCAGGAAAACTGCCATAGAGCTTTGGCCGGGAATCCCGGCCGTGTGTATGCTCCATCGGCACTGCCTCGCAGTGTTTCCCATAGGGAGTAGTGATGAACCGAACACCCCCGGGTTCGGTTCGCACCAGAACCCGCGAACGGACCGAAAGTTCGCACGAACTTTAGAACCCTATTAAATACAATGGATGCGAACGTTCGAAATCTAAAGTGCTAATTATAATGACTTTTATGCATGTTATTGTCCTAAAAAGGGTTTGGGAACCCGGGTTCTGCACCAGGGGACATGTATCAATGCAAAAAGAAGTTTTAAAAACGGCCGTTTTTCGGGAGCAGTCATTTTAATGATGCATAAAGTCAAAAAAAAAAAGTCAAATATTCCTTTAAATATTGTACCTGGGGGGTGTCTAAAGTATGCCTGTGAAGTGCCACGTGTTTCCCGTGTTTAGAACTGTCCCTGCACAAAATGACATTTCTAAAGGAAAAAAAGCCATTTAAAACTGCTTGCGGCTTTAATGTAATGTCTGGTCCCGGTAATATGGATGAAAATCTTTAAGAAAAATGGCATAGCTACCCCATCACACACCCCCCCCCCCCCCACCCCAGCCCATTACCAGCCCCTTTGGGTCTTGTATGGATATTAAGGGGTACCCCGCACACAAAATAAAAAAGGGATTTTTATAACAGCTTACCTGTAAAATCCTTTTCTTGGAGTACATCACGGGACACAGAGCGACATAGTCATTACTAATGGGTTATATAGATTACCTTCAGGTGCTGGCACTGGCCACTTCCAAACCAGAAGTACCCTCCCCTATATAAGCCCCTCCCATCCGGGAGCACCTCAGTTTTGTAGCAAAGCAATAAGTGTCCCAAAAAGAGGGGTGGGAGCTCTGTGTCCCGTGATGTACTCCAAGAAAAGGATTTTACAGGTAAGCTGTTATAAAAATCCCTTTTTCTTTTTCGTACATCACGGGACACAGAGCGACTTAGTCATTACTAATGGGACATCCCAAAGCAATGCCAAATGAGGGGAGGGATACATAAGCTGGGCGCCATCAGGCATGAGGATCTTTTGCGGCCTGCAACACACTGCGCCCAAAGGCGACATCCTCCTGACTTCTAACGTCTACCTGGTAGAATCTAGTAAACGTGTGTACCGAAGACCATGTTGCGGCCTTACATACTTGAGCCAGGGAGGCCTGGTGATGCACTGCCCATGAAGTTCCAACTGCTCTCGTGGAGTGCGCCCTAACTTTGAACGGAGGCGGTCTGTTTCTCAAGCCATAGGCTTGTATTATGACCTGTCGAATCCACTTGGCTAAAGTAGATTTTGATGCTGCCTGACCCTTTCTGGGGCCTTCCAGCAGAACAAAACAAAGTATCCGTTCTACGAATCTGAGCAGTGGCTTTAAGATAAGCTTTAACTGCTCTTACTACATCCAAAGAATGTAATAACTTTTCCTCTACCGAGCTAGGTTTGGGGAAAAAAGAAGGAAGAACCACATCTTGGTTCAAATGAAACCTCGATACCACCTTAGGAAGAAAGGCTGGATGAGGACGTAATACTACTCTGTCCTTATGGACAACCAGATATGGCTCCTTACAGGACAAGGCGGCTAATTCCGATACTCTTTTAGCCGAACAAATGGCTACTAAGAAAATCAATTTCCTGGTGAGAAGAACCAAGGAAATGTGTTCCAATAGTTCAAACGGCTGTTTTTGTAGAACCGACAGAACCAGGTTTAAGTCCCATGGACATATGGGAATACTAACCGGAGGGCTATTACGCATCACTCCTTGTATGAAAGCTTTGACTAGTGAATGCGAAGCCAAGGGCCTTTGAAAAAATATTGACAAGGCCGAAATCTGACCCTTGATAGTACTCAAGGCCAGCTTCCTATCTACAGCCCACTGTAGGAAGTCCAAAATCCTACCTATCACGTACTTACGTGGATGCCATCTCTTGGCCTCACACCACGTAATGTACGCCTTCCAGATCCTATAATAGATCTGCCTGGATACCGGCTTCCTGGCATTGATCATGGTAGATACCACAGGATTAGAGAGCCCTCTCTTTTTCAGAATGTGGGCTTCAATAGCCAGGCCGTCAAACCTAGGGCTGGTAAGGAAGGGTGGTATATCGGTCCTTGCGACAGCAGGTCCGGACGATGTGGGAGGGTCCAAGGACTCCTCACTGACATTTTTACAATCTCCGCGTACCATGCCCTTCGGGGCCACGCTGGAGCCACCAGAATCACTGGTTTCTTTTCTATCCTGATTCTGCGGAGTAATCGCGGTAACAATTGTGGCGGTGGGAATGCATATATCAGCTTGAACTGATCCCAAGGGAACACTAGGGCATCCGAGCCGCAAGCTAGGGGATCCCTTGTGCGAGACACAAATCTGTCCACCTTTGCGTTGAATCTGGATGCTAGCAGATCTACATCCGGTGTTCCCCACCGCTGGCATATTGCCTGGAAAACCTCGGGGTGAAGAGACCATTCCCCCGGGCATAATTGTTGGCGACTTAGAAAGTCCGCTCTCCAGTTTTCCACTCCTGGGATGAAAACCGCGGATATGGCTGGGACATATCTTTCTGCCCACTCCAGGATGCAATTTGCTTCCCTCTGGGCTGCACGACTCCTGGTGCCACAGTGGTGATTGATATATGCCACTGCCATGGCATTGTCTGATTGAATTCTGACAGGGGACCCTTGGAGTTTGGATGTCCATGCTACTAGGGCATACCGGGCTGCTCGTATCTCTAAGAGATTGATGGGCAGGGCCTTTTCTGCTTCTGACCACTTGCCCTGGAGAGACCATTGCTCCAGTACTGCCCCCCAGCCTATGAGGCTGGCATCTGTAGTGACCACCTTCCAAGAAACCGGACTGAAGGGTTTCCCTCTTTCCAGATTCTGGGGCACCAACCACCAATGGAGGCTCTTGCGAACAGAAGGGGACAGGGACATTGGTAAGTCTAAAGCCTGAACTTTTTTGTTCCAGGCTGACAGTATGGCCCTTTGCAAATTCCTTGAATGGAATTGACCGTAGGGTACCGCTTCGAATGAAGCCACCATTTTTCCCAGCAGCCTCATGCACAGGCGTATGGATGGTTTTCTTTTTGTACCCACTAAGTGGGTCAAATTTTTTAAAGACGACACCTTCTCTGGAGGTAAGAAAATCTTTCTCTGATTTGAATCCAGCCTTAGCCCTAAGTATTCCAGACTTTTGACTGGTCTTAGAGCTGACTTGTCCCGGTTGATAATCCAACCGTGATATTCCAGATACTTGATTGTCTTGTGAATAGCTACTTCCAGTTTTTCCACTGAGTGGTCTATTAGTAGCAGGTCGTCTAGATATGCCATTATCGTTACACCTTGTGTTCTTAGATTGGCCAATAGTGGGGCCAGAACCTTTGTGAACACTCGTGGTGCTGTGGCCAGACCGAAAGGTAAGGCTCTGAACTGAAAATGGCGCCCTTCTACTACAAAGCGTAGAAATTTCTGGTGGGCCGGAAAGATGGGAATATGCAGATAAGCATCTCTTATGTCGATCGAGGCTAACCATTCCTGCCCTTGTAGGGCGGTGGCCACCGATCGGATCGACTCCATCCGAAAAGTCCTGATATTTAGGAACTTGTTTAGCCCTTTTAGATTTAATATGGGCCTCACGTCCCCATTTGGTTTGGGGACTGTGAAAAGGTTCGAGTAAAACCCAAATCCGCTTTCTTCCAGGGGAACCTTCATGATTACACCTTGGAGCAATAGTTGTTCTAGTGCCAGAAGGAGGGATCCTCTCTTCTGGGGATCTCTCGGCACGTTTGACCTCATAAATTGGGCAGGAGGAGTGCCTTTTAACTCCAGCTTGTATCCCAGACTTACTGCGGAGAGCACCCATCTGTCTCTGATGGTGTCCCGCCAGGTCTCTGTGAACAACTGAAGCCTTCCCCCCACCCGATTGAGTGGGGGCAACGCTTCATGACTTGGGGGGAGGTTTTGTACCTCTCTTAATCCAGGGCTTCTTGTTACCCTGTGATTGTCCCTGATTTCTGCCCCCTGAATTTGACCGCGGAGGCCGTCGGAACTGCTTCACAGCCGATGTGCCCGGGACTGGAGAAGTAGGCCTCTTAAAAGAAGGACTTCTACTCTTGTTCTTAACCGGTAAGAGTGAACTTTTACCGGCAGAAATTTTCTGGATATATTTGTCCAGATCTTCTCCAAATAAGCGTTCTCCATGAAATGGGAAGCTAACCAGCAGTTTCTTACAGGGAGCTTCAGCAGACCAGTTTTTGAGCCACAGAAGCCTATGCATATGTACTACAGACAGCGTAAAGCGGGCGGCCTGTTGGATTGTATCCTTTATGGCGTCCACCGCAAAACACAAGGCTCTAGGCAGGTCAGCTAGGGCAAGAGCCTGCTGATCTGGTAAGTCCCTTAAGACTTGTTTCAACTGATCTTTCACTGCTTGGCAGACTCCAATCGCTGCTACCGCAGGTTGTGTCACCATGCTTGCTGTAGAGAAAGCAGATTTTAGTAAAGACTCCAATTTTTTATCTATTGGGTCTTTGAACATTGGAACATTATCTACTGGACATGTCAGTGATTTGTTCACAGAAGAGATGGCTGCGTCCACTGTAGGGACCCTCCATTTTTTTATGAACTTATCCTCCATGGGATAGATCACCGGAAATCTCTTGGGGGGAGCAAATATTTTATCAGGATGCTCCCAATCCTGGTAAATAAGCCCTTCTAATAAAGGGTGGATTGGGAAGGAACAGACAGCCTGGGGAGCTTTTAGCGACCCCAGCGAGGAGACAGTAGTGGATGATGGTTCCGCCAGAGGCATTTTAAATGCTGATCGGACCATGTTAGTCAGAGACTGAACCCATAATCTTTCAGCCTGAGATGCTGAGAAAGGTTCTTCCACTGTTGATTCCTGCATAACTGAATCAACCTCATCCTGATCCCCTTCAGGTAGGTCGATCCCTGTGTGGGGCTGTTCCTCCACTAACAGGCACTCTGAAGGAGGAGACGGAGATCGGACGCGCTTTCTCTGTGACAGGGAAGCAGCGATCAATGCTGTTAATCTCTCTTCCAATCCTCCCAGAGTTGAGGATAAAACCTCCTCTGTTATATATACAGGAGCAGGTGGACTGGGGACAGCCACAGCACCAGGCACTCCTGCGGGATTTCTACGGCTACTGACCTCTGAATTCTCAGGGGAGATTGGTGCAGTACAAGCATGCCCAATATCCTCAGAGCCCGATGGAGACCCCTTTGGCTTCCTGGAAGACTTATTTCCGGAGCGTCTGGACGACATATCCTTTAAGCACAAAGCTGAGGTATTCCCGTCGTCATACACCAATTTTGCTGGTAATAGTCTAACAGAGTTGCTGCTATATACCAGCTGGTGTCCACTAAAGTGCCTTTCTATGGGGATGCCTGCATCAACCGCCTCTGTGTGCCACTGTTTGTTGCTAGCTCTGTTTGCATCCAGCTGACACTTGTACTGTGTCTTTATACAAGCTGGGACGCCTGCACATGCGCAGAAGTGCCGTGGTGCGCATCGAGCGTCATCCACTTGCCCCGCCCCTTTTTTTTCATAGGAGGCGCGTGCACGCGCCCGTGCGCCATTGGCGCCCTTTTCGAAACCAAACAGGGACTAGGAGCCAGGGCCCTTTTTGCCGGAGGGCCTGTGCGGTGGATGAGCGCAGCAACAGGGCAGAGGAAGTGGATTCCCACAGAAAAAAACTTACCAACTGCCTGGATCTTTTGACTTGAGAAAAAACCAAAGATCCACATGACAAGAAAAATGGACCACAGCGGCCTCTAGTGGTTTAACACAGGTACCGCGGTCCTCTTTTTTTTTTTTTTCTTGACTACTATTAAAATTTTACATTTTCAGTAGTTACAGGCATACACAGATATTAGCGGGAATACCGTTAGGTAACAGACAGAAAGACAAATTAGGCTTGGGGGTCCCCCAATAGAACCAAGTTCCTGGGGGCCCCCACTTACCTGATCCCCGCCGCAGGACTCTGTTTGGCCCACAGAAGCCCAAACTTCACCTATCACGGCAGGCATTGTAATTAAACCTTCAGGGACCGGGTTCCCAAGGATTCCACTCCCCTGGACCTGTATAGCACCCTGCACAGACAACATCTTGGTCGTGGGTATGACCAGAGCTCTGGATCCCAGGGTCCAGCCCTCCTAAGAGAGGCATTACAGGCAAAACCTTGCTCTTCTGCTGCAAGGCCCGGGTACCGACCGTTTAGCTATGAAGCTTTTTTGGTGGGATCCGGAACAGCTTACTAAGGCCCAAAAGAACCTGTACGCAAGCCCAGTGAAAACACATGTTACTCTTTGGCCAACACCTTAGACACTGGCAAAAAAAACTGAGGTGCTCCCGGATGGGAGGGGCTTATATAGGGGAGGGTACTTCCGGTTTGGAAGTGGCCAGTGCCAGCACCTGAAGGTAATCTATATAACCCATTAGTAATGACTAAGTCACTTTGTGTCCCGTGATGTACGAAAAAGAAAAAGGCCCTATATACTCTGAACAGCCGTATACAGGCGGTGCATACAAGACAGGGACTGTAGGTTTGTTCTTATGTAGAATCTGTTTGTAATTTTGAACAGGTACATTGTTTAAGTGTAGCTCCAGGCAAAAAATCTATTTTTAAGCTTTTTGGAAAACATAGGGAAGGGTTATCACCCCTGTAACATTTGTTTTGCTGTCTGTGCAGTGTGCACCTGTTCAGAACAGTTCACCTCACTTTCCGTCCTAATGACAAATGTTTTTTGAAAATTTGGGGTTTTTATTGAAACAAGAATTGGTGATAAAGCATCAGTGGAGAGGAGACACTTTTTTTCCCATATTAACTCTTACAGGAGAGAATTTGCCTTCCTAGGGGTAGATTTCCTCTCACTTCCTGTTGTACCCTTCCGTTTGCAAGGAGGAGTCGTTTGTAAGTTGGATGTTTGAAAGTAGGGGCCTGCCGTATATACTCAGCTGAAATTTGCCCCTTACATGTTGGTGTTGCCACAACACTGTGAGCCCTCACAGTTACTCTTGGTGGGCGCATGAATGGGCCCTGCTGTGAATTATTAGATCAAGAATTATAATTGCATGCCCCTGTTGAACAGGGGCTGAAAAATTGGGTCTTTGGTGGTGGTGGTGGTGTTGACACAACACTGTAAGGCCTCACAGTTAGTCTTGGTGGGCGCAGGAATGGGCCCTGCTGTGAATTATTCGATCAAGAATTGTAATTACATGCCCCTGTTAAACAGGGGCATAAAAATTGGGCCTTAGGCACTGGTGCCACAACACTGCAACCCCTCACAGATACTGTACTTGGAGCACAGCAATGAGCCCTGTTGCAAAGTATTGCATCAAAAATTGTAATTACACGCCCCTGTTAAACAGGGGCTGAAAAATTGGGCCTTAGCCACTGGTGCTGGCGCCACGACACTGCAACCACTCCCAGATACTCTAGTTGGAGTGCAGGAATGAGCCCTGCTGCAAAGCATTGCATAAAAAATTGTAATAACATGCCCCTGTTAAACAGGGGCTGAAAAATTGGGCCTTAGCCACTGGTGGCGGCACCCAGAAACAAAAATGTTCTTCCAAGCTATCATCATCAATCGGATCATTGAGGAGGAGGAGGATAGTCAGTCAACATAACAGGACAGTCTCTCAGCATCAGCATCAGTCTTGAAGGGATGTGACATTTGAAAATAAATTAGTCTGTTATATCAGCTTCAGGTGTTTGGTAGCTGGTGGTGATCCAAGACTGGTTCATCTTTATGAAGGTCAGTCGATCAACAGAGTCGTGGACAGGCGCACCCTGTGATCCGTGACAAATCCTCCAGCAGCACTGAATGTGCGTTCTGAAAGAACGCTGGATGCAGGACAGACCAGTAGCTCAATTGCATACTGTGCAAGCTCTGGCCAGTGATCCATCCTCAAGACCCAGTAAGCCAGAGGATTTTCGGTGGGGAAGGTGTCCAAGTCTGACCTTGCCCCTAGGTATTCCTGCACCATGTATATCAGACGCTGGCGATGGTTGCTGGAACCGATCATACCTTGGGGCTGCGGACTAAAGAATTGTCTGAACGCATCGGTCAGACGGCCACCTTCCCCACCGCTCCTTCTTTGACTGACCGAAGCCTTAGCAACTCGTTGTCCAGGACCAGGAGTTTGTAACCTCCCAGTCTCTGGGAACGCGTTGCACAGACCTTTCTGCAAGGCCTCCCGGAGTTGTCTCATCCTCTGCTCCCTCTGCGACGGTAAGATAAGGTCCGCAACCTTACCCTTGTACCGTGGATCAAGGAGAGTGGCCAGCCAGTAATGGTCCCTCTCTTTGATCCGAAGAATACGAGGATCCTTCCGCAGACTTTGCAGGATCAGGGAGGCCATGCAGCGTAGGTTAGCTGAGGCATTCGGTCCGGAGTCCTCTGGGTCACTAAGGACGACATGATCCGCAGCCACCTCCTCCCAGCCACGTACAAGTCCACTGGTTTCTTGGGACTGTAAATCATCCCTAAAAGACTGCTGCTGATGATGCTGAGTGCCAGGCTCCACCTCCATGCTGACACAATCCTCCTCCTCCTCCTCTTCTTCCTGTGCGATGGGTGGGACAGAAGGAACACTGTCTGGGTAAAGGGGGCCTTGAGAGGCAAGGAAGTCCTCCTCTTCCTGCCTCTGTTCTGCCTCAAGTGCCCTGTCCATTATTCCACGCAGCGTATGTTCCAACAGGTGGACAAGAGGTACAGTGTCACTGATGCATGCACTGTCACCATCCTCGTGGCCTCCTCAAATGGTGCCAGGACAGTGCATGCATCCCTGATCATGCCCCACTGGCGTGGTGAAAAAAACCCGAGCTCCCCTGACCCTGTCCTGGTGCCGTAGTCGCACAGGTACTCATTGATGGCCCTCTGCTGCGTGTGCAGCCGCTGCAGCATGGCCAACGTTGAGTTCCACCTGGTGGGCATGTCACATATAAGGCGGTTCTTGGGCAGGTTCAACTCCTTTTGCAGCTCAGCCAGGCGAGCACTGGCATTATAAGATCTGCGGAAATGCACACAGACTTTCCTGGCCTGCCTCAGGACATCCTGTAAGCCCGGGTACCTGCCCAAGAACCGCTGCACCACCAGGTTAAGGACGTGAGCCATACAGGGCACATGGGTCAGTTGTCCCTGTCGGAGAGCGGAGAGGAGGTTGGTGCCATTGTCGCAAACTACCATTCCTGGCTTAAGCTGGCGTGGCGTCAACCACCTCTCGGCCTGCCCCTGCAGAGCAGACAGAACCTCTGCCCCAGTGTGGCTCCTGTCCCCCAAACACACCAGCGCAAGCACGGCATGGCATCCTTTTGCCTGCGTACTTGCGTAGCCCCTTGAACGCCTACGGAGCACCGCTGGTTCCGAGGACAAAGCACAGGAAGAGGCCGAGGAGGAAGAAGAAGAGGAGGGGGTGGAGGAGAGAGGTGTGTCACAACCAGTAGTAGCATTTTGGAGGCGTGGCAGTGGAACAACCTCCAACACTACTGCACCTTGTCCTGCATCCTTCCCAGCTGCCAAAAGAGTGACCCAATGGGCCGTGAAAGAAAGGTAACGTCCCTGTCCATGCCTGCTGGACCATGAGTCAGCGGTAATATGCACCTTACCGCTGACCGCCCTGTCCAGCGAGGCCAAGACATTGCCTTCCACATGCCGGTAGAGAGCCGGAATCGCCTTCCGTGAGAAAAAGTGGCGTTTGGGAACCTGCCACTGAGGAACCGCACATTGCACAAACTCACGAAAGGGGGCCGAGTCTACCAACTGAAAAGGCAGCAGTTGAAGCGCTAGCAATTTAGCCAAGCTAGCATTCAACCGCTGGGCATGTGGATGGCTGGGAGTAAACTTATTTCGCCGGTCCAGCAGCTGGGGCAGGGAAATTTGCCTGCTAGAATCGGACGTCAGTGTACTGCTAGCAGAGTGCCCGCAAGTACTTAGCTGTGACACACCTAATTCTACACCTTCATTCCTCTCAGAGCAGGTTTCAGAGAGGACTGAAGGTATAGTGGGGTTGGAGATCCCAGCTGATGCGGTGCAAGAAGAGGTCAGCTTTGTTCTTTGGTGTGGGTCTTTAAGGTAGGCTTGCCAACGAGCTGCATGGCAGGTCAACATATGTCTGGTCAAGCATGTGGTGCCCAAGCGGGTGATGTTTTGGCCACGCGATATACGCATCCTGCCTGTGGCCAATCATTGCTCTCCTCGCTGCCGGCGCTGTGATTGGCCAAGCATGCAGGGTCACAGTGCATGCTTGGCCAATCACAGCGCCGGGATTACACTGCTATGGCGCAGTGTATTGTGGGCCGTTCGCGTCACTCGAATTTGGCGTGAACGGCCCAAATCATTCGTTGTTCGCCGAACGCGCGAACAGCCGGTGTTCGAGTCGAACCTATGTTCGACTCGAACACCGAGCTCATCCCTAATAGGGAGTAGATCTGGCGGAAAAAAAACCCCTGGGAATCCCGACGGGAAAATAGAGAGCAGGTTCTCTATTTTCCCGGCTGTTTTCCTGACAAGAAAACTGCGAGATAGCATACACACGTCCGGTTTTCCCGGCCAAAAGCTCTCTTGGCAGTTTTCCTGGCAGGAAAACCGGTCGTGTGTACGGGGCTTGAGAACGATTTCCTCTGCCTCAATGGTGCTCAAGAACCAGCTATTAAATTTTCCTCAGCCTTTCACACTACTCTTGTATCCATTTTTTGGGAGTGTGGGGGGTGATATTCTCAGGAATGTTCATGGGGAGTCGCCCAAACATGAGGAAGAAGGGGGTGTGTCCCATGGCTTGGTGTACTGTGTTATTGTAGGCTCATATAACATCCCCCCTGTGTTGGTGGCAGTAGTCTCAATGCTCTTACATAGTTACATAGTTTGGTTGAAAAAAGACACAAGTCCATCTAGTTCAACCATGAAAAAATAAATACAAATAAAATAATATCATACAATCCCATACACCCACAGTTGATCCAGAGGAAGGTGAAAAACCCCAGCAGAGCATGATCCAATTTGCTACAGCAGGGGAAAAAATTCCTTCCTGATCCCCCGAGAGGCAATTGGATATTCCCCGGATCAACTTTACCTATAAATGTCAGTACCCAGTTATATTATGTACATTTAAGAAAGAATCCAGGCCCTTCTTAAAGCAATCTACTGAGCTGGCCAGAACCACCTCTGCAGGGAGTCTATTCCACATTTTCACAGCTCTTACTGTGAAGAAACCTTTTCGTATTTGGAGATGAAATCTCTTTTCCTCTAGACGTATAGAGTGCCTCCTTGTCCTTTGTGTTGACCGTAAAGTGAATAACTCAAAACCAAGTTCACTATATGGACCCCTTATATATTTGTACATGTTGATCATATCCCCCCTTATTCTCCTCTTCTCAAGAGTGAATAAATTCAGTTTGTCTAATCTTTCCTCATAGCTCAGCTCCTCCCATGCCTCTTATCAGTTTGGTTGCCCTTCTCTGCACGTTCTCCAGTTCCCCAATATCCTTTTTGAGAACTGGTGCCCAAAACTGAACTGCATATTCCAGATGAGGTCTTACTAATGGAGAATGGAGGAGTACAGGGGGGCAAAATGATATCTCTCTCTCTGGAGTCCATACCTCTCATAATACAAGAAAGGACTTTGCTCGTTTTGGAAACTGCAGCTTGGCATTGCATGCCATTTTTGAGCTTATGATCTATTAAAAAAAAACAGATCCTTCTCCACTATGGATCCCCCCAGTTGTACCCCCCCTAGTATGTATGATGCATTCATATTCTTAGTCCCAGAGTGCATAACTTTACATTTATCAACATTAAACCTCATCTGCCACATAGTCGCCCAATTAGACAGAGCATTGAGGTTGGCTTGTAAATTGGAGACATCCTGTAAGGACGTTATTCCACTGCATAGCTTAGTGTCATCTGCAAAGACAGAAATGTTACTTTTGATCCCAGACTCAATATCATTTATAAAGATATTAATGGGGTACAATTTCGAAATTAGGCTATAGGGATTTCTAAGCCCCGTGACGCGGCTATAGGAGGGCTCAGAACAGGAGATCACTGTGCTCTAGGTCATCGGGACTGGCTGGTGAGGAGAAGGTCCTGTGTAAGTTCACCTTACAGATTTTTCTGTAAAGGTGAACTTACCCTTTAAGGCATACTGGAACCCAGATAAGTCCATTGTCTCTAGTTCAAAGGGTTCCTAGGCAATGATAGACTGAGGGGCCATCTGTTCTGGGTTGACCTTCTGTGAGGTGCAGGCCATACATTTGCGGCAAGCTTGCTGTACCCACTCTGATAGTTGCAGGCAATAAAAAATCCTCCTGAGTTGTGCATAGTACAGTCAACCCTAGCATGCCTGCTTGTGATGTGGATTATCTGGCAGACCTGAAAGATGTGCAACTGGGGGACCACGAGTTGGAGAATATCCTGTTGTTCTGTGGTGATGTGAGCTTGACAGTACAGAATGTTATCCCTTATTTCCAGCCAGTCCCACTGCCGTAGCAAGACTCTGGACATGTCCTGGTAACCCCAGACACACACGTGGAGTAGGTTTATGCTTTTGGCAGAGGAAACATTTTATCTGGGAAAGATCAGGGTCTTTTTCATTAATAGTGGCCCACTCGGCCAGTGTAAGGGTTTTAGCAACCTTTGGCAATGGTTCCGCCTGTTGGCCCCTGGAGAAGTGCGTAGGACAACGCTGTGGAGTCAATACAGGGGCCACTTCCAAGTCCTCTTAACTGACGTAGAGATATTCTTGGTTACAGGCACGATGCATTCTGCGTCTTCCTGTTCCCTGGCCACTGCCTCAACCACTATATCATTAAAAGTGAGGGAGGGTTGAGACTAGGGTTACACTAATACCACTTTTTGAAGACCCATTACAAGTACCGATACTTTTTTCAATCACTTACCGATTACCGATGCTTTTTTTTTTATGTCATGTGACAGTGGCACTAATATGTAGCACGTATGAGGCATTGACTGTGTCAGTAGTTTATTTTATTTACAATTTTATTTTTTACAATTTATATATTTTTTTGACAATGCTTTTTTGGGGGGCTTTGGTGAGATATCAGGGGTCTAAACAGACCCCTGACAACTCCCCTTTGCGATAGAGAAAGGGACTGAGGACACAGATTCCCCAGTCCCTTTGTCAACAGCCTCAGCATTGAACATGAATGGACAGGAGGCAGCGGCTCCTCTCCATTCATGAACTGAAGAATCCTAAACACAGTTTCCAATGCTCAGTTATGAATGGACAGTCAGTGATCATTGACTCTGTGCATTCGGAAAAGTAAAGAGCCAGTAAATTACATATTTACGGACTCCTTTCTCCGCTCTCCATCCTGACAGATCTGGAACAAGGGGGCCCGGAGGATGACACGGAGGACCTAGGGAGTCAGAAGAGTGCACTGGGAGTCGAAGGAGGATCCAGGGAACTGGAGGAGGAAATGGGGGACAGTCGGGGGTGATCCGTGCCATGGTGAGGGTAGTTACAAGCACCGATCTCCCTGTATAGCTTTCAATGAAAGCAGCTGACAGGCGCGGGAGGGAGATGAGCAGAAGCGACTGTCAGCTGCTTTACTGAATACCATAAAGGAAAATTGGTACTTGTAACTGCCCCCACCTTTGCACCGATCCTCCCCGACTGTCCCGTGTCCTCGTCTGGCTCCCTAGTTCCTCCTACCACCTGCTGGGAAGTATTGGATTAGGCATCAGAGCAATTGCACGAGTACAAGTACTCATGCAAATGCTCGGTATCAGAACCGATACTAGTATCAGTATCGGTGCAATCCTAGTTGAGACTAGAGGTCGACCGATATGGGTTTTTCGCTGGCCGATGCCGATGCCGATATTTAGAAATTTGGGCGGCCGATGGCCGATTTTTGTGGCCGATTTTTGTGTGGCCGATTAAAAAAAAACCAAAAAAAAAAAAAACCTCACCCACTCCACTCCTTCCTGCTTACTCCCGTCACTCTAGCACACACTTGATGTCCTCAGTACAGATGGCACTGGCAGGTGGCACTGGTTTGGAACTGGCAGGTGGCACTGGTGTGGAACTGGCAGGTGGCACTGATTGGCACTAGCAGATGGCGCTGGTTTGGAACTGACAGTTGGCACTGGCAGGTGGCACTGGTTTGGAACTGGCAGGTGGCACTGGCAGGTGGCACTGGTGTGGAACTGGCAGGAGGCACTGATTAGCACTGGCAGGTGGCACTGATTGGCACTAGCAGATGGCGCTGGTTTGGAACTGACAGATGGCACTATTGGCACTGGCAGGTGGCACTGATTGGCACTAGCAGGTGGCACTGGTTTGGAACTGACAGATGGCACTGGCAGGTGGCACTGGTTTGGAACTGACAGATGGCACTAGTTTGGGACAGATGGCACTGATTGGCAGTGGCGCTGGCTGGCGGTGGCGGGTGGCGCTGGCTGGCGGTGGCGCTGGCGGTGGCTGGCGCTGGCTGGCTGGCGGTGGGTGGTGCTGGCTGGCGGTGGCGGCGGGTGGTGCTGGCTGGCGGTGGCGGGTGGCGTTGGCTGGCGGTGGCGCTGGCTGGCGGTGGCGGGTGGCACTGGCTGGAGGTGGCGCTGGCTGGCGGTGGCGGGTGGTGCTGACGGTGGCTGGCGGTGGCGGGTGGCACTGGCTGGCGGCACTGACAGATTGCACTGATTTTGCAGACCCAGCAGCTAAATTACATCAGCCAATGATTGGGCTGCTTTAGAAAGGGGGCGGGGCCACATACACATAGCGACCCGCCCAGATACCATCCCATTAGCTGGTGTAATATAGCTGCTGGGTCCCGCCCACCCCGGCCGGGTCCCGCCCACCCCGACATCGAGCTGACAGCTCCTCTCTCTCTCTCCTTTCTGCTCACACACTCAGCGGCTCTGGCTGCATCAAGCGCCGCGCTGAGTGTGTGAGCAGAGAGGAGAGAGAGACAGAGAGGAGCTGTCAGCTCGATGTCGGGGTGGGCGGGACCCGGGCTGGGGTGGGCGGGACCCAGCAGCTATATTACACCAGCTAATGGGATGGTATCTGGGCGGGTCGCTACGTGTATGTGGCCCCGCCCCCTTTCTAAAGCAGCCCAATCATTGGCTGGTGTAAGTTAGCTGCCGGGTCCCGCCCACCCCGGCCGGGTCCCGCCCACCCCCGACATCAAGCTGACAGCTCCTCTCTGTCTCTCTCTCCTCTCTGCTCACACACTCAGCGCGGCGCTTGATGCAGCCAGAGCCGCTGAGTGTGGAGAAGGAAGAATGAGCGGAGGTCAGTCTGAAATATCGGCCTAATCTTGATAATAAATCGGCCGATGCCGATTTATCAAAAATGGCCAAATATCGGCCGATATATCGGCCAGCCGATATATCGGTCGACCTCTAGTTGAGACCATTCCTGTAAGGCAAAGGTCCCACACTCACTCCTCCAATAAACTGTTCTCAAAGAAGTCTATCTGGGGACACCCTTGCAAGTCTTTTTCTCCAATCACTTCAATACCTTATGGAGGGCTACAGAAAAGTGAATAAGTCTCTGAGGATGAAGAAGCTGTATCTCAGCTTGGTTAGGGTCACGTTCTCCCCGAATAGGCCCTCTAACCATGTTCTAGGCTGGCGCGTGCACCCTCTGGCAGCACCATTACTGCTTGGCAGGCATCATTAATAGCCAGTTCTGCAATCAGCATGGAGGATACAGCAAACAGTACTTTCCAGCCTCTCTTCCCACTCCATTTTGGAGACATTAGATCCATTAAATTTGGGCACTAGAGCCAAGGCTTCTCCCAGTGATACTATTCTAGTGCCTAATCCCCCGTCAGTGGCAGCCGCTGACTTTACACCAAGTATAGGTTGGGGGGGGGCAGACACCCTGAAGGAAAGGCACAGCACACCCCAGGGTTGATGTTGCAGGAATTGCATTGTAAAAGAGATAACAGTGGTTTAAAACTGACGTCAACACTCACAGATGATTATACAGTACTTGTGAAGAGCGCTGCTTGGAAACTGACAACACCTGGTGCAGTGGGCAGCTGGTAGACAGAAAGCAGCAAGAACTAGTGGTGGAAAGGTTCCCCACAGCAGCACTGATGATCGTCTCTATGGTGTCCCTCCTTCTCTGGAACCTCTCCCTCATGCTAAGCACACTCTCAAATTCCAGTCCTCGCCTAACCACACCCAAAATCTTATAAGCACTGCCCTCACTAAAGATGGCCATAGGGGTCATCTGGATGGCAGCATCCAATCAGACAGCAACCCACCCGATGACACGTGCAGAGGCCTTAGAGAAATGTGCATTCCTCCTGTTCTCTACTCTCCTTGCAGGGTGGTTACAATAGCATCACCTGTGTAGGGAGGTCAACCTACATAAGCCTACAAGTGACCCTGGGAGAATTGTTCTGTCAGACCCAGGCACGGAGCAAAATTCCCAAAGCACATGCCCAAGGTGCCTATGTCTAGTAAAGCCCATGGTGAAAAGCAACATTGTGCTGCCGGCTGAATTCTAGAATCTCCATAAATCCAGTCTAGATACATAAATTGTGTCTGCAACACAGAGAAGGAAGATTATCCAAGAGAAATACAGGAATACAGGACGGGGAACACAGCTCAGGAAAGTGACCAGGGGATTACAGGCTGATATCACCCAGTCCCGCCCTACTCTGGACCAATCAGTGAGCAGTATGGGTGGAGGAATGTATTTAGTGTTAATGACCCACCTGTGCTGATCTCTGTAGGAGTGTCCTCCTCTATAAATGTCCCCGTTATTCCATCCTCCTCCTTAGACTGCTGATCATCCCTCACATACCTCTCTTCTTCTTCTGCTTTAACTTTAATTTTTATATCTATCAGATCTTCACCCTAAACCAAGAAAATATCAACTGTAAAATATAAGCTTACATAAAATATCGATACATTGCTCCCACAAGTCTATGTTCTAGATGCTCTGTCCCACCAACCTTGTAACAGTGAGGGATGGTGTGACCTTCCTGTGTGGAATCCCAGGAATACAGAGGACGGGGACATCTCTCTGGTGGGTTTCTGGTATTAGGTGGCTCCATCATATCCTTGTGTCCTTCTGAAAACTCCTCCATCACTCCATACTCCTCATCCTCCTCTTTATACTCTTCTTTAACATCAATATTATCATCCCCGAGGTGTCCATGCTGAATATATAATAAATCATTCATTGTAACAAACATGCTGTGTATAAAGCAGAACTACCAATAATTGTCAATCATCTACCTGATGATGGTGGGGGATGGTGTGACCTTCCTGTGTGGAGTCCCGGGAATACAGAGGACGGGGACATCTCTCTGGTGGGGTTGTGTAGCTGGATGACTCCACCATGGTGTCCTGGTACAGATCTTTGTGTTCTTTTAAAAACTCTGACTTCTCCATCACCCCATCCTTATCATCCTCCTCTTTTATCTCTTCTTTAACTTCAACTTTAGAATCTCTCAGGTTTCCACTCTGAATATAGAATAAAAATTACATTGATTGTAACAATGCAGATAATGTACAGATCCTAATGATACTATCAGTGATTGTTCCTCATCTACCTGATGATGGTGAGGGATGGTGTGACCTTCCTGTGTGGAATCCCGGGAATACAGAGGACGGGGACATCTCTCTGGTGAGTTCCCATTACTGGATCCATCTGTAGGAAACACACACACTGACTGAATACATTGTTTCTATGTGTTTATCAGATGATGGGGGATCTAGGTGGAGCCTCCGTACTGCTCTCTCCTTTACAATAAAGTCTCCTCTTACCCGGTGATGTGAGGGGCGGCTGATTGTCCATCATGACGTCCTTGTAGAGATCCTTGTGTCCTTCTAAATCCTCCCACTCCTCCATAGAGAAATAGACAGTGACATCCTTACACCTTATAGGAACCTGACATCAGTGTTAATTTTGGCAGCAAATTTCAATTTAGTTTTAGTCTTAGTCCTAAAATGGAATTTTAGTTTTAATTTTAGTGCCATTTTAGTCTTCTGCAAATGTTTTAGTTTTAGTTTTATTTAGTCGACTAAATCTCCAGTACATTTTAGTCGACTAAAACCCCCAGTACATTTTAGTTGACTAAAATCTAATGTGTTTAGTTAAATAATGAATTATTTAAGCATTTCTCTAGAATGTCAAAACTCATTATACACTCCTGGAGTAAAAAACAAAACAAAAAAACACCTTATATCATGTTATTATTTATGGTTTGAACAAACTGCACAGAAACAGATTTAGCCGTCTTTAGGCTGGGTTCACACTGATACGACACGACAGTCATACAACTTTCATCCTACTTTGCTCTGCGACATCAGTCCTACATTGATCCTACATTGGTCCGACATCCATCCGACTTTCATGAACAGGATACTACTTTGATCCGACTTTGTGGTAGTCTGACTTGTCCTTTGACCAATCAAAACAATCCCAGGGTGAGATAAATTCCTTTTACTGCTGCTGTAATCACCATGTCGGATGTCAAATGTCGGACGGTTAGGACAAGGATCCTACTTTGATCCGACTTCAATGATATTCAATGGGCTGAAGTCGGATCAAAGTCGGACAGAAGTAGTACAGGGAGCATTTTTAATGTCGGACCGACTTGTGTCGGACCAGTTAAGACGGCTCTCATAGGGAAACATTGATTTTCACACGTCATGCGACATTAGCTCCTAATGTCGGAGCGTTTGTCGGACAAGTGTGAACCAGGCCTTACTCTGCAAAAGTTTTGCTACAAAAATGCTACAAAAATATTGCTTTTTTGAGTGACACGGCTTCATTCTATGCTATAAGTACAGTTCCTTGCTATAAGTACAGTTCCTTGCTATAAGTACAGTTCCTTGCTATAAGTACATGCTACATTTCTGTTGTTGAGAACAAGTAGCTCAAAACCCACCCACACACTGCATAGTCAATTAAATCACTGTGTGGACAAATGCTTGCATGAGTGGGACATACCAAAGAGTGTTATAACAGACAATAGGAGTAATATGGTGGCAGCATTTAAACAAATCACAGCAGCAGCAGAAGAACCACCCAGCTCTAGTGAGGAAGACTCCCCCATGACAGAAAGTGACTGTGAGACTGCGTCCAAAATTAATGACCTGCGGTGAGCCTTACATGAGGACACTACAGTCAATTTTGAAATGGTTATGAAATGAATGATCTTGGAGCTGTCCGCTCTTCCGGTGTATCTTTGTTAATGTTCCTCTTTATCTCTTGTAAAACTATTCCCATAAGATGTTGGACCAGACACCATGTGTGGTCTCATCTGGTGCAAGGAGGCATGTTTTAAAATAATCTTTGATAAAGCAAGATCAATAGTGAACGTGCTCAAATCTTCCATTCCATTGCAACACTGAAGATTTTCGAGTATTGTGGCCTTACTCTTTTAAATGACCGCCCCACACTCTGGTCAAGTAATACTACTATAGTACATTTAGCATGACTCCTCAAACTGAAAGAGTCGGTCTGCCAAATCACAAATAACATGGGAAGGGATAAAGCTTGCTCCCTAGATAAATTAATGGTAATGTATTGTCAGATCCTGGCAATATAGATAAAAATCATTGCAAAAACGGCATGGGTTCCCCCCCAGTCCATTACCAGGCCCTTTGGGTCTGGTATGAATATTAAGGAGTAGCCCGCACCCAAAATAAAATAAAGAAAAAAAGGCGTAGGGGTCCCCCATAATCTATTCCAGGCCCTTCAGATCTGGTATGGATTTTAAGGGGAACCCCTCGCCAAAATAAAAAAAGGTGTGCGGGGCCCCCCAAAATCCATACCAGACCCAAACTTGAGCACACAACCTGGCAGGCCACAGGAAAAGGGGGGATGAGAGAGTGCCCCCCCTCCTGAACCATACCAGGCCACATGCCCTCAAAATGGGGAGGGTGCTTTGGAGTCCCCCGAAACCCCTTGTGCCCGTGTTGATGAGGACAAGGGCCTCTTCCCCACAACCACACAATTGCCCGGTGGTTGTGGGGGTCTGTGGGTGGGAGGCTTATAGGAATCTGGAAGCCACCTTTAACAAGGGGACCCCCAGATCCCACCCCCCCCCCATGTGAATGGGTATCGGATACATTGTACCCCTTACCAATTCACCCAAAAAAAAAAAAAGAAAAAATTACAGTAGACAGTTTTGGACAATTCCTTTATTAAATAAATAAAAAAAAGTGTAAATCTACAATCACGGTGCAGACGACCAAAAAAAAAACCTCAGTGAGAGCCTCCCGCCGACTGCAGCCTTTTCATGATGACAGCTGTTATATAGCTGAGGGTGGGGCCACCCGGTGATGTAAACGGGTGACCCAGCCCCCTCTGACGCCACGTCAGCTATATAACAGCTGCAATCGTGAAAAGGCTGCAGTCGACGGGAACCTCCCATTGCGGTGGTGTTTTTTTTTTTCTTGGGTCCTTCGGTACGATGATTGAAGATAGATTCACATCGCGGGACATTTTTTTTTTAAATAACGGAATCGTCCAAAACTGTCTGATGTCATTTTTACCTTTTTGACACTTTTTTGGGTGACAGGGTAGGAGTGTAATGTACCCAATACCCATTCACATAGGGGGGCCTGGATCTGGGGGCCCCCTTGTTAAAGGGGGCTTTGAGATTCCGATAAGCCCCGTGCCTGCAGACCCCCACAACCACTGGGCAAGGGTTGTGGGGAAGAGGCCCTTGTTCCCATCAACATGGGGACAAGGCGTTTTGGGGGGGACCCCAAAGCACCCACCCCATGTTGAGGGCATGTGGCCTGGTACGGTTCAGGAGGGGGGGCGCGCTCTCGTCCCCCCTTTTTCTGCAGCCTGCCAGGTTGCATACTCAGATAAGGGCCTGGTATGGATTTTGGGGGGACCCCCATGCTATTTTTTTTTAAAATTTGGTGCGGGGTTCCCCTTAATATCCATACCAGACCTGAAGGGCCTGGTAATGGACTGGGCGGGGGGACCCACACAGTTTTTTTCTTTTACAAAGAGTTTTATTAATATCCATAGAAACTTCACAGCTTAACAGTGTAAAGGATACATTATGAATAAACATAACAGAAGGATAGAATTTTATGCAGGAGATAAAAATGCTAGTAATAAGAAAGTAATAGAAAAAAAAAACTTGGTAAAAAGCAAATGAATATCAGATACATAAAAGGTAAATAGATATGTTCAGGTCCCAGGAATGCCAGTAGCGCAATGTCCAATATTTAACAGATGTTTGAAGAGTCTATCTTAACAGGTGCCTAACTGTGAAAAATCCTAGGTGTCCATCCGTGTAACCAACTCGTCTAGGCCTATGCCCGGTGGCCTGATGGGTTTTGAGGTGAGAATAAGAACTGAAAGGGGAATAAAAAAAGGAACAGGGTCTAAGATTAGCAGAAATGGGAAGGGTTAGGAGGGGGGTCCCCGCGGTGGGGGGGGGGGGGGAGAGAGCACATAATATCCGTAGAAAGGTGGTGTCAAATCTCGAAGGTTTAGTATAATCAGCCCAGGGCTGCCAGACCCTAAGGAACCTATCATGGGTGTCTGAGAGGATAGCCGTCAGCTTTTCATTAACCATTAGGTCGTCCATGCGATTTTTAGCCACCTCAAAACCTTTGTACCGGTGTCTTCCATGCCCTTGCTATTGTTAGCTCAGTTGCAGTAAAGAGGTGCATAGGTAGCCGGCGTTCCGGACAAAGCAGTTCTACAATCGGGTTAAAGAGGAGAGCCTCGTATGGATCTTTTTTAAAGTCACTATGGAGTATAGTTCGAAGGAGGGAGTAAACTCTGATCCATAATCTGTACACCTTTGGGCAAGTCCAGCAAATGTGTGCCATGGTGCCCATGATCTTACCGGATCTAACGAATATCTATTAGCCTGAATGATTTTTGGCCCGAAAATTTGATAAGGGGGGGCCAACCCGTCCTTATGTACCACCTAAAATCTGTATTTGTATGTGGAATATCTCTGAAATGATGTGAGATCTAACGTTAAAACCACTCGATCTTACCGGATCTAACAAATAGCTTCACTGATCTGTGTATTCTGAGAGCAGAGGAGCGTCCCCCCCATTGTCAGAATACAATAGTGCAGTACGGAGGATTCCCCCATCCCCCTCCAATGTGTGGATGGGTGAATCGCTTCAGTTTTTTTCACTCAGCCCGCTGGCTGAATGATAAAACTGAACCATCTATGGCCAGCTTTGGAAGCAATATATATTAATCATCAACTGATCCCCCTGAAGGGGTTAATCTACGTATTACCTTCTCTGCCGCCAAATCCTGCAATGTCTTCTCGTTACGTCTTTCCAAATGGAATGTTCTCATTGTCCTGTCTGTACCTGAAATCACTTCCTGTCTGTATTCCATAGAGACTCCCTGTCTGGGTAGAGGTGGGATCACCACCTTGTGGAGCTCAGAGGAACTGCAGCCCTGAGAAACGTCTCATAGTATGAACACGGCCTTGTGCTGTGTGTATGTACTGTATATCCTTCCCCTTTCTCTCCTCCCTGAGTGTGTATGAAGAGGCGGAGCTCTGAGTGTGTATGAAGAGGCGGAGCTCCTGAGTGTGTATGAAGAGGGGGAGCTCCTGAGTGTGTATGAAGAGGCGGAGCCCTGAGTGTGTATGAAGAGGCGGAGCTCCTGAGTGTGTATGAAGAGGCGGAGCTCCTGAGTGTGTATGAAGAGGCGGAGCTCCTGAGTTTGTATGAAGAGGCGGAACCCCTGAGTGTGTATGAAGAGGCGGAGCTCCTGAGTGTGTATGAAGAGGCGGAACCCCTGAGTGTGTATGAAGAGGTGGAGCTCCTGAGTGTGTATGAAGAGGCGGTGTTCCTGAGTGTGTATGAAGAGGTGGAGCCCTGAGTGTGTATGAAGAGGTGGAGCTCCTGAGTGTGTATGAAGAGGTGGAGCTCCTGAGTGTGTATGAAGAGGTGGAGCTCCTGAGTGTGTATGAAGAAGCGGAGCTCCTGAGTGTGTATGAAGAGGCGGAGCTCCTGAGTTTGTATGAAGAGGCGGAGCTCCTGAGTTTGTATGAAGAGGCGGAGCTCCTGAGTGTGTATGAAGAGGCGGAGCCCTGAGTGTGTATGAAGAGGCGGAGCTCCTTAGTGTGTATGAAGAGGTGGAGCCCTGAGTGTGTATGAAGAGGCGGAGCTCCTGAGTTTGTATAAAGAGGCGGAGCTCCTGAGTTTGTATGAAGAGGCGGAGCTCCTGAGTGTGTATGAAGAGGCGGAGCCCTGAGTGTGTATGAAGAGGCGGAGCTCCTTAGTGTGTATGAAGAGGCGGAACCCCTGAGTGTGTATGAAGAGGTGGAGCTCCTGAGTGTGTATGAAGAGGCGGCGTTCCTGAGTGTGTATGAAGAGGTGGAGCTCCTGAGTGTGTATGAAGAGGCGGAGCTCTGAGTGTGTATGAAGAGGCGGAGCCCTGAGTGTGTATGAAGAGGCGGAGCTCCTGAGTGTGTATGAAGAGGTGGAGCCCTGAGTGTGTATGAAGAGGTGGAGCCCTGAGTGTGTATGAAGAGGCGGAGCTCCTGAGTTTGTATGAAGAGGCGGAGCCCTGAGTGTGTATGAAGAGGCGGAGCTCCTGAGTGTGTATGAAGAGGTGGAGCTCCTGAGTGTGTATGAAGAGGCAGAGCTCCTGAGTGTGTATGAAGAGGTGGAGCCCTGAGTGTGTATGAAGAGGTGGAGCCCTGAGTGTGTATGAAGAGGCGGAGCTCCTGAGTTTGTATGAAGAGGTGGAGCTCCTGAGTGTGTATGAAGAGGCGGAGCTCCTGAGTGTGTATGAAGAGGCGGAGCTCCTGAGTGTGTATGAAGAGGTGGAGCTCCTGAGTGTGTATGAAGAGGTGGAGCTCTGAGTGTGTATGAAGAGGCGGAGCTCTGAGTGTGTATGAAGAGACGGAGCTCTGAGTGTGTATGAAGAGGCGGAGCTCCTGAGTGTGTATGAAGAGGCGGAGCTCCTGCTGGAACAGCGGTCGGAGGAGGAAGCCGAGTCTAGGAGGGAGACTGACAGAAACCGCAGCAGACTTGCAGGAGGGAGCGAGGAGGATCCAGTTCCTTTGCCATCGGAGGTGAGGAGAGTGTGAAGGATGTTGGTGACTCTGGTAGATGAAAAGCTGGGAGTCATATTGCTCTGGTGAGTGGGGAAGCACTACTAAGGGGGCGCCCTCATCATCACGTGTGTAAGAGGTGGAAGAAGGCCGTGGCTACACTACAGCTGGCACAGTTTGGAGCACCGAGAACTTTCACACCTTATCAACTTTTTCATTGATTTGTGGACTTTTTTGAGCAAAATAAGTTCATTGAAGTAGTTGCAAAGTGGAAGCAGAGGACTTGCAGAGAAAATTATATTGAGCACAAAATATTGTATGATTACATGAATTTGCACAGATTTTTAGTTTATTTTATATAGCAGCAAATATTATAAGATTAAAGAAGTAAGTGTAAAGTGGAGGCAGTGGATCTGCAGGGAACAGCATATTGAGCACAAAGCACTTTATGTTGTATATGAATTTGCACATGGATCAGTATACCTAATTTATTGATAAACATCATAAGATCAATGAAGTAGGTGTAAAGTGGAAGCAGTAGATCTGCAGAGAATATTATTTGAGCCCCTAGCACTTTATATATGAATGTCTCCACATATTTTAGTGTATTGGTGATAATTTAGGCGCACACACAATAGGACAGCGCTGTGACACATAATGCTCTTCTAGGTGATAAAGGGAATACTTACCTTTGTTACAGCAGCAGTCCGGTAGAAGTTATTTCTGTAGGTATTTGAGTTGTTACACATAGCGCAGGTTTTTTTCTATTTATATTGGTTCCATATGTAGCGGGTATGTACTTTCCCGAGTGTAAATTTGAACTTGGCAGAGACATTAGTGATGTGTAATTCCCTGCAGCCCAGTGGGTGGAGCTGTCGCCCTGGGCTGGGGTTGAATCATTGCTGTGTGCCGTACCTCCTTTTTGTCCTCCCTCGGCAGCGGTATGGTGGGACAGGGAGCCCGCCGTGCTTGCCGGGAGAGGGTATAAAGGGGCCGACCATCTTTGTTACGGGGTCGGAGTCCCAGGCACCTTCAGCTTGCGGACGGTGGTTCGTGTCGGTCCTCTGGGTGGCCTAGGCCTAGAGGACCGCCGGAGATCGTGTTCCATCCCAGGCACCTTTAGCCTGGGGTGAGGTACTCGGATGGAGATCTGGAGCTCAGTGCCCAACACTGAGTTCCGCGAGGGAAGGAGATCCTAGGGAACCCCGGGAGTGGGTACCCGAATCCGGAAGGCGCAATGGACCGGAGGGAGCTCCTCACTTGAAGACCCGGTGCAGCATATTGCCGGTGACAGGTGAGCCTCTCGTCGGAGACCGCCTGGAAGGAAATTCCCCCTCGTGCGGAGACCGCAACCCACTTTCAGGAAGGAAAGTGGAGAACAAAATTGTATCTGGGCCTATTCGCATCCACACCTCCTTTCCTGTTCTGTTCCTACCAAGGGAGTTCAACTGATTGTGTTCATTCGAGAAGAATAAAGGAGTGTTGAACTTTAATGGTGTGGGGCTCAATTCCTAGCAGACATTGTTCAAGGTGACTCTTGGAGGGAGGAGCCAGGTGCACAGCACTGACCCGAAGGTAATACAAGAACGTTGCTTATACAGCATTGACACATGTGGTGGAGGCCAGGCATGGTGTCCCCGCTCCCTCCCCTCTAAGGTACCCCTAGACAAGAGAAAGAGGGGAGTGAGGAGGGGGCTACACATAATTGCCCAAATCTGGGGATCAGGAGCCATTTCCACCCTTTACTCTCGGCTGGGGTTCTTTGTATCCACATAACAGATGTTCTACATGACTAAATCTGACATCCATTTTACTGCAAAATCAAAGGGGCCAAAATGTCTCCCCCCCCCCCCTGAGCAGTAATATATTTCTATCCCCCTTGGTGGGAGTGGAGATGACCCATCTATAAGGATATACAGTACATACACAGCACAGCACAAGGCCATATTCACACTACAAGATGTTTCTCAGGGCTGCAGTTCCTCTGAGCTTCACAAGATGGTGATCTCACTTCTACCCAGACAGGGAGTCTCTATGGAATACAGACAGGAAGTGATGTCATGTATAAATAGGATGTTCCTGGTGAGAGGTGAGTCGGGAGGAAGTAGAGAGAAGACATTGCTGGAAGAGGCAGCAGAGGAGGTAATAAGATATTATTTTCTATTTACACCCAGTAACCCCGTCATGTCTGTCCTCTTCCTCCATAGTCACTGTGACGTCTTTTATCTCCAGCAGATAATGATACACACATATATGTTCTATGACATCCATTCAGTATCTATATGTCCTATGACATCACACTGACCTCACAGCTCCTCCTCACAATGTCCTGCCATCTGGCTCTTTTCTCTTTTTTTCTGATGCTCTTAGGACGTGGCAGGTCCCTTGGTATCCTCACTAGTAAAGTATGACTGTTTGTCCCGTGTTGTATGCAATGATGCCAGAATTGCTTTTGAAAACTTTTTAACCAATGAAGTGAGAGGCCCTGTGCAAGTAAATATTACCTCAGTCTGAAGTGAGGCTTTAATGGAGACCTCACCGGAGATGTAAGGAGGTGTCGGAATTAGTTGACCAGACTGTGTATACTGCACAGAGAGAACCAAAAACACATGTAAAGTGAATTATAATGACGTTTATTGAGATAGGTGATATATAAATAAATACAAACAGTGCAAAACCAACCAAACAACCCACAAACAACAAATAGTATATACAGCTAAGGGCAGTGCCAGAATCTTGAACGTAAGCAAGGCCAGGGTCATACACAGCAGATCAGGAGATGGACAAAGGGGTGTTCCAGAAGCATAAACGTAGCCAGGCCAAGGTCATACAGGGGGAGTCAGCAGATGAGGACAGGGAACAAACAAGACAGGGAGAGGGCGGATGGATAGGCTGCAGGGCAGGGATCCAAGCAAATCAGGTATGAAAGGTAATCGGGGGGGACAGGTCCAGGAAAGGCTCAGGATGGGGATCAGGTCAGGTCAGGTGAGGTACAGGCAGCGAGGTCAGGGCTCAAGGAGAGAGAGAGATACCAAGGCGAGCATGTAAGGGCTTGCCGGGTATTTATAGGACTGCAGTGATTGTCCTCACGTGACAACTGAGCGGAGGAAGTGCTGCCTGCCCCAAACTGCCGGAATACACCCGCTGGTGGACGCCAGTACTATGGCCCATGGATCAGGCATTACCACCAGCAGGTGAGATCCTCTATCAAAGATACTGGCTGCAAGAGGACACCTGCTGGTGGACACTAGTACTGCAATCCATAGGACCAACAGCGCCACCAGCGGGTGAAGCCTTTCCTGACAGGAGGATTCTTAGAATATCATTTGATTTTACTATATTTATTCAGATCTAGAGTTTTCTTCCTGTGAAGTCTGAAGATCATATGACCATCACATTGCCTCCACCTCCCTCCCTGATAGAATAGAGAAATAAAAAGATTCTAGAAGTCACCAGAGAGATCACTGTGCTGCTGACAGGAGAGGTGAGCGGTGCTGGGAATTCTGGGACATTATCCAGTAACAGACAAGGGATGTGTCTGGATGGTGACTGTATCATTGTGTGTGTCAGGTTCCTATAAGGTGTCAGGATGTCACTGTCTATTTCTCCATGGAGGAGTGGGAGTATTTAGAAGGACACAAGGATCTCTACAAGGACGTCATGATGGAGAATCAGCCGCCCCTCACATCACCGGGTAAGAGGAGACTTTATTGTAAAGGAGAGAGCAGTGCAGAGGATCCACCTAGATCCCCCATCATCTGATAAACACATAGAAACAATGTATTCAGTCAGTGTGTGTGTTTCCTACAGATGGATCCAGTAATGGGAACCCACCAGAGAGATGTCCCCGTCCTCTGTATTCCTGGGATTCCACACAGGAAGGTCACACCATCCCCCACCATCATCAGGTAGATGATTGACAATTATTGGTAGTTCTGATTTATACACAGCATGTTTGTTACAATGAATGTTTTATTATATATCCAGAGTGGAAACCTCGGGGATGATAATATTGTTGTTAAAGAAGAATATAAAGAGGAGGAGTATGGAGTGATGGAGGAATTATCAGAAGAACACAAGGATATGATGGAGTCACCTAATACCAGGAACCCACCAGAGAGATGTCCCCGTCCTCTGTATTCCCGGGATTCCACACAGGAAGATCACACCATCTCTCACTGTTACAAGGTTAGTGGGACAGAGCATCTAGAACAGGGATATGCAATTAGCGGACCTCCAGCTGTTGCAAAACTACAAGTCCCATCATGCCTCTGCCTCTGGGTGTTATGCTTGCTGCTGTCAGAGTCTCGCTATGCCTCGTGGGACTTGTAGTTTGGCAACAGCTGGAGGTCCGCTAATTGCATATCCCTGATCTAGAACATGGATTCATGAAAACAATGTGTGGAGTGATGTCAAGATATTAAAGCTTTTATTTTACAGATGATATTTCCTTGGTTTAGGGTGAAGATCTGATAGATATAAAAGTTGTGGTTAAAGCAGAAGAGAGGTATGTGAGGGATGATCAGCAGTCTATGGAGGAGGATGGAATAACAAGGACATTTATAGAGGAGGACACTCCTACAGAGATCAGCACAGGTGGGTCATTAACACTAAATACATTCCTCCACCCATACTGCTCACTGATTGGTCCAGAGTAGGGCGGGGACTGGGTGATGTCAGCCTGTAATCCCCTGGTCACTTTCCTGAGCTGTGTTCCCCGTCCTGTATTCCTGTATTTCTCTTGGATAATCTTCCTTCTCTGTGCTGCAGACACAATTTATGTATCTAGACTGGATTTATGGAGATTCTGGGGTTCAGCTGGCAGCAAAATGTTGATTTATGGGCATTACTCGATCTTGGTACCCAGGGTGTAAGAAAAGAAATGGCTGCACATCCAGGAATTCTGATTGCCTTTTATTGTTCAAAGTGATAACACCAAAGACACCAACCAGGGTATGTGATTTGGGTCTTCTGCCCCATGTCTAGGTCTTTCAAGATCTCTGACAGAACAATTCTCCCAGTGTTACTTGCTCTGTTATTTGCTGGGTGGAGGGATATGTCTGTATATCCTCTGCCCTGCAGCTGGCATACCACACTACAAGGCAGTGGAGAATACTCTCAATGGTACAATCATTGAAATTGACCAGAAGCCTTGGGGCAATCCAGCCTGCAAAAAGCCCCTTGTTAAGCTTATGTCGGACGGCGCAGCCGATGTTGGTGGCCATCTGGTTGAAAAAAAATAGCCAAAATCAATGCAATGGAGGACTTGGTGACCACGGAGAAGGGCCTTTGTGAAAAGTTCCTCAAAAAATGGTGTTATTGGCACGAGTTCATTTATTTTGAGGAGCATGCAGAGCTGGTGGCTTAACTTCCCTGGGAGTGGAGATATATGGGAAGGCTCCCTGGGCAGAGATGGAGTGATTTGCTGGTGGTCCCCCCCCCCCCTTTCCTCCTCCTTTTCTTTACTTTTTCTTTTGCTGCTTGGCCCCTTGGGTCATACCTGCTCTTTCCACACTTGGAATTGCATCCCGTCAAAATACTATTGCGGGATGCAGAGACTTCCTAGACCTTTAAGTCCACTATCTGTTTTTGATTGCGGGCAGAGTTGAGAAGGCCCGGGAGCTACGTGCAAAGAGGAACAAGGGGTAGGATTCCCCGCCTATTGCGTGAGACGCGTGTGTGGCGCCAAAGACCAGCGGCTGCTTGATCAAGCAAGAGGATCAGAGAGCAGTCATGTCGATATATTCGTGCTCACCATCCATGTCGGGGCCTAGGATGCTCTCCATGTCCACCGCTGTGGGTGACACGCCATCGGGAGCCCTATTGACGGATACAGGGATCCGACTGAAACCACACGGGCGCTTCGTCCTATATACAAGCGGAGATGTAGAAGCGCTGGACATGCTGTGCCCTAAATGTGAGGGACTGGTGATACAGTTACGTTCATTTGCCCGATGTCTGTTCTGTATTTGTTTGAGGTGGAACAAC